>JARVLU010000489.1:25639554-25650186 GCA_031762415.1 Simpsonichthys santanae | reverse complement strand
ATGTCCAGAGGAGGGACAGTGGTTTGGACATGTCCAGAGGAGGGACAGTGGGTATATTGGTAGAAGAATGTTAGAAAAGCGGTTGCCAGGAAAAAGACAAAGAGAAGATGTATGGATGCAGTTAGAGAGGACATGGAGGTTGGAGTGAGGTGGAGGAGGTGGTGACCCTGAAGAGGGAAGAGGACTGGACATACTGCACATTTTAGAAAAGGTGAAAAAAGTAAAGATGGGCAGAGGTTTTGAAAACAGTGGAACAGTTTGTGGAATAATTCTCCTGAACAGGAACTGATCATCTACAGTTCATAATACGATGACACATTTCAAGAGTCTGTAGAAACATCTGAACCTTGTGCTCCTCTGTGAGTAAACTACAGATTTGTGAGATTTTTATTCTCAACTTTTTCAAAGTCGTGTTTGTGACAACGTCATCGTTCAGTGGTACTTTGTGATAAAGAAGAATTTTGCTCGCATGGACATGCAGAGATCTTTAAACACCGGGAATTCACTGAATGGTGCATGCATGTACGTGCGCACGGCTGTTAGTCAGCAGAACGAGCGTGGCCCCCTCCTGCATACCCCCCAGTCCCATCCCAGTGGTAATAATTCACAAATGCAAGTCGATAAAACGAATCGCGCTGTAGCGTATGTCATCCAGACGTCCCAGCTGACTGACTGGAGCAGCAACTCTGAGGGTTCAGCTCAGTGGTTCACAAAACAACCGGGCTGCGGCACGTCCAGCGCCGGCCTGCTGGTTTTCAGTTCACTGGTTACAGAACGGTGGTTTGGGTTAAACTGGAAAAGGAACGAAACATCTGGAGAGATGGGGAGTTAGCAACAAGCGACGAGTTTTACGGTAAAGAGCGTTACTGTACATGCCACGAGGAGTGCAGCACGAAGGGGGAAATAAATAAAGACGAGGGGGTGGAGGAGCGGCCGGCACAGCTTCTTCCCTTGAGAGGCGGCGGGTGTGGTTCACACGGGGTCTGGTGTCGCAGGGTTTCAGGTTGGAGTCTCCCGCTAGAGTCCGAGTTCGTTTTGAACGAGGCGGGAAGTCGTGCAGGAGTCGGGCCGGGGAAAGACGGCTGAGAGTCTGAGCGGTCCGTTTGTTTCACTTGCACGTGTGCACGTCGTAGACGCGCACGCACTCCTGGCAGCTGACGTAGCAGCACCAGTGGAAGATGCAGTGGCACTTCTCCTTGCGCTTCTCAGTCCGGGTGTTGTGGCCGCGGCCGCAGCACAGGAGGTCGCAGCCCTCGATGCCGTGCGACGACACGTTGCACACCCGGTCGCGCGTCCCGAACGAGCCCGTCTCCGAGTTGGGCTCGCAGAAGTTGGGCGAGCCCTCGTAGTAGACCAGGTCTCGCTCGGTGGGGTGCTTGAAGAAGGCGTATTTGACCCGGAGGGTCTCCACCCAGCCCCGGGACTCGCGGTGCTTCTCCACCACCATCTCCGAGGCGCTGTCGTACTTGTCCTTCAGGTAGTCGCCCAGCATGCGGAAGTCTGGCTGCGTCCACCAACACGTCTTCACCTCGCAGCTCCCCGAGAGGCCGTGGCATTTGCAGCGCAGGTGCATGTGGTCCAGGATGGTCTGAGAAGCACAAAGGTTAGGGTTAGGGTTGGCCAGTTGCCAAAACGACAGGTATTTACCGTCTCCTGAGCGAGCGGAGGCGGCGAGAAGGAAAAACACAGAGAAAATGAATCTGCTGCATGTTTGCCTCATAATTCATCCTCTCATCCTCTCTGTCGCTAGCTAAAGAAGACAAAAAGCTAAAACAAAACCAAGTTCATGTCTGGGTGAACGTTTACACAGCGTTCACTGTGATCCGCTCCTTTCAGCTTATTTATGAAAGTTTCAGCTTATGTCTGCTAGTTTCAGTTATTTCAGCTACTATTCTTCTGTTTTAAGCTACTTTGAGCATTTTCAGCTAATTCTTCATTTTTTTTGCACTCATTTAAACTGTTTTCAACATAATTCAGCAAAAATGTGCTCTCGCCTCTTCCTTCTGATAATTTCAGCTTCTTTCTGCTTTTTTAGCTACTTTTCAGCAATTTTTGATAATTGAAGCATTTTTGGGGTAATTTGCAGTTTTTGTGCTCATTTCTGCTTCTTTCAGTCTAATTGGGCTAACGTGTTATTCTGCTTTGTTCTGTTAATTTAAGCTTGTTCTACTTTTTCAGCTACCTTCATAGGAAAGTTTTAGCTAATGTCAGCTGTTTTCAGATCAATTCAAGATTTTGTGGTAACTTTTGCTACTTTCAGGCTAGTTAATTTATTTCAGCTTATTTCAGCTAGTTGCAGTTATTTCTGGTACTCTTTAGCCATTTTATGCTAATTTTTTTTAGCTTTTTCAGCTACGTTTATTCTACATTTTTTAGCTCATTTCAGCTTTTTCAACTTCATACTGGTAGCTTAAGCTTCTTTCTGCCTTTTCAGCTATGTATCAGCTATTTTTGTTGTTGTTGTTGTTGTTGTTGTTGTTGTTACTAATTTCAGCTTCTTCTTTTGTTCTTTTTTTCTGATTTCATAATTTCTGTGTTCGTTTCCATCCATTATCTTTAACCATTCTTCCTTTTTTAGGTCATGGGGGTCACTGGTGTCCATGTCCAGCAGTCACTGTGTGAGAGGTGGGGGACACCCTGGACAGGTTCAGTCCATCACAGGGACGCAGAGACAAATGAGACAAACAAGGCATGTTTTTGTTCTGTGGGAGGAAACCAGAGTACCAGGAGAAAACCCATGCATGCACGGAGAGAACATGTAAACTCCATTCAGAAAGGCCTCCGGACCGGGATTTGAACCGGGGTGACCTGGTCACTGAGAGGAGGCAGCTCTACCAACTGCGCCACCGTGCTGCTCTGCTCATTTCCATTTAAACCTAATTCAGCAAATACGTGTTCTTTCTTTTGCTAATTTAGGCTTGTTCTTCCTTTTGAGCTAAAATTCAGCCGTTCTTTTAAGCCAATTTTAGCTGTTTTTAATCAATAAGCATTCTGCATTTCCTGCGAAAATAACTGTTACAAAAATCCAAAATGTCTTCCTTCTGAACGAGTTGAAGGTTTTGAACGACAGAAGTTGCACATGAACATTATTTTCAACGCTGACTCTGTAAGATTCGGTGCTTCTCCTTTAAAAAACCCTCATCTTCATCTGAAGAGGGTCAAAAGTTTACAGGTGATCCAGATGTGAGAGAGTCCCGTCCCGGCTGCAGGTTGCAGATGCTGCTGATTCTCTCTGAAGTCACTTCATGACTTCACTCCCTCCAGGGCGCGTTCCACCACCTTCCTTTTGATCCTGTTGCGCTGAGTTTCGTCAGATGTGTCTCGCAGTAGAATTTCCCTCAGCCGGGGTGGAAGGCAGGTGGTTGAACGCTTTCTGGGTGGGGGTGGGCGAGGCCGATGACATCACAATGCGAGCTTGTCACGCTGAGTGTCCTGGGGGATAAGTACTGAAGCGTGAGAGGCGCAGGTGGAGGTGAACGTCGTCGTTAGCGACTGCCGTCCCTCCAACAAATCAAAGGGTTGTCTTGTTGCCGTGTGGTCCCTCTACTTGTCCCCCCTCAGCAAACAGCCGAAGGCCTGCTCACCCACCCCCACCCAACAAGCGCCGACAGCAGCCGGTGATGTTTTAACTCTGAGCAGATTTCCCCTCAGCTAACTCCGGTTATTTGACTGTTGGGGATTTTTTTCATAAGTTTCATGAAAGGTGTGTTTTGGGGGGGGGGTAATTAACAAGTCATTCAAAGACGAGTTCAAGTCAAACATCAAATCCCTGCCACTGCACGAACAACCTTTAGTCATCCCAAACCTCAGAGTTTAGCTGATAAATCAGCCGAAGTGTGCAGCAGTCGGCACACATTCAGCTGTTTGGAGGGTTTTCACTCTTCACTGAGGGCTAATCTCAGTGGTGACGCGTAATAATAGATGCAACGTACACGTCGAAGCGATGCATTTGTCTTGTTCACTTTGTTAGACATATTTGGACTGATGCAACTTATAGGGCGGTGCAACGTGCACGGCGGCGTGTACGGTAAATTGAAACAGGTTCCAGACACACACAGACATTTTTGAGAAATTTTAAATTTTTGCAAGACGACAGTGAATCCCTGCGAGCCAGAAAGGATACTCAAACCCTTGACAACGTTTTTACACATTTGGGAGACCAGTCATTTTTGCGCATACGTCTGCAGTTACATGATCACCCGTAACTTTAAAAAGTGTGAGTTTGTTTACCGAGCGTCCTGCCTCGTTGTTGTGCCTGTTCATCGCTGAGCGAGCGTCTGGCCGGTTCTCTCGGGCATCCGCGAACTCCCTGGAGACCAGCACCCCGAACTCCGCGTCTTCACTGCATCCACCCCACTTCCACCCCTCACCGGGGGGGCCCTTGTGGTGGGAGTCACAGCCGCACATGGTGGACGTCCCCTCGGCGCAGGAGCGCGTCACGGCGAACGCAACGCCTGCAGAAGCTATGGCGTGGACGAACGCCGACTCCCTCGTTGCTGGAGGAGACAGACGAAGACAGACAGAGAGGCAGGGGAGGGAAAGAGAGGGGGAGCGTGTCAATCTTCTGCAAAACATGGACAGAAATGATGTTTCACTGCTGCCAACATCCAGACAGATGCTCTGGAAAGGATCCCTCCAGGCGAGAACCTTTTAACAGAACATTTCATCTTAGAAAAGACGTATTTAGGTGCAGGTATTTGCCACCGGGAGTAAAAGAAGCTCAGGAAACAGCACCGTCCTTTTCAACACGCGACTTTTTTCTCCACAAAAACAACGTACTCATAAACACAGCACAGTTTCTACAAATGTTTTCGTCCACACGGAAACGAGTCAAACTGTTGCACGTATGCTGGTCCTGCTTGTGATGCTGGGACGTTTCCATGAAAACGCACAAAAACTGGAAACGAGGCGTTGAGCATGTGCACTGTATGAGTCTAAACAGATACTGAATCAAGTGCTTGTGTAGGTAAATGTAAATGTTAAACAACCCGTTGAGATGCACCAGAATGCAGGACGACATCTACTTTATTCAAAATTTTCTGGGGGAGGACCCCCAGACCCCACACCAGTGCCCCTCCCACCGCCCGACATTACACAATCTTCTGATGCCAATAGCCGGCCGTGTTGTTCAAGAGTCATTGTCAGCACTGGGGGGGGATAAGCACCCCTGAAGGTCAGATTCTAGAACCGCCTCTGCTACATCGTCTCCTCGATCAGCGCACACTTTATTTCCTTCACGTATTTTTCGTTTTGGATGTAACGGTTCTTATGCTCAAGAACAAAAACGTCTGCGGCCATGAAAGCGTGACTGAAATTCAGTGAACCCAGCGACAGTTCGTGACCCGGCGTGGAAACTACAGCTGGTTCACCGCCTAAAGACGTGTGAACGTGTAACGTTTTTACCATCGGCATTAGGAAATCTGTAACAGGGCCCCAGTCGGACTCTCCAGTTTTGGGTCCCTGGCTGTTAACCGAGGCCGGAGCTGCTCCTGCTACCTGCTGGGCCCATCAATCCGCCTTTGTTTCCCTTGTGTCACACAGCATTATCGACACAAAGAGCCCAGCCAGTAGCACCCCCCGCCCCTCACACCCCGCTCTGCCCAGAGCTGGCATCCCCTCTGAAATCCCATACACCACCACTGACGCCTCCAGGCACGCCAACGTTCAGCAGAAGGTGGCGACGAGCTGGTCGTCGGTCGGCGTTCTTCCCTTCGCCATCTTTTCCATTCATCACTCCTAAAGTGATCCGCTCTCCTTCCCTTGCCTCCTCGTCCCCACAACTGAACTGGGAGAGATCCCCTTTCAGTCGGTTTTCATGACAGAGTCAAAAGGGCGTGTGAATGGGGTGTCCGTGGGAGCTGGACTGTGTGAGGAGTGGACCGGTCTTCATGCACAGTAGGGGTTGAGCGGAGCCCCCGGCCCTTTTCTGTCGCCTGTAATCTCATTTGGCCTCCTCTCTCTCCTCTTTTTTTATGGACTGGGGGAGTTTGGATGCTCCTGCTGCCCCTTTCTGCTCGGGTTCCTTCCCTTCTGACACACGAGCTAATTCAGTTCCAATTAGCAGGTTTGGCCACTATAGAGATCCCCACCTTTCTAATCAGGGACTGCGGGGCCACCTGGGTCCTGCTTTACGTCAGTTGGTTGAAACACAGTTGGGAAAGTTAAAAGTGGCGCCGATTCTGAAGGAGAGCGCCACATTGAAGGTAAAGATGGATGAAAGTTGTGAGTTAAACAAAAACATTTCATCAGCTTCAGAAAATATTGCATTAAAGAGAAATACAGATGTTTTAAAGCGTCCAACAGTTTTGCTTACACGATTATTCCAGGAAAAATATTATAGTCCTCACAGGAAGTGCTACAGTTTGCTGCCGCCGCTGTCTGTGCTTACAAATAACATTATTTGCAAATGACCATTTAATGTGAAATTGACAGAACTGCTTTGAATATTGTAAGATAACGTCAAACCCAGGCGGACTAGCCATCAACTCGTCAGTCGGATCAGATTTAAACTCTAAATTGATTATTCAAAGCGCTATCTACAACAGGTAAGATATTGACATTTGTTTACAGCATTGACTGTGTGTTCTGCAACAGCTAAGTATGAAGGGTCTGGACACAGTGGTTCCCAAAGCAGAGGTTGAGACTCCTCTGTGGGTTGTGAAAGTCCAAGTGAAGGTCCTCAGATTTTGTTGTTTTTCTTTTGGCTGCTTTTATCTGCAGGCAAATGTTTTACAGCAAATACGCTTCCTGATGAAACCTGGGCTCGAACCAGTGGCCTCAAGATTACAAGGTCATGACAGAGACCACTGAGCTGCTGCATCCCCAAGTGAAGGCCCTGAAATAATCTCCAAAAATCAAATTACAGGTAAGAATGATTCCTGTTTTTCTACATAGGACCTGCATAAAGTGGAGTCACAAGTCTGTACGCTACCTTTATCCAGCACCGGTCCAAAGATGGCCAGGTTGTCCTTGATGGTGGTGCAGTTCCATCTGCGGCCCCTGAACTGGTGCTGGCATTCCTGGATCCCCAGTTTGACGCCCTCGGCAACACTGGGCATGATCTCAATGTAGTTGCGACAGAACCTAAGCTGCTTGGGCACCAGGCCCGGGATGGAGCCGCACAGGATGGGTTGGGAGCCCAGAGACGAGTACTGCTGCCCCAGGGCCAGGGACCTGGATCACAGAGAGGGGGGAGCGTCGTTAGATGAGACACACAATACGGTATTCATTTTATTTTTTTAATACATCTGCTAGAAATTCACAGAAAAAACATCAAAGCTCACTTTACTCATAACTGAGTGTCGCAGAAACCTTGTTTATTAACGAGCAACTCTACGGCATGTGACCAAACATCTGGGCTGCTGTTAGCGTGGCTCCTGGATGACCTGACTGCAGGTGGACAAATATCACACAGATGTTTCTTCAGGCCTGGAGCTCAAACGCACTCTCACATCCCATCGAGCGGCCAAATAATAAATCACTCTTCCTAAATTTAATCAGACTTGTCAACAAATGCACTGATTTCATTAAAAAAGTATTTAAAAATGGCAAACAGGAGTTGGATCCTGCTTTTGAAGAACTGGGCTTTGAGTTGATAAGATTAGTCCTCGGCTGCGTCTTCACTTTGAATCAAACCACAACGTTTTGTGCTGAATGAGCCGTTTGGGACGTTACAGGCAGAACCGTTGGAGAGAAACAACCGGAAATGTTTAAACTTTATGATCCTGCAAACGTCCACTTCTAGAGGGAGGTCCTTTAATGTGGCACCAGAACCCTTTGGAACCACACTGTCATAACAAAAGAACCACAAGCATTTAAAACCACCTCTGAACTGTGGCCTCGATATCCCCTGAGGCTCATACCTGCACACTCAGGTTTTTCTTTATTAAAAATAAATAAATACAAAATAACAACCTGATAAAAGTTTTTTAAAAAAGTCCAATAAAAGTTAATTAAACTAAAGAAATTGCATTTCCTGTGAAAATGCAGCGTGAAGCACATTGCAGAAGAACTTGATGAAATTAGCTAAAAAAAAACAAAAACATGCTGCAATATAGATGAAAATCTACAACAAGCCCAAATCAGCCGAAGACAGCAGAACGAACACAAAAGTTTAAATGAGCTAAGTAGAAACTTGCAGAAATAAGCTGAAAGGAGCAGAAAGAAGTTAGAAGAAGCAAAAAAAGTTGTAGTTATCATAAAGATCCTGAAACGAGCACAAAACAGCTGAAAGTAGCTGAAGAAAATGTTTAAATGAAGTGTAAGAAATGAGCTCAGTTCATTTTCTATGAGAAAAAAAAAGTGGCTAAAATTTTCAAAAAGCTAAAGTTGCACCAAAAAATCATAGCAGGTCTGTCCTGAACGAGATGAATGTTTTTGATTTATGATTTGTTGTAATAGCACAAAAATGGTGGAACGAGAAAGATGCTGAAAGAGAAACGGTTGACAACAGAGTGAATGCTTCATAAATGTTCCGGTTGGGACATCCACGTGCAGTGCATATTTTGTAACAACTTGTCAGTGTTCATTTTAAAAGACTCCAGTCTTGTTATGATTGCAGTCAACTTACTAAAACTTTGTTAAAAAGATCTACACCTTGTTGTAGAGTTACATACCGTAATGTTTGCTGTACAAGTCACATTTTTATGCATGAAGTCACATGCCTGCGACTTAATACAGCAAAGCGACATTTTTTCCCCTCCATATTCATCACCTAATTTTTGGCTGAGATCTGTCGAGTTCATTCATTCTGACATGGAAAATATTGAACACTACCATTTTCAGCCACTAGAGGGCCCTCAAGTAATATGGCAAGCCAAGTGTCTCATTAATAAAGGTCAAATTGGCTTTTAATGAGACACTTGGCTTACCATATGAAGCCACCTTCGTCTCGCTCTGGAACTCCTGGAACAAATGTCAAATCAGCTGCATTTTCCCAAATACTTGTTTTTAAGTGTTAATCTTGTTAAATTTGTATTAACATCCTCCTGTGTACGCTCCTGTGGCAGCCAATCGATATTTGGCACAACACCGGCCCGCGTTTCTAGGTGGTCAGCGGTGACGCATAATAGATGCGACTTATTCGGTGAAGCGACCTATTTATGTTTTGTCCACTTTATTAGACGTATTTGGACTGATGCGACATAAACAGCGGTGCGACGTGTACGACGGAAAGTACAATAATATTAAATCATTACCAAAAGTGTTTAATAAAACTTATCAGAATGTCTTTAAAATACATTTATGCCACCTTTTAGGAAAATAATCTGCTCTGCTGTGAAGCTATAACTATTTTTTATTAAAACCCTTTAAACCAATTTATTCACACTTTACTGTTTATTTCCTGTTTCCACATGCTGTAAGCTTTAGCACACTAAAAAAAACATTTATTCCAATTTAAAACTATTTCCACTAAAAACGATAAGAAGCATCCTGTTTTCAGCACCCAGATGTCCTCACATCCATCATTCTGAGCCAAAACATTCAAAAAATACAAAAGTGATCAGAACAGCAGCAGCACATTTGTAAGTAGCAGAGGAGTTTAACTCTAATCAGTCATTTCCAGGTGATGCATTTACTTGGGGAGCTTTGGGAGTTTCAGATTCCGTCAATACCTTCCTGGCTGCAATTTCTACGATCTGTTTATCGACCCCGGCTGCAGCGACGGAGGTGAGATAGAAATAAACACCATCCATCAACCGGAGGGCCCGTTTCCACCCGCTGCCATTTTACTTTTGTTTAAGCTGCACCGTTAAACGCACTTGTAGTCATTTCACAGCAAAACAAACAGGCCAGCATGGAGCTTCAGCTTAATAATAAGCTATTTGCTTACTGTGCCATTAAAGTGTGCACTAATGGCTGAGGTCAGCGGTTAAGTGAATAATAAAGAAGCTGAATTGAACTCTAAAATCACAGCCTTAAGTTAGAATTAGCTTGCGGCATTTATTATGGGTTGTTTTCGTATGATTTGTGCTTTAATAACACGGCTGCTGCCGGGAGAATTATAGAGAAAAACACTTTTTGTGGAACGGTACATTATTAGAGGTGGAGGTTTAATTTCCTGCTTTATAAATATTATTTCTATATAATCACTGAAACATCCAGAACGTAAGCATGAAACTGGAAGTCAAATGTCAACCTGGTGATTTGTGATAAAACAGAAACTTTGACGTGATGGAAACGGTTTTGATGTTTTTGGTCCAGAGCCACCGTAGGATAAAAACTAAAGTGCGGCTTTTTTTTTTTCACCCACAAAGGAAACAGAAACATAGGAACACATTTTTGCTCTTAGTGGAAGCATCAGCACTGCACAAAAATTATTTTTAAATGTATTTTGAGACAAACTTTCTTTCGATAATATAAAGTAGTACTCTTGAGGCTTTTCAAAGGTTTTTCACAGGTTTATTTAAATTTTGTTTTGTTTTGTTTTGTGTTTGGTTCATTTGCGTTTTGATTTATTAAGTCTCTTAGCTCTGATGATTTCATTTGTGGGGGTTTTCTGTATGATTAGAACATGTACTGATGCCTCAAATTCCCCCCTGGGATTAATAAAGCATCTGTCTGTCTCTGTCTGTCTGTCTGTCTGTCTGTCTGTCTGTCTGTCTGTCTGTCTGTCTGTCTGTCTGTCTGTCT
>JARVLU010000489.1:25590200-25609782 GCA_031762415.1 Simpsonichthys santanae | reverse complement strand
GTTTGTAGCCAGGTCTCTCTTGTAAATGAGTTCTCGAGGCTCAATGAGATTAACCTGCCTAAATAAAGGTTGAATGATCACTTTAAAATCCAAAATGATTAAAAAAAAAATTAAACTAAATTTAGCCTAATTTAAACTTGCTCATGTTTTAAACTATAAATCTAGTATTACTGTAAATATCAAATGTTTGTATTTTTACTAATTGAAAACATTCAAATGGCTCAGAAACCAGCTGGACTACATCTTTAAACACCTTTATTGAGCTCCAATATATTAAAACAACACAACCTTGTTTGTTTCGCCTTTTCCTTCTGCTGTGGAGAGGCGGTGCAGAGGTTAGTGAAGGCGAGCTTGTGATTGGAAGGTTTTTGGTTCAATGCCCCAGACTGACATTAATGTGGGTGGGACAGGTGAAGCAACCACACCTGTCTCCACCCTCTGTGCCCTTGAGCAAGGCCCTTAACCCCCTCCATCTGCTGGGGCACCCCAGATGGCAGCGCTCTGCTCCACACAGAGGGCTGTGGTAGCTCGGTGGTCTGTGGTTGTGTCAGGAAGGACATCTGACGTAAAAACATTTGTGAGCATCAGTTCGCTGTGGTGACCCCTGTGGCTGCCGAAAGAAGAAAAACAATCAAAAACTTCAGCTGTAATAAATGTTTAAAGTTGCATAAACTATTAAAACAACCCCTCCCCCACTGGTTTGCCATGTGAGCAAATGATCCTTCAGGTTGCGGTTCCTGATCCAAACAACTGGGAACATGACGGTGCTTCATGGTGTTTCGGATATTCTTTGGACCGCTCTCTTCTGGACAGAGATCTCTTAACGCTGGCTCACTTGACCGACACCGGTGCCCTAACCTGGTCCAAGCAGGTGATCAATGACCTGGTCCAGACCTTTCCTGAGGACTCTTTGAATTTAAATGTAATCCAGACAAAACTACTTGTTTTACCCCCTCTGTATCCAAGGCCAGCTTGTGGAGCAGTTTGAGTCTTTATGTACCTGGGAACAGCTTAGACTCCTCTCTACATGAACTCTTGTTACTTCCTTCTGGCACATTTTTCTAGCAACCAAACACCCCTACCCCAGAATAAGTAATCAGGCTGTAAAAGTTGTTCACCTCAAAACCCCCTTTCTGAACAATGATCAGGAAATCTGCTCGGACCAAGCCCTGTCATCCTCTTCACCCTGTCCAGATTCTCTTACGGAGTCCTGCTAACCAGGAAAACATCCATAAAAAGTCCATCTTGTCTCCAATAACCTCAGTGAACAGATTAAAAATAGACAGCAGCTTCTACTTTATTTGTTTCTTGCATCTGTCTAATTGTATTTTTAGGATCCTTTGAACAGACTCCTCCAGTCTTCTTCACTACAGCTGCCTTCCCTTTCCACTCCTCTCCCACCTCCTCTTCTGGAGCTTCTTGTGCTCCTTTTTGTTGCTGTAGTTTTTAACGCCGCCTTTTCCTGCAGTTTGTCGACCACCGCAGTGTGCCCGTTGGTCACCAGTTCTATGAGCTGATCTGGAGTCCCACTGGTTCTGGGGGTGGTTGATACTGGTAGACTGGTCCAGAAATCTGTGATTTTAATTTCAAGCAGGCCAGTGAGTCATAGGTCAGAGTTAAGTGGCTGAACAATTAAACAATAAGACATTATCTGAAACTGTTCCAAGTCCTGGATTCAGAATAATTTTAAATATTCTTCAGTAATTAAATGAGTAGAAATAACAACAAAAGAGACTAAATGGATATGCAGTGCATCTTAGTAATACAAGTGAATTAAAAAAATGATAAAACTTCATATATACTGTACTGTATATTTTAAATAAAGGTAAAATTAAGGCTTTCTGACACTGTTCAATAAATTATTAGACAGAACCGGTGGATTGAATCAGATCGGTTGATCTTTCCTGACACTGCTTTTAATGACTGAGTCACTATTTAAACATTTTTAAAAACTATTTAAACATTTTTTATATAATTTTTTTGTCAAGTCGTCCAGATGTGTGTTTATTCACTAACTTTACAGTTTCCTTCTTTGCTAGAATGTTGAAGTATTTAAAGCTTTTCAGTCATGTTTGAATCACTTTTTTTTTTCAGGTTTACATCATCGACGTGACGGATGGACGGCACCGATGGACCGTGAAGCACCGCTACAGCGACTTCTACGACCTCCATGAGAAGGTAGGAGACTCGGATTGAAACGTTTCCAACATTCGGCTGTTCAGTTTAGATTCAGTGCTTTAAAAGTTTATTTGATATTTAGTGGGTTTTATATTTTAAGCTTTGTTTGTGAATAAATACTTTTGGATGCTTTGAAACATTTAAGAGAACAATTGTTTATGATCTTGAAGTAGTTAGAGACAATAAAAGACTTTTTCTGAAGTAGTTCTGCAGCTAAACATTTATTTAAAATGTTTAAAATATTAGAGCTTCACTGTACAAATGTATTTCTGTCGTGAAGCATCACATTTTGTTTAATCTTTGCTTCATTCCCACCATAAATGTTTCATTTTTTTGTGTCATCATCTAAACAATGTTTTCTATTTCTTTACTTTGTTCATCAATTTTGTGCAAATGCTTTCCTATAAATTAATTCAAGTTTTTATAATAAAACACCATGAAATCATCAGAAATACTTCCTCAGTTTCTCTAAACCCAACAATGTTGAGCTTCTGCTTTATGTTCGTTGTGATGTGTGTTGTTTTCAGCTGACGGCAGAGAAGAAAGTTGATCGACGGCTGCTTCCTCCTAAAAAGATTTTGGGTAAAAACTCGAAGAGTTTGGTGGAGCGGCGACAAAAAGAGCTGGAGCTTTACCTCCAAACGCTGCTGCAGCAGTTTCCAGAGGCCACGCCCACTCCGCTGGCCTCCTTCCTGAACTTTCACCTTTACGTGAGTAACGCCTGAGGTTGAACGTAACAAAACAAAGTCCGATGAACAATACGAAAGTCCTGACCCTGTTTTTTTCTAGTTTAGATCTTTTACAGTTCTTCAGCTTTCTGAAGGTCGTCAGAAATTTAATTTAGACAAAACCTGGAAAACAAAACTGACCAGGACCGCTCTGAAAAATGACAGAAGGCTCCGTCTGTTTGGAACGACAACGTAAAGCCAGGTCTCTCAGGGCTGCAGCTGCTGGAGGAGGCTGGTTTCAAACTGTTTGTGAGAGTCTCTAAAAGGACTCAAAACATTTTTAGCGTCCCTAAATCTTCTTAAGTGAGTCTCAGAGGTTCACTTAACTTCAGAACATGTTCAAAAAAAATGAGTGTGGCCAATTTTCTTTCAAAACAGTCACAGAGTTGTGGCAGGTGTCTCCAAAAACACTAAAGCTGTATGTTGACACCTGCATGAGAGCTCACCTCTGACAGGAAACACGTCTAAAAGCTGCACAGAGTGTAAATGATAAACCTAAAGAACTGGTCCTATTCAGCCAAGCTTTGGTCCAAAAGTTTATTACAAATCGTAAATGTGAGGTGTCTTCCAAAGTGGGCAACAAAATAATGTGCGCAGGCTGTGCTCACAAAAATAAGTAGATCGTTTAGAAAAAAGAAAAAAAAAACCTGGCTGCTCCAAATGTTAGGGAATTTTTTGTTTTTGGAACAGAAAAGGTTGAAGAACTTGAATGACCAGAACAGTTTCAGTGAAGTCACGTTCCTCTGCATCAACACAACCCCCCCCCCCCCCCCCTTTTTGGAATCAGCAGTAAATAGACTGTACTGGTATAGAGCTTTTCTGTCTTATCAAGACACTCAAAGCTCTTCACAACAATCTGTGCCTCATTTACCCGTTCACACAACATCTACTTGATCTGTACAAAGAATAATCAGCTTTTTCACATTCATACACCGATGGGACACACATCAGCGACAATGAGGGGTTCAGTGAACAGGAACACTTCGACATGTGACTGCTGGTGGAATCAAACCCCCAACTCTTGCATTGGAGGACGACTGTTCTAACCACTCAGCCACAGCCTCCCTGTGAACTTTCATTCATTCCATTTGGCAGCCCATCAATTTTTGGTACAACACTGGCCCACATTTCAGGGTTGCCAGCGGTGACACGTATCAAATGTGACGCATCAGCGGTGACTCGTAGATGTGACTTATTCACTGAAACGACGTATTTATGGATTTTCCCACTTTATTAGACATATTTGGACTGATGCAACTTATAGGGCGGTGCGACGTGTACGATGGAAAATACGGTAGTTGTTTTATGAAAAGTAGACAAAATCTCATTGTTTTTCTTTTTTGTAAATTTAACAATAAATACAAGAAATACCTGTAATAAGTGTTTGTAAAACTCACCAAAATTGCTGTTTATATGTGGACAAGTGGAATAAAGGCATCAGAGTAAACCACCTTGTTCGTCTATAACTTCCTGACAGTGGTAACACAAAAGAGCAATCGAGATGGAAATAAAATCATGTAAGAACAACGTTTAGACAAGATTGTTGAGAAGTACAGTCTTACACGGTTACATGTTTTTAACCACAGATTCATGTATCCAGTGCGTGCATGCGAAGCCTCGCTAATGTGACTCTTCAGGTGCATTTTTGATCAATTTCAAGTATTTGGTTCTTGATCCGGAGCCAGAAATGATCTCACACCTCTGCCATCCACAGCTCGCTTTGAACAGAGCTCTAAGTTTACAAAGTTAACACCTGAGGCCCTGAGCACGAGACCGTCGACTGTCAGCCAACCAAACCTGCTCAGGGGTGCTCTTGAAACAGGGGGTGTCACGTAACGTTGCATGCAAGCAGAACTCCTCTGGCCTTGGGCTAACGTGGGCCTAAATTAGTATTTGGACTTATCTTTGATCTTAAACATGACACTGGCGTTCTTTGATTTTTGGGAACGTGGTATCAGTCCCATCAGTCAGTATTTTGTGCTTCCGGCAAGTTCTTCTCTTACGTTTGCAGTATGAGGAGTAAAAAGCCTCCTTTTGTATGAAGTGCTAACCAGCAGCCTGATCTCATGGCAAAACTTCAAGTAATCACAATAATAAATCAGTGGTTTTATGCTAATTGTAAGGTTTGTTTATGGTTTGTAGCACTTGTCTGTGCCTGATTTCTGAAATGGAACATACTCCTAAAGGGGCTGATCTTAAGCAGTTTTTAAGACTAAACTAAACTTTAAGGCTGTTTTTGTGTCTGTTTCTCACCAAACACTGGAAGTTTAAATTCTAGTTGTAATTGAAAGTGTAAAACTGAAATTGAAGAACATGCCAAGTCAATGGTTTTGAAGGCAGACTAAAACATGCATGTTTTTGGTCTGTGGAAGGAAACTGGAGTACCCGGACAAAACCTACACAAGCATGAGAAGAACATGCAAACTCCACAGCGAAAGACCCCAGGTCCAACTGGGGATTGAACCCAGGACCTTCTTGCCGTGAGACAACAGTGCTAACCACTGAGCCGTCGTGCTGCAAGTAGGTTGTACGCGAGAAGAAAAAAAAAACTGTACACGACACACAATTGTCAACTTTAATATTACTCACGTGACTGGGGCAGTACGGGATACAGTAAAAATTATATTCAAAAATACTTTATTAATTTCAAAGGGAAATTAAGTGATGTTGAAGCTCATCATCCTGGTTTCATTCAAGAGTTGTTAGATGCTGAGAGCTGTGGGCCGAGAGCCTTTCTGGGTGGAGTTTGCATGTTCTCTCTGTGCATGCGTGGGTTTTCTCAGACCAAAAACATGCAGGTTAGGCTGATTGGTAACTCTAAATTGTTTCTAGGTGTGAGTGAGAGAGTGAATGGTTGTTTGTCTCTGTGTGTCCCTCCAATACCAGCATGATTTACTGTACTCCATCATCTTCCGCTTGTACTTGTACTAAAGTCAGGTCTCAGGATCAGCACCTTGAACAGGGGGCCCAGACATCTCTTTCCACAGCCACCTCTTCCAGCTCTTCTGGGAGGATTCCCAAGCAGGGACGTAGTCTCTCCAACATGTCCCTGGTCTCCCCTGGGGTCTCCTCCCAGTCGGACGTACCCGAACCACCTCAACTGGCTCCTCGATGTTGAGGAGCAGCGGTTCAACTCCGAGTCTCTCCTGATAACTGAACTTCTCACCCTATCTCCAAGGGAGAGTCCAGCTTGAGAAAACTCATTTCACCCACCTGACGTCTGTTGTGACTTGACGCTCGATAAATAAACTGAACTGAATTGAATTGAATCTTTGTCACTACCCAGAGTTTGTGACCGTAGGTGAGGTAGGAACGTGTTCTACTGGTGCACTAAAATGGACCTTTTCACCTCTTAAAACATGAAACAATCCTGTTTTCTTTGTGTATCTTATTTTTAGTTCATGTTCAGTGATCTGTCTTGTCTTTTGTTTAGTTTATGTTAAAAAATGCACATCTAAGATGAATTTGTCAATTAAAATTAGGAAACATGCTTCATTGTGTAAGATTTCAGCTGGTTTTAATAAATGTGCGGCACACTTCACCTTATCTGACATGCCTTTCAGTTCTATGTAAGTAAACGTGTAAATGTTATTTTTAGCCAAAGTTCATGACTCACCTCATACTGTAGCTGTGATGGTCTGTCATTTAGTCTGCTGGTTAGTTTTGCTACAGTTTTGGACCCGGTTAAAATATTTCAACGGTTTTTGTGCAGATCAGGTGGAAATTTGCCAAAAATTCATGGTCATCTGAGGATAAACCTGTAACTGTAACGGCCTGTAACGTTTTTAAAACTATTTTTATAACATCCACAAATTCTTTCATAACTTTTGTTACCACTTTTTATCGTGTAAGCTTATTTATGTGTCCAATAATTAAGATATTGAAAATGTTAAATACATGTAAAAATCACTATTTAGCACCAAAGGTTTGTGTACCAGAGGTAAAATTTGCTCAAAGGCATGATTGTGTCTTCTTGATTTATTATCTTTGAAATTTTTAGAGACGTCTTGCTTGATATGTGTTTGCATTATGTTTACTTTTTACATTATCTGCTTTGATTGCAATGATTTGTCTACTTGAACCAAACCTTCACAGTACTCCCCGCTTCATTCTTAAAAATACTATGCTAGTGTTTTTATTTTGCGTACCTTGTTCTTCTGTGCAAAAGGTTTGTTTTATGCTTGTGTGAGCTCAAGTTGTGTTGTAGATGTGTCTTTTCATATGTTTGATTGGAAATGTTTGATAAGGTCCTTTATAAATTAAGTTCCTGTAAATAGTTTGAGTTTAGTATGAGCATTAGTAGGATGGCAAAACTTGATATTAGCAATTTTCTGTACTCCATCCTTTAAGAAGTTCTTATTAATGCCTAAATGTGGGACAGTAATTTTAGAGTAATTTCAAATAACAGTACAGTACTTCTGTAGTATTATATGCAAAAATAAATGGTGCTTAGCAATATCTTTCAAAGTTTTATTTGGACAAATCAGATAGAACTGTAATAAAAATACTGTACTAAATAAATATAATGTATACCTGTATGCACACACTAGGAACAAATTTAATAAATTAATAAATTAAATTTTTGCACTTATTATCAAAAGGTAACGTATTGTAAAATTAGGCCGTTAAAAAAAAGTTTCCGTGCATTGTTTTAAATACAGTACAGTATTCCCTTTTAAAAAGGCTGGTTTTGTCATGTTGCCGAAGTGTCAATCATGTTCTTTAATCCCGCCCTTACGTCCCTTACGTCAGGGGGCGTGGTCCACGCGCTTCTGTTCCATCTAACGGTGATAGGTTGGTTGAAACCACGTGACGGACATCAGCCAATCAACGCGGAGTGCGATGAACACAACCTCAGCCGTGAAAGTGAAGCTAGGTGACGTTTCTCTGTGGACTGTGCCGTGTTGTCACCAGCTGGTGGGCAAAGACCAAGTAAAAGTGGACGAATCTCGGTGTTCCGCGTGTTTCCGAGCGGATGCTAACACTTCCAAGCCCGCCGGCCTGGCGCTGAAAGATGGCACCGGGTGACTGGAAGAACCGGAGCGTCGCCCTGTGATAGTTATATCAGTTACATAACGGAGCTCACCGCTGACAAAAAAACTGAGATAACGGACTCCTGGTGTCCCGCACAGGTCGGAGGTCGGTCCGTTTCTCTCTCCAGTAAGTGGCACGTTTTATTTACTCAGCAGAAATGAGCTGCCCTTTAGCTCCTATTGAGCTAAGCTGAAAATCTTTGTTTTGCCTCATTTTGTTTGCAGTTAAGTTAAAAAGCAGCATGTTGGAGTGAGCTTCTGCCACATAAAATAACTGAGCTGCTGCTTGTCTGCTTCTCTCAGGACTTTATCCTGACTTCAAATATTGCTTCTTGACTAAAATTTAAATGTGCACAATTTGCAAAATGCTGTGTTCTGATTGGCTGACAGGTCTGTATAAGATATAAAATAACATAAATCTCATATGATGCTGAACAAGTTGTTTTTCAGTGCAGTGTGTAGTTTAATATTTTATCAAATATGAAATCTACCAGATTACAAAATTAGGAAAATCTTAAGTGTTAATATTGTGATGACAATATTAATTGTGATAAATCCATATTTTCCTGTCATCACTTTAAATAAACCTGAAATGCATTACGGTCAGCGTAAGTGTTAAACTGTGCAAATATATTAAAAAGGTGCGTTATCTCAGCTGTAATCTGGGTTCAAACACTGAATTCCTGCCTGGCAGAGCCATCCTCTTAAAATCATTTAGTCCTTGGGAGCTTAAATGATCATAAATAGGAAAATTATGATTGATTTCTGTTTGTCATATAGTTTACATTTCATTTGAAAGATAGTCGTGGTGCAATTTTGAACATTTGCACCATCAAAAGCTGCTTTCGTTCATTAAAATTATATTTTTCTTATTAGTGAAATGTTGAATTGGTAATAATTAATGTTCTGAACAAACAACACAGTCTTTAAGGTGAATAAAGTCTTATTATTTGATCAAACTTAATTGATTATTACTACAGTATTCTAATCACAGCAAAAATATCCTAAACATTAATAACATTTGATTAAGAGTTTTGAAATGCAGCAACATTCTTGTTTTTGTGACTCTAGTTCATGATCATTCAAAAGTTCCTTTAAAGCTCTTTCAATCAAAGTAATTTGAATTTGCTATACAGTATTTAGTTCAGCCTCACGGAAAATCCACATTACAGCTCAATGTAAAAGATGAAATTTTAGTTTTCATGCTTTAAAACCCACTTTAACCTGTGGGTTATGAACTAAAATGAGTTTATTGTGACTTGTGCCAATATCTAGAAATAAGAGCATCTGATAAGCAATTAGAATAACAGTAAGTGCTTAACTTAAATAAGTAACCCTTAGAAGAACTTGCACCCTTAAAAGTAATATACAGTACTGTATAGACCAGTGTTTTCAGCAAAAATCTAAATGTAAGCTTGTAGCAGCTGCTGCTGCATCATTTTCCAGTTTAGCCTTTTGAAAACATGTCCAGTATTACTCAACTTCTAGGCCAGGCTTCATTTGTGGCATTACTTTGTGCTTCAGCAGATATCAGCGCTCACAGCATCCGGTGAGCCGAGCGTTTCCATCATGAATGTGGGGACGGCGCACAGCGAGGTGAACCCCAACACTCGAGTGATGAACAGCAGGGGGATGTGGCTCTCGTACATCCTGGGAATCGGGCTCCTCCATATCATCCTGCTCAGCATCCCTTTCGTTAGCGTACCGGTGGTCTGGACCCTCACCAACCTCATCCACAATCTGGTGAGTGGAGCAGAAGAGCCAAAGGCCCCAGTTCAGCCACACTTTGTTTTAATGTTTATTAATGACTTAAAGGGGCCTCTCGTTGGGTTGTGAGAGCAGAAGTGGTCCTCAAAGCAGGACTGCGTACCTCACTGGTTTGCTGAAACGACCGGTTGCTTATTATTTGCATATTTTCTTGCCAGTTTGAGTCAAGTTTGAGTCTCCAACTGTCGCAGTCCAGTGAGATTCTTCCTTAACTTGGTAAAAGTGCCCTGAGATGACTTCTGCTGTGACTTGGCGCTGTATAAATAAACTGAATAGAATTGGAAAAAGGGTTTGGGATGGTGTTTAACCTCACAGGAAACATCTGTTTCTTGACTCGTCTGTCAGGTTCTTTAATATGTTTTGAGTCGTCGTAGCTTCTACAATCTTTGTCTTGTATCGTAAACTCAGATTGTCTGTCTTGACCTCCACCGTTCAGTTTTAAAGAGCTTCTAATCCTGTAAACGTACAGGATCTATTTTTAGCTTCAATCCTGAGTTCCTTATCCCAACTGGACTGTGGTCTTTCTCCACACAAACGTCTGCTCTTTTGTTTTGCAAATACTGATTCAGTGTTCACACTATTGATTTTATTTGATTCATTTCCTGTTGGTTTTTTTTTTTTTTTTTTTTCTCAGCATATAGTGTGCTATTTCAACCGTTCTTACCGTAATTCAAATCATTTGGTTCATTCAGGAGATGGGTGTTGTGATTTGTGATTTCTGTAGCTTTTTTACTTTTTCATTATATTTAACTATGTTTACTAAAATTTCCCTATTAAAATTTCACGAGAGCTCTTTAAAATCATCGTTCTGTTTGAAATGTAAACATATTTCAGACTTCTTCTGCTAAAGCCAGTTCAGCGCCTGCTAATGCAAATTTAACTTGTTTGTTCTATTGATGCTAAACCTACTGTTGCTAACGTCTTTTCTACCGATGCTATTTTTACTAATACTGCTAATACTGCTAATGCTAATTATACTATGATTACTTTAGTTAAAGGCCAAAGCTAGTTAGCCTTCTGCTACTTTAACAAGTCTTTTCCTACTTAAGCAAAGCTAAATTAGCATTAGCACTATACTTAGCAATTTGCATAGCTCCGTATTCGTACTGTATTTTTGCAGAAATATAGATTTCTCTAGTTTTAATATCTTTGACTTCTGGTTTTGGTTACAGTGCATGTACCTCCTGTTGCACACGGTCAAAGGGACGCCCTTTGAGACCCCAGATCAGGGTAAGGCTCGCCTCCTGACCCACTGGGAGCAGATGGACTACGGTGTTCAGTTCACAGCGTCTCGCAAGTTCCTCACCATCACACCTATCGTCCTGTAAGTAGAAGGAAACTCTCTTTAACAGCCACTAAGTGATGTAAAGAAACCGTAGCTGAAGCAAAATCACGAGAGCAGAAAAGGTGTATAGGGTAATAAGACAGACACAAAATTAGATTAAGTCCCTGGGGTTTTTTGTCACATAAAATAAATGAGATGAACCTGGAGTTCAGAATGAAGTTAAACACGATGTATTCGAGTGCCAGTAGATTTTCATACCTGCTGTGCCATTTTGTCCAAGTCTACAAATTGTTGAAGCAAATTGTCCTGCTCCTTTCTCTCCTCATTACCATCAGAGTTCAGTTTACAGGATGTGCTTTGGTTCCCAAGGGCTGATGTGCCAGCTCAGCAGGAATACTGTAACGAGAGCAGCTCTGCAGGTGAACGTCAGGTTTCTGCTGCATTTCGTCTTTTGTTTTGCAGCCGGCTCCAGCAGGAAGTGGTTGTACTTGTATGTGTTGGAGTAACACACGTGCAGAGGTGTTCTCTTTTAGAACCACCCTTACGTGTTTGTCGTGTAAGAGAGCACAACCTTGTATGAACTGGGAGAAATTCATGGCTGTTTGTGCCAAAACGCTGCAGTGTTCAAGTCCCATTTTGATGCCGCGTCACATTGAACTGCAATGAAAGAAAAAAGTGACTTTTTCTTTTTACAACTGTACTTTTTGTTTTGTTTTACTTAATCCCTTCAGGTACATATTAACCAGCTTCTACACCAAATATGACAGAGCCCATTTTGTGGTCAACACAGTTTCGTTGCTCACCGTGCTCATCCCCAAACTGCCCCAGCTGCACGGCGTCAGGATCTTTGGGATCAATAAGTACTGACAAGTCAGAGGACGAGAAGAGCAGGAGGTCTAATGCTCCTGTGGACTTCCGAGAGCACGCCGGGCCTCGGGAGGACTTGTCGTGGTCCTTCAGCACCTAAAAAGGAAGTCCGCTGAGGATACTGCCATGGTACCGAACCAAAAAGACTCCAAGGAGAGTGCACGAAGGGAAAGCGTGGCAATGAGTCACGTTTTTTTTAATTTTCCTCAAAGCTTATTTAAAGATAAGTTGATGTCTTCAATTCTTTTGTAACAGGTTAAGAGGAGAGGGAAATGTAGCCGCAAACGTTTAGTTTGTGCCATTTCTCAACACCGGCACCGACGGCAGTGATCAGACTCGTTCTGTGTGTAATGATACACCACTGTATTTATTCAGCTTCTTGCTCGTCTGTAGCTTCTAGAGGTTTGTGGGCTCAGAGGCGAGTGACGGTACTGCGCAGACGCAAGGAACCACAGGGTTTTATATTTAACCAGCTCTGCTCGGGGTCAGGACAGGAAAGTCAGACACTTTATTTTTATCTGACCGTTGCCGTATTTGGACAGCTCTTGTCCCGGTCGGCAGAACCGCCTGGCCTCTTGCACAGATTGTCAGAGCAAGAGTGCAGCAGTTATTTAAACGACCCGACAGTCCCGTTGTTTCAGTGACGACGCCAGTGTTTCTGTCCTTAAAGTGCACGTGGGGGCTTCACGAACAGAACAATACATCAGGGCTCACTCCATTTACGTCAGAGATGCACTGATTGCTGTTTTCATTTTCCATCAAGTTTGTTTTGCTCTTGTAAGTCTGAGCTTCTGTTTAGGGTCTTGCTCAGCGGTTCACAGGGTATTCATAGAGTGGTTCACTTACATGAACAAATGAAATCCAGCATTTTCACTGTTGAATGAGCCTGATCTGTGGCTGATTCTGTCTCCTCGCTAGCTTAAAATCGACCTTATTGTTTAGAATATCTTTTTAAAATAAGTTCAAAGAGACAGAATAAATTTGTTCCCAAACTTTAAGGTGGACATTCACATAATAATTAAAGTTTTTTATTATTATTTTTAATTAACAAAATAACCCCTCAGTACTAAATCCACATTAGCTTGTTAGCACAATGCGTTTACTTTTGGCCTGTTGCGATAAATAATAAATCAATTAATCACGTGATAAATGAAAATGATCAACCTCATTTTCATTTATCGGTTTTATCGTTTCTTCATGTCTCGCACTGGATGACAAAAAGCTCATCTCCGGTGCTCTTCACTGACCCCTCCATTTCGCTTTAAAATCTATTTTAACCGTCCAAAATCACGTTTTTGGATCATTAAAAGCAGCTAAGCTGAGAAGCTATGAGCTAAGCTAACAAGCTGACTTTGTAGAAAAAAACCTCCATCTTGTAGAAGCTCCAAAATTCACGGTTGAAGCCTATGTCTTTGTGTAAAAAGTTGTTTTTCTCTTCAAAAAGAAGCTGAGAACTTGTTTACTGATTTTTTTCATTTTTATTTAAAGCTTTGTGTGAAAAATGCTGAAGAGCTCAAACCACACAGTGTCCGCCATTTTGAGAAACGAAGAGAGACAGCCCAGCTTCTCAGACCAGCTCGTCTCAGCCGCCTGAGGAAGTAGTCACTACTTTGAATTAACTAATCTAGGCTCCTTAGTGACCTCAGAAGGTGGTGCGATGCAAAACCTTCAGGATCACAGCACAAACTGAACTGGTCGGTTTTCAGAATTTATTTTTAAACTTTGTATTTTGATTGGTTTTCAATCTCTGCAATAATTATTTAAAAATTTTCCCACAAAGTGCACATTTTATTTGGCTGCAGTTTACCATTTGTGCCACTAGATGTCACTACTTGCTACACGACAGGGATTTAAACCTGAAGTCTGGCATGTTTGGGTCTGTTTATACACAGGACACTATTATTGTCAGCAGGAAAAAGAAGAATTTCATATTAAATCTACAGTAACTGAAATCATGATTTATTTATTTTTACATAAATGCACAAAATCACCTTTGTTTTGTTCAAACGAGGCATTTTATAAAATATCTCCCTTTAACTGATGTATTAAATAAGTACATTATGATTCTTGACGATGAACAAAAACATACAAAAAGCCAAGAAAGTCAACACATGTTTTTAAGTGAAAGTTTGATGGAAAAAGTTGACTTTATTAGTGAGGAAACTTGGATTTTTGGTGCAAATCGACTCTTTCTTACTTTGACTTTCATCCTAATCTGACATCTGGATTATAAACGGAGTGTACTGAGTTTTAATGGATGTTACTGGGTTTGAATGTAGCTGGATTATAATGAACTGGACTGATTTGGACCTTATCTACTATGGTTTGAACCAGAATCCTTTACTCTTTAATGATAATATGCTCTGATGTGAATTTTGTTGTGAATCGGCACGAAATACATGAACTGAGTTAATTATAAAATGTTTGTATTGAAACCATAGAGGGTCATGCTGTAGTTTTTTAACAACATATTCTGTTTAAAGCCTGAACTGAATGTTGTTTATTTTTAAACGGCACATTTGTTGTTCATGAGCGTGTTGTGTTCGAGGAGTCAAAATCATTTTCTGTACGAGAGTTTGTTCGTTTCCAAATGTAGCATCGGACTCTGAGTATCATGTAAACGCCTTCTCTTCCCGATCATTGTCCTGAAATGATTCAGGCTTTTTAAGGAGTTTGACATTTCAAGGATTCATGTTTATTGTTTTAAACTTTAGATGTGGACAGAATCAAAGATCAAATGGAAGCATTCAGTTTAGAAGTTTCACAGTTCTGAGCCTTTTGTACAAAACTGAATAAATATAATGAAAGTAAACAAATCTTCCTCTTTGTGATTTGTTTTGTAATGTTATTATTATATGTCCACTGAAAGACGGACGTATTACGGTATAGTATTGTATTACAATATAGTATTGCATCATATTACGTCACGGCATAGCATCGTATTACGGTATAGCATCGTATTATGGCATAGCATCATATTACGGCATAGCATCGTATTACGGTATAGCGTATTACGGCATAGCATCGCATCACGGTATAGCATTGCGTCATGGTATAGTACCGCATCACGGTATAGTACTGTGTCTCGGTATAATATCACATCACGGTATAGTATCATAGTACTATGGTATAACTTCTGATCCACTCACGATAATTTAATTTATCTTGAGACATCAACATTACGTCTTGTCACCTCAGCTCCAATGTCAAAGTCCCAAATTAAGGTCAACGGTTACACAAGCTTGTCTGGGCCATTACTATAGACCAGGGCAATTCAACTGGAGGCCCATGGGCCACATCTGGCCTGCAGGTGACTTCAGTCCGGCTCACCAATAAAATCATTCATCCATCCATTATCTTTACCCGCTTCTTCCTTTTCGAGTCGGTGCCCATGTCCAGCCATCACTGTGCGAGAGGCGGGGGACACCCTGGAGAGGTCTCCAGTCCATCACAGGGACACATAGAGACAAACGAGACTACACAACTATTCTCTCTCTCTCACATAGGGACAATTTAGAGTTACCAATCAGCCTAACGTGCATGTTTTTGGTCTGTGGGAGGAAACCGGAGTACACAGAGAAAATCCACGCATGCACAGAGAAAACATGCAAACTCCACCCAGAAAAGCTCCCGGACCGGGATTTGAACCGGCGACCTTCTAGCTGAAAGGCAGAAGCTCTACCAATTAAACCACTGTCTTGCCCTCAATGAAATCATTAACTAAATGAATAGTGTGTGTATGTGTATATATGTATACTGTATATATATATATATATATTTTTTTTTTGTTTTGTTTATTGCATTTGATACAATGCAACAAAATAAATATTTAAAAGATAACAGATCATTGTAATGCACATTTAATTTACATAATGACTGGAACAGCTGGATGCCCGGTCCCTGAGCTGCTGGCTCTCAGTAACTGTGCCCCTCTGAGCAGTTTAGCTGCAGAGCCCTGCTGTATAATATTTTGCTGACAGGCAGATAACGTGCCGTACGCTGCACTCTTGTTTTATTGTTTCTAGCTGTAAACATCTTTCACACTTTCAGTTCTGTTGAAGCGTGTGCATTTAATCTGCTCTTTCTTTCAGGTTTGTAATGTGACACGTGCACGAGCCTCGCTCTGTTGAAACAACACCCGAGACGTTTTAATCATTAAAGAAGTGAAAGGGACGAGGAGGTAACGGTGGGACTTCCTCTGCGTTTGGATTAACAGATGTGAGGGATAGAGATTTGTCTGTCTCGACTGAAACAAGACGAGTACTTCGCTGTTTCATCACAACAGCAACACACTAGTAGTGACGTGTGTGCTGCTTGTTTGTGTTGGGGACAACTCTCAGCTACTACCACACCAAATTTTAGCTCCTTGTCTGAAGAACTGGCCAACTTAGAACCATTTCTATGTCTGCTAAGGATGGTTAGCTGTGGGGGCCATCTTGAAGAGTGTTCACTCCAAACGTTAGTACATTTCAGACGCACATCAAATAATTACCGTCAGAGCGTTTTACTAAAATCAGTCCTGTGCTTCAAAAGATTATTTTGCTAACAGACAGTACTTACAGTCAAGAGTTTCAAGCAAAGCTGTTGCCCTCAGTGTATGTGTTGTTTACGACTCTCAGCCACTACCGCTCTGCATTTTTAACTTAATGTTTGTAAGATTGGCCGAGTTGGAGGCATTTTAGTGTTTCCTGCGGTTGTTTGACTGTGGCGGCCATCTTGAATTGGGGTTTGATTGATTGCGTTTCTCAGAGTCTCTGTAAAAGTGGGACAGAAACAGGCGGCGGGCGACATGCATTCCGTCAAGGAATTGCTAGGTTGCTTACATGTAGATAAGTGACAGAAACAAAACTGACCATTTTCTTGCCAAATCTCTTCACCTATATATTTCATTTAGTTATTATATTAAACATTTCACACTAAATTACTACCTTGTAAGCACAATAAGCATTTGTAAACCCATTTTTTCTAACATATAAAATTATACTTTATCACTGCATTATAAGTACCATGTTTTCCACCATACACGTCACACTGCCGTATATGTTGCATCTATTACACGTCACCGCTGACAACTCGGAAACGTGGGCCGGTGTTGTGCCAAAATTCGATTGGCTGCCAAATGGCGGCCACCGGAGCGTGCACGGGAGGACTTTAACAAGATTAATACTTAAAAGCAGTAATTTCTTTGCTTGAAATTATAGCAAAGGTGTGTCTCAGATTAACTTAATAACTTCACTTTAATGGTTAAATCAGCTGCATTTCACCTGGGTGGTGCGGTGAAATGCAGCTGATTTGACGTTTGCTCCAGGAGTTCCAGAGTGAGATGAAGGTGCTGGTATGGCAAGCCAAGTGTCTCATTAATAGCCATTTTTACCTATTAATGAGACACTTGGCTTGCCATATAGGTCGGGGTCCCTCTAGTGGCTGAAAATGGTAGTGTTCAACATTTTCCATTTCAGAATGAATGAAATCGTCAGATCTCAGCCAAAAATTGGGTCATAAATGTGGGAAAAAACTTAAATAAGTCGTTTCAGCATGTAAGTCACAGGGTATGCAAATTAGGCAAAAAGGTGCAACTTATATGCTGAAATATGGCATCTACAACTAATAATACTGTATAAGGTAATAATTTAGTGTGAAATGTTTAATATAACAGCTGTAGATGAAATATATAGGTGAACATATTTGGCAAGAAACTGTTCACTTTTGTCTCTGTCACCTTTAATTAATGCATAATAAACATTTATAAAATGTTTATAGAGGAATCAATAATGCATCTATAAACAGTTAGCCATCTATAAGGGGAGCCTCATCGTGAAGTCGTACCGCATTGACTGTGAAATAGTTTTTTTTATATTGAATACTTTATTTTTTTAAATTTATTTAATTATTTTATTCGTTCATTTAAAAGAAACAAACTAAACAAATGTATCTAAAAGAAAAAAAAAACATTGAATAAAAGGGTGCAAAGAGAAGAAAAAAAAATTATATATGCCCCTTATTTAAAATAAAACAAAATAACTTTAAACAAACAACAACTTAGACAACTTTGAATGTTTGTAAATTGTCTCATGACAAAATTTACATAAAATATGCTTTTTTTAAGTTTAATCGGGCTTTCTGAGCTGACACTCTGTTTGAGCTTGAAGTATTTAGTGTGAAACAATACTTGAATGAATAATTACCACTATGTGATTATTAAATGTGCGGTGGCTGCTGACCACACAGGACGAGCTGTTTGTTGGAGATGATTTTATTTAAGAGAGATGTTAAAGAGGCAAACAGGAGAGGGCGGCAGATATCTGTGCACGTTCTTAAGAAACACAGGAGTTTCTTCACTGATTGATTTCAGCTTTTTGTTTCCTCTGAGACACATTTAGTCCTATCGGGTAATAAATCAGCATCTGATGCTGTTTTTAGTTGGAAACGTTTTGATCTTGACACGTTTAAGATTTTCCTTTAAAAGTAAGTGAACAGGTGATTCTGCTCGTCGTTGTGTCGGCGTGCATCTACATTATTTCAGCTCTCGCTAATTGCTTCATCTGCTTTCAGCTGCTCAAAGTTCCTGCTTGAAACTGAGATAATTAGATTTTTAAAAAGGCGTATTCATTTAAAACCTCCAGAGTTTTGGCGTTGGTCGTGCATCTAAACGTCCTTGAAGATGGAGAATAAAACGAAGAAAGAAAGATAAATCCAAGATGCTCAGTCCTCCCCCAGAGGTAATTAATTAAAACCCGAGTCGAGGGTTAAAACCTTGAGGTACAGTTCTTAACTGTAACAAAGTAAAAATTAATTAGGCCCGTCTTTGAAGCTGTTGTGGGTTTTTATTTATGGCGCCGTTTCTGGACCGTTTTCGCTCAGTTTATGTTACCATGGCAACCAGCACGTTTGAACTTCTGGATGTCACAGAGCAACGCTGAGTTTTATTACTGGCGTGTTAATAATGTAAAACAAGCACTCTTGATTAATATTCATGGTTGTGATGTGGGCGAGGCCTTCTGAGCGCCGCTCCGGGCAGAAAAACTTCAGCGTTTAACGGCGTCGGCACATCAAACATCTGATTCTCTTTAAACGTCTTCAGCTCGTTGGTTTGACTTTTTACTGAAGCTCCGAGTCTGAATCACTAAATACGGTTACATCAGACTCACTTTGATCATAGTTAAGATTTGACGTTTCTGTAGAACAAACAGAAATGTGATCATTTTTATATTTTATTATGTTTGTTATCCAAAGTTTAAACAGTTCTGAAAAAATCATTTGAATTGTATTTGATATCATTTTATATCTTTCACCCATATTGATATATTTTCTCAATACTAACTCGTATCTGGGCGTCTTGTTCCTGATCGATGGATCGATGGATTGGTGCCTCGTCTTCAGTAATTAGTGGTGATTGATACCACAATTTCCTTACCGATTCCGATACCGAGTAAACTTTTGACTAGTATTGACGATATCGATACTTTGTGCTAATACGCCAAATGTGTCTGGCAAATCTTAAAAAAAAAAATAAAAATAATAATAAAATAAAATAAAAAAAGCAGTGGATTTCAAATCAAAGCTTCAAAGAATACAATGCATCACTCTTCTAACCTACAAAGCCCCCAACAACCTAGCTCAATCTTTTGTTCGAGATCTTATTGTTCTATATTTTCCTAACAGAGCACTTCACTCTCAGACTGCAGGTTTACTTGTGGTTCCTAGAGTTTCCAGCAGCAGAATGG
>JARVLU010000489.1:25539138-25550635 GCA_031762415.1 Simpsonichthys santanae | reverse complement strand
AACACATCATCTACGTAGCACTGACCCCCCCCCCCCCATGTGTAGATGCACAATATTATCAGCATGGTATCGGTATCAGCTGATATTAGCGATAAAGTTAAATATCAGACATCGACCATTCCATCAAGATAAGTCACTGATATAAAAGATGCTGTTTATTATACAGTATATGTAAAATGCACTGTTTCTGTATGACAACCCAGTGACAAGGGTGCCTGCAGTTATGACGTCACATGCTCCATTGAGTTTAGATTTGTGAAAATGTACAAATTTGCACTGTTCGAGTGTCACTGTGTTAGAGAGAGTAAAGGTCATGAATAAATTTGACATTAAACATAATCCAAGTTGAAGTGTTGCATCATTTTCAGCCCCTTTTTTGGCATCTGCAGAATGATGTAGTATTTTAATTCTACAGGAGAGAAAGTTATGTAGTGTCTGTAAGTAGGTCTAGTGGGGAAATATCGGTATTGGTAATCGGCCCAAAAAGTTTCAACATATCGGATATCGGCCAAAAATCCAATATCGTGCACCCCTGTAATATACACAGTTTTACCAGCTGTAATTATTAATACTGCAGGTTTACAGTATATGTACCAACAAACATGATTGTCTCTCAGGCCACAAAATGTTTGTCTGAATTTTAACTGTTTCCTCTGTAGGCAACACAAACTCTTTAACAAGGAGCTGTACGCAGACTTCATCGCTGCACAAATCAAGACTCTGTCATTTCTGGCCTACATCATCCGAATCTACCAGGTGAATGATTTATAGCTGCTTTGTCAGTCAAAATAACTATATTTTCCAACATATTTTAAAAGCTAATGCCCAGGCAGACTTATCTTTTTGTCTCTTTTCTGTTGCAAAAAGCAGAATTCTCTCATTTAAAGCAAAGTTTTTTAGTTTTTATCTAAATATTTATGTCCACAGCTGGCCTCAGAACATGGGAATAAATGATAAAAACCTACATAAGTCATATTTTGTGTGCTTCTCCTCCCTGTTAGGACATGGTAGGGAAATACTCTCAACAGTTGGTAAAGGGTATGCTGCAGCTTCTTTCTAACTGCCCGTCTGAGACCGCTCACCTCCGCAAGGAGCTGCTCATCGCCGCCAAGCACATCCTCACAACTGACCTGCGCAGCCGTACGTACACACACACACACACACACACACACACACACACACACACACACAGATGTATGTAAATTAGGGCCGCATATGATAATAAGAAAGTAGTTTGACATCTGTTTTCTGCTGCTTTAATTTTCTTATAATAAACATGTTTTGTTTGTTTTGTCAGTTAAAGCTCCCAAAACTTGCAAACCATTTATTGCTTTATTTGCTCCTGTTGGAAGAAACATTAGCATTTTGGATTTTTGCCAAAAAGTTTTTTTCATTTTGAGAACCGATGAGTCTTATACCTGCTGTTTAGACTGTGGGTGTAGAAACTTTTGATTTGGACTTTAGCAAATGAATTAATTTATTTTGGAGGATTAGATGATTAATTTTTGAGCTTCTGTAGTTTAAAGTATTTAGTGTTTTCCATGTTTTGCGAGTCATGCGACATTGTGATGCTAAGAAATGTAAGGAAGTAATCCAACTACTGTACATTAAGATTTTTTTTCTTTCTGTTAAACAATGATAGCTTAGTCTGAACATAAATTACTAGATTTCTTTCAGGATGGATGATGATTTATTTTTTTAAGATCCAGAAAAGTTTAGATCCGTTCCTTCTCACATTCCAGTCCACACTGACGGGTCCACAATGGAAAACAGTTTATGAGCAGCAGCTGTAATGGGACAGGATCTTCTGTTTTTACAGCCGAAGCCCATGTGCTGCTTTTGGCTCGTCACTTTGTTGAAAACAATTCAGTTTAGTTATAAAGTGCCGAGTCACAACAGAAGTCATCTCAAGGCACTGAACAGAAACTTTCTAAATGCCCATTAAAGTTTTCTATCTAAGGAAGGAAGACGGCTGATTGCGTTGAGTCTTCATTTCATAACAGTCTCTCATCCTGAGCAAGCACAAAGGTGACGGTGGAAAGGAAAAACTCCCTCATAACAGGAAGAAACCTTTAGCAGAACCAGGCTCAGGACAAGTGGCCATCTGCTTCGACTGGCTGGGTTTGAGAGGAACAGATACACAATGGCAGGTCAAAAATCACATGTTAATATAGAAATAGTATCAAATGAAACTATTCAATTTTAATATCCTGCATGCTCAATGATCCAGGTAGAAAAATCTAAAAACGTTAAGTCTGGTCCTCTGGACATTCAAAAAACAAAACAAAACAAAAAAAATGTGGAAACGTTTTGTCTTTCCTCCGAAAGACCTTCAGTCAGTCAATTTGTATTCAATTTTAACAATTCATTTAAGGAAATGAGGTCAGTTTGTCCTCTAGTAGTCTAAGTCTATAGCAGCATAACAAGACAACACTAACTATAGGATTTATCAAAAAGCAAAGTCAATCCCAGTCTTCAAATGGAAAATGTGTCGGCCTCATGGACAGAAACTGGAAGTAAGAGCTTGATAACTGAAAGATCTTCCTCCCATTCTGCTTTTGGGAACTCTAGGAACCACAAGTAAACCTGCAGTTTGAGAGCTAAGCGCTCTGTTAGAAAAATATGGAACAATAAGATCTCAAATATAAGCTGGAGCTAGGTTGTTGAGGGCTTTGTAGGTTAGAAGTAAGACTTTGAATTCAGTGGACAGTGAACCGTTAGGTGCACGTCTCTACAGCTTCTCTAACGCAGTCAGCCCGACTCAGTAACCACCTTATAAATCATAAAAGTGTATCTAAACCATTAAGTTCTACAGATATTTTTCTACAAGTCAGTGGTGTAGCTGAGAGTCGTCCCCAAAGTGTTCCCCGAGGGCTGCTCGCTGTGCGGCACATTAGACTTTCATCCATGACTGTTGGCGTCAAACCAGTCCGGCCCGAGCTGAGTTGGTCTTTTTGAGGTAGTGGTGCTTTTTTAATTTTAGATTTTGTGCAAACCGGACTCAAACCGACACTTCTGTGTGCGATCAGCTGGTGCCACCCCCCAGGTGCCTCCTCACTAATCATTCGCCATCAGCGCACATCTCGACCGTCTGTCCCGGACAAATCCGTCAGAAGGAATCGCCGTGGGCTTCCGATGCAGTGGGCGGGGCTTGTTGAGGGGGCTACAACTTGTTTCTTCAGGTCTGGCCTGCAGCTGAACTTGGATGTTAGGTGTTTTTTATTTATTCTAAAGTGTAAATCTTTCATCATCCATTGACAGAAAACACTTTGGGAGCACCGGCTTGGCTGCTAGTGATGTAACAGGTTTGCTTTAGAGAAAACAAGCATGATGGATGTCTCCTCTGCTCCTCTCCCTGAAACCTGGGGCTCCTTGTTGGAGTTAGGGGTGACCTCCTTCAGTCTTTTCCAGCAGCAGCACCCCAGGCGGGCCTCTCTTTCAGTGACCTTCCCCCTGTCTGTCTGTCTGTCTGTCTGTCTGCCTGTCTGTGTTTCTGGCCTCTCTTCATCTGCTCCCATCCGCTCCTCCTCCTCCCCCCGTGGAAGGGCAGGGGCGCTGGGATCTGTGGAGCATCCTCTTATATAACCCTCACTGTGTATCTGCTGTGCGATGATGTCAGAGCTGTCTGGAGAGGTAGAGTGCATGCTGGGTAGGCCCAATGTGTCCGGAGCTATTCGCTGTGTTTATGCGAGTGCTGGGAATTCTTAAAAAAGTCTTGAATTTGGACCAAAATGTCCATTTTAGTTCCAGAAAATCTAGTTTGAAAGTTGATGATGGCCCAGAAAGCTTGACTGCTGCTTGGAACAGTCACATTTTAATGTGTTTTTATCAATATTTAGGGTTTATCCACCATTTATTATAAAAAAATGTTCAAAAGGCCAGAACTTGTAGTTTTAATGAAGCTTTATTAAAAAAATAACCCCAGCATTTATCAGAGGCGTCATGACTGACGTGTTTATCATGTTCTTGTTCTTTTCCTCCAGTTTTCAGTCTTTTATGGATCATTTTGTTACTTGCAGTTCATTAACATCTAATTAAACATTTAAGTGAGATTATAAGTTAATTATTTAACCTTATTTGTTTAAAGTATACTTGCACAGATTAGAACAATGTTAATAATCACCTCATTATTAATCCAGAAAGACTTCCAGCTTTAACTTTGTGAAGGCCTAAATATGCTAAATTGGAGATCTTAAGGCTTTTTTTTTTTTGTTTTGGATGATTTTGGAACCACATGATGACAAAATGTCAGTTTCTGCTTTTAGTTAAATGTAGAAAAGCTGTAACTCGGGTTTTAGACTCCTTTAATTGGACCGTTGCTGCTTCGCTCCTAAAAGCAACATGTCAAAGTATCGAGTCCCAAATGGCTCCTTAATGTGTTTCTTTCTTGTAAAGTGCTCTGAATAAAAGAGTCTGCTAAATAATGGTGATAAAACATTATTATTGCTTCTCGGTATGAGGAATACCACTGACGTGGCACTAATTGCCCGGCAGGAGCAGCTTTGTTTTTGATCCATGCCCCGACATTGATTTTTCTGGCACTCTTAAATATATTTATTGGACCCTTAAAGAGGAACATTAGAGGTCAGAGCTCTTACGTTTGTAGCTGATTAGTGGAGGAAAGCAGACATGTTTTCTGTCGGTTTCCTCCATTTATGCATTTTGTAAACTACAATAACAGATGCCCATAAGTGCCATGTTTTCCCAGTAGTTTCTCCATGACCTTAATTAAAATATCGCACGTAGAAGATGAGCCTGTGGTCATCTCATGTTTGTAAATGTGTTGTTCTCTGACCAGTTGGATCAGAACGCCCATACGTTATAGGCTCTTACAGTCAAAGTGTCCATGTTTTTAGCTAACCAGGCTAATTCAATGCGTTTTTAGTTATTGATAAACCATACTCTGTTTAGGTGCATCTTAGTCTGATTCGTCTCATTAACTGTTGTTTTTATCTCTTAGTGTTGTTTTCACTCATCATGAACTGAGACATTAAACCTCATGTGTCACCAACATATCATGTTCAACACATCAGGTGTAGGTTCCCATAGACCTGAGGTTTCACAACTACACCCTATAAAGCCTGAATGCAGCATTTGTCACTAAAGGGTCACAGAAATAAGTTTTAAAATGAACGATTCTCAGATTTTGATTAAGATAAATGAATTAAACACTTTATAAACCTTTTGAAGAGTTTTGTAATGAGAGATTGGGTCGATGTGGGGTACGTCCTGGACTGATCATTGAGATATGGGGTACGTCCTGGACTGATCAGTGAGATATGGGGTACATCCCGCTCAGATCAGTGAGATTTGGGGTACGTCCCCCTCAGATCAGTGAAACTTGGGGTACGTCCCGGACTGATCAATGAGATGTGCTATGAACTTTCCGTATGTCCATAAACCTTCTCTTGTCCAAAACTTCTGATCTGCTCAAAATATTTTAAACTTGATGCTCGTTTGTTCAACCATTAGAAAGCATAATCTTTTCATCACCCCAGCACTAAGGTAGAGGTCACAAAGGTCAAAGGTCATACAAGATCTTTGCTTATCCGGGCCATTTCTATAGATCCTGTATGTTTGTGGACGGTTGTAAAATGTGTTGTATGTGGCGCTCTTGTTTTTTTTATATTAGTGCTTATTCTACTTGTTGAGAACATCTTGAGATTCTCTCAAAGAAGGGGAATCCAGCAGCGTCAGTGATAATGAACACTACATGTGTGTGTTTGTCCTGTGGCCTCTCCAGTCGTGGAGGAAATTCCAAGCCGCTTCCTGTTGTAATATTTGGCACAGGGCTTGATGGCAACCGGCAAGTCCAACTTGATTGGGGGAGAAGAACGAGGCTCGAACGCGCCGTGTGAAGCCGTTGCTGGTTTTTGTTGCGTGGAGGCCCGTGAAGCCGTGATGCCGCGCTGATAAGCGTGTTCTTAAGGCGAACGCGACGAGATTATCAGCAGGCTCTGCTCCGGCCTCCACACAGACCGCTGGGGTCCTGCTGCCTCTGAGATACTGAAGCACCTGCCCTGAAAGTGCACTTGTAGATGCATTACATCAGATCTTCCAGGCGGCAGACCCCCAGTTCGTGGTTTCTCCCTCAGCTTTGGTTCTTTGACCCCTCCCCCTTCCGTTTCTCCCTCTTGTAGGTAACTTTCACTTTGTTGCTTCTGTGGGTTTTCAGTTGTTTCTGTTGAGCCGTGGAGGCCTCGTGGAGGCCTCCTTATCTTGTTTCCTTGGTGTGTTTGTGCCATTGAGCCGCAGATTCTCCACCCTCCTCTCAGCCAACCTTCACCTCAGCTGCCTCCAAATCACCGGGGAAAATAATGACTCGTAAAACAGCTTTTATTGGCCAGAATGAGCTGCGAGAGTGTTTTACACGGCCGCCTTTTGCTCGTATTAACGTGACTCAGCCCGGCTCTGCGGGGGGACCACTGGGTCCACTCTCAATGAGAATAGGTGGCACCCAGGCTCATGAGGTTTCCTTGAGCCAGAGCGCTCCACATGGAGGAGGTCACCCGACATGGTGTCCGTCTCTTGAAGAGCCGTTTGGGTTCATGCAGCGGAACAGAAATAAAGTTGCTGCTTCATGTTCAGAAACGTTGAACTCTCAACACAATGAAGTGGTTAATTTCCTTCTCGTGAAGGCCCCGTGGAATCCATCCTGAATCCATTAGAGCAGGTTTGATATCAAAGTGATGAAAACATCTTCAGCTCACACAGAACAGAAGATAATCAGTTAATTACACGTCCTGAGTTTCTGTAAGTGGCTCATGAGTGAAAATTCTGAAGCTGCACTTAACGAGGAACTGGTGTTTGAGTGTTTCGCTGCAATTTGTAGATTTTTGCTTTGAGACGAAGCTCAGAATTCATGAGGTTCAGTTTATCAATATAAAAATGTATTTTTGCCTTTTTCTGATCAGTTTTCACCTTATTGTGAAATGAATGAAATGAAATGAAATGCAGCACTGAAACTGCAGTTCAAGAAATCTGTCATGAAAATGACATAGTAACCTGTTCATGTCACTTCACATCACGGTGGCCAACGTTTTAGTAAAAAATGATATAATATATATAACAAAAAGCCTTCTCTTGTGAAAATGTTCTGGCTCGTCCTTACAGTCCTGACTTGTGCGTGAGTACGTCACGATAACAAACCGCTGGACGATTAATTGTCTCAGAGAACAAAACGCTACAGTACCAATATATTTTAGCCAAGTTTTATGAATGATTGTCCAAAAAAACGTCAGTAAACTTTTGTGATGCTTTGTACAACGAAATGCAATGAAAATAATAGGATTAATTTTAGCCAAGGGTTTATTTTGAATTTAATATTGCTCATTTTGAGCGTTTTTTATTTATTTATTTATTCGTGTTTTTTGCATAATTTGCATATCCCGTGACTTGTAGTCTGAAGCGACTTATTTATGGATTTTTCCCATATTTACATTATGAACCAATTTTTGGCTGAGATATGACCATTTTCATTCATTCTGACTGAAAATATTGAACACTACCATTTTCAGCCACTAGATGGCACTCAAGCAGTATGGCATGCTATTGTGTCCTGCAATAGGTAAAAGTGGCTGTTAGTGACACAATCGGCTTGCCATAGTCTGCCACCATCGTCTGCCTGGAGAAAGCGAATCAGCTTCATTTCACTGCGCTGCCTCAGCGAAATGCAAAAGTTAGACTGAGACACACCTTTACTATAATTTTGAACAAACAAATGCTTGTTTTTAAGTGTTAATCTTGTTAAATTCTTATTAAAGTTCTGCCGTGCACGCTCCTGCAGCCGCCGTTTAGCAGCCCATCGATTTTTGGCACACCGGCCCACATTTTTGGGTTGTCAGCAGTGACTCATAATAGATGCAACGTATCAACGTATTTATGGAGTTTTCCACTTTATCAGACGTATTTGGACTGGTGTGACTTATATAGCTGTGCAACGTGTACGGTGGAAAATACAGTAACTAATTGTCTGTTAAACCGCACATAATCACTTCAAGGGCCACAAATGGCCCTCGGGCCACACTTTGGACACACCAACAACAAAAATGTCTAATTTCATTCTAAAAGATTTCTACGGAGTTATTTTATGTTGTACTGATTCTAAAGATGATGTGTCATAAAAGTTTAGAAAACATTTAATGGTAATCAGTAAAATTAAAAAAAACTGCCAACTAAATAGCTGAACTATTAAAATATTAGGCTTTAACTAAAAATGTAAACATAATAACTGCAACATAACCAAAAGAAAACATGACAATAATATTGTAGCTTTAAATAGTTCAGACTAAACAGACTTATAATTTGGACTGAGACATGAGCTTTTGTTGACGACTCTGTTCTTTTACTGTAAGAAAAACCCACCATGAACAGTTAGTTTGACCTTATTATTTTATTAAAAGATGCTTTTTGTACAGGACTGTGCAGCTGAATACAATTTAACCTAGATTACCCCAGTTTTTCTGAAAAAAACATTAAATTTCTCTGTACAGCTACTATTGCGTGAATTTCCCTCCAACTCCTGAAACTGGATGTGTCGCCTATGGAGAAGAAAAGCCGGAGTTTTATTGCTCCTTATTTGTAATCTGTCACACTTGAGGAAACGTGAATGGACCTGTTCCACAGCCTGCTGGCTTGGCAGTCTTTGAAAATCCCCCTTTTGACCATTGTATTCATATTCTGATGATTATTTTGTGTTAGGATTAGGCTTTTAGGCGGCCTCTTGTTCCAGGGACCTACAGGACTGGTGAGGCGGCCATGTTTACAAGACAACGTTTGGTCACGCAGTGGACTGAGGGGACGTTAGGGCCTTTTCTCTGCAGAGACTCTGACTATGAGAAGTCTGGAGAGTCTGTTTTTATCACATATTCTCATTAATAGTCATCTTTCTCATACTTTATTGAAGTTTCTGCAGAAAATTCAGATGTTTGCAGAACTGGGTGTGCGGTGATATATTTAAAAAAATATATTTTTAGGAGGTCTAGTGAAATTACAAGTCATACACGTTGGTCTTAACTTTACTGCTCTGATCAATTTTTTTGTGAGTTTGAGTTTGATTTATTTATAAAATACTGCTAGCTCTGTTTTAGCTTCTTATCTTATGAACCACAAAAGTTATTGTAAATTAGACATTTGAAAATTTCCCAAGATATAAGGAATTGTGGCTTTAAGACATACTCACTGATTGGTTGGTTGATTGGTTTGGATATCTGTCCATTTTATTATAATATAATTTTATTTAAAACACGCTTCAGCTTCTTTCTGCTTATTTCAGCTTGTTATGCTCCTTTCAGCTTATTTCTGCTAGTTTAAACTTTTTCTGCTATTTCTGTAACTATTTAGCTGTTTTTTTTGTTTTTTTTGTTGCTAATTTAAGCTTGTTCTACCTATTCAGCTACCTTTTTAGCTGTTTTCAGATAAATTCAAGTTTTTCATGGTAATTTCTGCTACTTTCAACCTAATTAACTTATTTCTGCTAATTTCAGTTTGTTATGCTCCTTTCTCTCCTTTCAGATTTTTTTTGCTAGTTTCAGTTATTTTAGCTTTTATTTAGCTGTTTTTATGCAAATATTTTTGTATTTTTAGCTAATTCCACATTTTTTAGGTCCTTTCAACTCTTTCCGCTTCCTTCTGCTAGTTTTTGCTAATTTCAGCTATTTTTTGTGCTAATTTCAGCTTTTGTTTTAGCTAATTTCCTAACTTTTATGCTCATTTCTGCTTATTAAAACTTAATTAAGCAAATATTTGTTCTTTCTGCTTCTGCTAATTTAGGCTTGCTCTTCAATTTGAGCTAATTTTAGCTGTTTTTCAGCAAGTTCTACATTAGGTATTTGCACTGCATTCTTGCAGAAAATTCAATTTATCTAGTTATATTTGTAGGATATGAATATCTCAGGCACTTTTAGTTGTTTTTTTTTGTTTTCATTTTGGCACACAGTATCTAAACAACAGCCTTTAAGACAGCTCCAGACTCTGTACCTGTCTGTGTGCAGGGAATCAGGATGCACGCTAATTAAAACCATCAGGTAGTTGGAACGAGTCATATTTAAAGCCTCTCGTGTCATGAATGAACTCACTCTTGTGTTGCGCTGTTCTAAAAAACGGATGCAGTGTTTTCACACGATGCATATCTGCTCTTACAGCGTTCTCCATCTGTTGCCTAGCAACCCATGTCCAGTTCATTAAGGCGTTTTCTTATTTCACTTTCCACCACGGTTATTGTTTTCTTCTTGTTTGCCTTCATTTGTGTTTAAATGAAGCGTGGCGTTATTAAATTCATTGAGTTGATCTTTGTGTTTCCAAAGTTTCCCCCATTGATCAGTTTGTCTTTTTTAGCTGCTGAATTGTTTACTTGAGTTAATAGGAATGACGCGGCCTGTTAGCTGCACGGTGTTTGGTTTTCCAGTTCTTGGCGCATCTTTTTTATAATTTACAATCAGCTGCTTCCTTTGCAGGAAAGCGACCCAGACTGTGGTGCCCTGTCTGGATTTTACAGTTTTTGAGACTCATCTCTGGCTGTTTATACATCGAAGATGTTTTCCTTCGGAAGATTTATGCTTTGGTTTACGTTATGATCCCCCAGGAGGTCAAAGGTCACCTCAGAGTTTAGTTGGCCTTCCTCGAAGCGTGACCGACAGTGACCTGCTCTCCCTGCCGAATCAAACATTTATTTTTCTGTTTGAGGAAACTTTTCTCCTCCTGACATCATATTTCCAAAGTGTTCTGAGTGGAGCACGTCCCCCCCCCCCCCCACCTAGTGTTTGGCTTTACCTCCTCAGATTAGACTGAGCCGATTGTATTCGATAGAAGGTGATGTCAGACAACGTGCCGAGTCCAAAAACGGCATTCGTTAATTAAAAGGTCTCAGAGCAGCAGCTTCACGATTTATTTCTGTTTTCTTTTTTTTTTTTCATGCGTCTTCTGATTATTGGAAATTTGTGCATCATTAAACTGCAGCAGGTGAGCTGCGGTTTGAAGGGAGGTGCGCTGCTAACAGGAAATGCAAGTGCCTCACTTTTTACATCAGCTAGTTGGTGCTGCGATGCCAAAGTGCCTTATGGGTAATCTTTCCTTCCACATGTGAGTTTCACGCCTGCAGATGAACACAGATGTCTGTTAGCACACGTGTTGTTGTTGTTGTGTAAGGTGAGCACACATGATGCTGTTTGTCTGTTTCTTTTAATCTGTTTTATGTTTAGAGTAGTTTTCAAAAAGCTGCTCGGTTTTCACTAGTGAAATCAGCTTTTAAGCTAACTTCTTGTGTAATCAGTTAGCGCTCAGCGTATGTGTGGATATATATAAAACTATATACAGGTAGTCCTCGACTTACGGCACCATCGACTTACGGCGCCATCGACTTACGGCTCCGCCCCAGTGACGTCATCGCGCCGTTCGGTGCCTTTTTTATGCAGCATTTTATATTTTTTCGTTTTTTTTTTTTTAGAGTATTTTGTTAGCTAACTGCTTGGAAACACATTAAAACGGTGTTCTAAGTGCG
>JARVLU010000489.1:25523374-25535531 GCA_031762415.1 Simpsonichthys santanae | reverse complement strand
GCCCAAATGCAACTCTATGGGGGGGGGGGGGGGGGCAAGGCCCCCACTGGCCACCCCCTGGCTCCATCATTGTGCCTGGTGGTGGATCAAATTGCTCCCTCCACTCGTCACCGCCGCCTCGGACAAGAAGAAAAATAACCCCCTATGTCCTCCACAGTGAAGCTGCTACCCACTTGAATCTCACACTAAAAACATTTAGGTTCAACTACATTCTCTGTTCGATTCCAGTCCAGAAAAACACTCGTATTGAAAACTATTCAAATCCAAATCCCTCAGCAACGGGGGACATTGGCTTGTTCTTTGTGTTTTCAGCTCTTTCCACTCATTTAAATGGAACATAAAACAGTTCTGTTGATTTGTTCTCAGGTATTTGCAGTTGTGGGTTCATCTACCCTGATGGAGTCTCCTGAGTCGGCTCCACGGTCACATTCTGCTGGTTTTAGCTCATTGTCGCTCACTGACGCCGGCGCTCGTGATCTTATCAACCGCGGGAATCGTCGAACCTGCGGTTTCCACCGGTGTGCATTTTCACTTTCATTTGTTTTGGCTAAGACCGTTTTCACAAGACACAACTTGGAGGGAGAGAGGTTAAATAAAGGCAACAGCTTTGAACTTTAAACATCATTTAGACTCTTTTGTTTTTTTCTTCTTCACAGAAAATATCTCACATATTGTTAAAGTTGTGTAGTTAGTGCTTCAGGGAATGAAAACTCCGTCTTTTCCACTAATATTTACGCCCAGGAGTATCTGAAGAACCAACCGGTGAGGTTTTTTTTTTTTTTTTTTTTAATGAGCCCAGGAGTTTAGGGCAATTATCGGTGCTACAGTTGACTAGAGTAGAATAAAAACTTCTTTTATTATTTTATCAAAAAGCACTTTAAAGGGACAGAACACTGACACTTTATACTGCGGTGCACCTTTAAACTGGTAAAAGACCAATGCCTGGTTATCAGGCCTTTTATCAGGCCTTTTATTTCTCCTCCAGATATTTAATCTTGAAACCGACTCATGTTTCCCTGCGTGTAGCTGATACTTAAAGGCATAGTTCAGCTCTTTGAAGTGCGGTTGCTTTCTGAGCAGTTAATATCTCACCTGTTGTAGATATAGTAGCTGTTTGAATGTTTATTTCTGACTGAATTGATAAGCTGACAGTAAGTCCAACTGGGGACAAAGCTCAAAGTCTTACATGACCAACCTATAAAATGCTATAGCAGCCTGTGCACGTCCTTCTATAGAAACCTTTACATTATCTTCAGTTTTGCGTTGATTTGGCAGACATATTCTGATATTCCTGCAGGAAGTGCTCCATGCTGCACTAGGCGTGCACCAGCCAGCTGCTTCTTCTTGTGCTCACAAATAATAGAAATCTATGTAAGTAATTGAGCAATTTGATAACAAACTGTTTGAATGATCGGCTCTGAACAGTTTGTATAAACATATGATATAAAATGTTAACTCTATGAAATGCTATAAAGCATATAACATGCACGATGTAGAACACACTCGTGGTCATCCGGTCATACATGAAGCAAACACAAACCCCATTCAGCCCAGCTCACATTTACCGTACGAGCACTAACAATGCACACAAACCATTCATACCCTTTCTATAGAACTCCACTTCAAAAGCTCTGAACTGACACTTTAATATTAAAAGTTTGAGGCAATCGTTGTAGATGCTGCGTTTCACACCGTAGAGCACACGTGAAGCTTCGTCGGAGTTCAGATCTCATCGGCTGCTTTCCCTTCAAGAGCACGCGTTGCTTTGACATGAAGTGTTTCTGTACAAACACACGTGGAAACGAACACAAAGGTGCTTTCTCTTGTTTTCTACGCCAGCAGCAGCCTGCGCACACGGCTCTAATCTATGTTTAATACTGAGCCCACACAGAACTGTTTGGGTTTGTTTGGAGCCAGAACCGTTCTGAACAAGAGGAAGCACTTCCTGTCGAGGTGGATTTATACTTCCACAAGATGTGAGGCGATGGATCTCTCGTTACGTAGTTTCAGACGTCTTTATCTCACCGAGTGTTTATAGTTGGGAAGATGCGGTGGGTAAATCGTCATAATTCCTCCCTCTGCATGCGTCACATGGATCACTAAGCCTATTCTCATACCCCTCAGCATGCAAAAAAGGAAGCTACAGCCGACTGCCCAAGACAGCAAAAAGTTTGCTAAAAGTAGCAACATAATAGCTAAAAATCAGTTGTAGCAAAAGGCTAACTAATGGCTAAAAGTAGCAGGATTTTATTTATTTATTTTTTTTACTTTAAGTGATCTCCACTTGTTTCTATCAGGGAAAAATTATAAATAAAGTTTGGAAAAGTCAAAATGTAAACCAAAAAAAAAAAAACTAAAATCATAACATCAAACTCCTGAACTAGCTGCATGTTTCAATTTTAAACAGATCATTGCACAATGTATGCACAAATAGATTAAAATAAATGTACAGGTGGAAAACCGGGAAAATAAAAGTGAATGCTCAGTTAATATTCACACTTTTACTGCACATCTGCTTGAACTCAACACATAAATAAATAAATGTGAACCTCTGGGTGAGATTGAGTCATCTGGCAAAGTAAGAATACACAATAGCAAACATGGTTTACATCAACTTCATTAACACACAAACTATTGCAATAAAAATACTAGTAAAACATTAAGATAAATCAAATTAATTTAAATTATTATAATTAGGGCTGCACAGGGGTTTAAAAGTATTGATATTGCGATATCAATGCTTGCAATAGCAATATTGCAAATAAATATAACAAATTACAAACAAACTGCTTTAATGTGTATATATATATATATATATATATATATGACAATCAATTACATGTTTTCTTACCATTGTGCAACAATATTAAGGTTGCAAGTCAATATTGATATTTGAAGATGAAATGTGAAGTGTGAATACCTGTACAATTGAATGTTTGCATTTCTGGAAGAGGAATGATCAATATTTATTAATTGTAAAAAAAATTAAAACCTTCCATTGAATCCCATAACATTAAGAGTTATGCCAATAAAAGAACACAGAATATAAATATAATTTCCAACAGAGCGGCTTAACAAAGGATCTATTGAACCGTGTTCAGTTTTCTAAAAGGCTTTCACATTTGTGTCAGCCATTGACTGATCTCAGATCAGTTCTGTGGTGTAACAATGAGCTGTACGATTGATCCGATTGGTTCTGAGAAGAGGCTCCACATGGAGTTTGTGCGTTCTCGTTACTGTCCCTGACCTTTGACCTGGTTGGATGAGTTCCTGTTGGTTCCTAAAGCAACCCATCACCTAGTAGTGTGAATGCTGAGTCAGAACCTCCAACTATTTTCTGTCTTCTTAGCTTATTTTAACTTGTAGCTATTGTTTTTCTTACTTTTGGTTTTAGCCACTGTTTTGCTAATTGTAGATTTTAGCTAAAGTTTTGGTCATTAGAACTTTTATCTACCGTTTTAAGTTTTAGTTTATACATATTATATTATATAATTAGTGATTTAAAATTTTAGTTACAGTCAGTGACTGTAGCTTTTAGCTAGTTTAGTTAGTTTGACTTTTTAGATACTGCTTTACTTATTTTGTTTCAAGCTACTGTCTTGCTAATCTTAGCCTTAAGCAATGGCTGTGCTAAATTATAACTTTTATCTACTGTTTTCCTACATTTATCTTTACTGTTTTCCTACATTTACCTTTTTTTTTTTTTAATAAAAAAAATAGTTTTTTTGCTACTGTTTTTGCTAATTGTAGGTTCTGCCACCATTTGCTAATTTTACTTTTAGCTACTTTATGATGATTTTACCTATTATGTATTGTTTTACTAGATTTTGCTTTAAGCTACTGTTTATTACATTTTGCTTCTAGCTACTGTTTGGCTTATATTAGGATCTGTCACAGTTTAACTTTACTTTTCGCTTATGAAAATCTTTACATTAGCTATTATTTTGCTACATCTAGCTTTTAGCTACTGCTTGCTACATTTAGTTTTTAGCAGCTGTTTTGCTACAAGCCTCTAGCTACTGTTTTGCTTATAGTAGGATCAGTCAGTTTAAATTTTCTTTTAACTTATGATAAAATTACCTCTAGCTAGTGTTAAGCTGCTTTTAGCTTCTAGATACTGTTTGCTGAATTTAGTTTTTAGTGACTCTTTTGCTACATTTAGCTTCTAGCTACTGTTTTGCTATAGTAGGATAAGTCTGTTTATTTTTTTCTTTTAGTTTATGATACATTTACCTTTAGCTATTGTTTTGCTACATTAAGTTTTTAGCTACTGTTTTCTGCATTTAGTTTTTAGCAGTTGTTTGCTTCATTTAGCTTCTAGCTTCTGTTTTGCTTGTAGTAGGATCAGTCATTTTAATTTTTTCTTACCTTATGACAAATTTACCTTTCACTATTGTTTTACTACATTTATCTTTTAGCTACTGTTAGCTAAATTTAGTTTTTAGCAGCTGTTTTACTTATAGTAGGATCAGTCAGTTAATTTTTTTAGCTTATGATAAATTTATCTTTAGCTATTGCTTTGTTACATTTAGCTTTTAGCTACTGTTTGCCATATTTAGTTTTTAGCTGCTGCTTTGCTTATTATAGGTTTAGTTAGCTAATTTAAACTTTAAGCTATTGTTTTGCCAATAGTTACTTTTAGCCACAGTTTTGTTCATTTTAGCTGTTAGTGACCGTTTTTTATTGACGTTAGCGTGCATTCTATTTATTTTAACTTCATCTCATTCTTAAATTTCAGCTGTCATTCAGCTGTGTGTTTACACATTCACGTCTTTAGCTGTGTGTCTGAGTTTTCCAAGGTCTTTAGCTGTTTTCAGTGCAGTTGACCTCAGTCAGATAAAAGTTTCTGCCTGTAGGAACTCGAAGCGGTTCTCAGAAGGTTCTTGAGTTTAGTCACCTCTGAACCTCTTTTAGCTGCAGCCCAGTTAGCTGCTTAATAAAAATAAAAGTTCACTATGAATGACGTGGAAATGTTGTGCAACAACATTTCCAGCGTTTTATTGAGCAAAACGACATGTTCGGTGTAAAAGATCAAAGTTTAAAGCGCCTACGTCCCGGGGAGGGGGAGTGTGTGCAGCCAGCAGCCGTGCACTCACTCAAACTCACTCAGTGCAAACAAGAATCAATCACGTGAAACTCGATCAAACAGAAAAATAAACTTTATAGAAGAAAAGAACTCAGCCCAGCGCTGGTTTAATTTAACGCTGCTCCAGGAAAAAAAAGGAAGAAACGCCTTCAAACGTAAACTTTCTCACGTCTAAACCCGTTTTGGAAACGAGCAGCAGGGTGTTTCAGAACGACGAAGCAAAGCCCTGCGACCGTGCGCTCTGACGTGCACGCTCTGTGTATGCTGAACTCGGATAAAGAATTTAAAACAGCTGCAAGCTGAAGCACAGCGTCAGTTTTTTCTTGTTTGGTGGTGTTCTGTGGATTGCAACGTATTTCCCTTTAAGTCTGGCAGACGTGCACGAGCGTCAGTGAGCGAGTCCGGCATCGTCCAGCGAGAGCAGAAACTGGGTCAGACATGAGAAACAGGCGAGTTTTCCTGCCGTGAGTGTCGAGACATTATTCGTTTGCCTTTGCCTTCATGTCTGTTTTTGTGCTCCCTCCTTCCACTGTCCATGGAAACGTGCACGGAGGGGAGAGTTATTATGCTTGGCGTGTCTGCGGAGGGTGAGCTTTCATTTGGACTCGGCCCAGCTGATCAATCTCCATGTTGGCTCGGTTTCAGCACTGTGAGAGAGAGAGAGTGTGTGTGTGTGTGTGTGTGTGTGTCCACAAATAACAGCTAAGCTTTTAAACTACACAAACCAGACTCTGGAGAAGTAAGACACACCGAGTTAATCCCAAGTGGAAGTTACTGTTTCTACACAAAGGTGGGGAGGAGAACACAGCTGGATTAAAGGAGTTAACCACACCACACATATAACACAAAAATATATATCTTCAGCTAAAACAGTGTGAACGCTGAGAGCTAACAACGGCTGAGATTTGGTAAAAAATGAGATGTGTTCAAATTAGCACATCAGAAGCTAAAATCAGCAAAACAGTAGCTAAAAGCTAAAACAAACTGTTGCTAAGGGGCAAAAATGAGCAAAGGCATAAGTAAAAGATAAAATGAACAAAATGTCTAAAATTAGAAACCACAGCTAAACTTTAAAATGGGCAAAACCATAGTTAAAAGCTAAAATAAACTCGCCTGTAGCTAAAAGCTAAAACTAGCTATTTATGGCTACAAGCTACTGCTAAAAAACAGTTGCTAAATACAAAATTTGACAAAGCGTAGCTAAAAGCTAAAACTAGCCTTTCATAGCTACAAGCTAACACTAACAAAACAATTGCTGAGTACTTAAATTGACAAAACATAGCTAAATGCTAAAATTAGCCATTCATAGCTACAAGCTACAGCTGACAAAACAGTTGCTAAATACTAAATTAGACAAAACATAGCTAAAAGTTAAAACTAGCTATTCATAGGTACAAGCTACCACAAACTTAACAGTTGCTAATTACTAAATTTGACAAAACATAGCTAAAAGCTAAAACTAGCTATTCACGGCTACAAGCTACTGCTAACAAAACAGTTGTTAAATACTGAATTTGACAAAGGCTAAAACTGGCCATTCATAGCTACAAGCTACTGCTAACAAAACAGTTGCTAAATACTAAATTTGACAATATATAGCTAAAAGCTGAAACTAGCCATTAATAGCTACAAGCTACCGCTAACAAAACAGTTGCTAAATACTAAATTTGACAAAACATAGCTAAAAGCTAAAACTAGTTATTCACAGCTACAAAGTACCACTAACAAAACAGTTGCTAAATACCAAATTTGATAAAACATAGCTAAAAACCAAATAGATCAAAATTGTTGGCTAAAAGTGAAATTTATTAAAACAACAAGGGACAATCTGCAAACAAAATAGCCTACAGTGGAAATATTACTAGCTAAAATCCAAGAGGTGCATATGATGACAAAAATAGAACCAGTATGTTGAAGTAGATTTTACAAAACATTATTTTTGAAGAAAGCTAAAAGATCTTATTGTATTTCATGGGGATATTTTGTAAAAGTCAATGAAAAGCTTGGTTTTCAGCCTGGTTCTGCTGGAGGTTTCTTCCTGTTAAAAGGAAGTTTTTCCTTCCCACTGTTGCCTTTGTGCTTGCTCAGGCTGGGAGACTGCAAAGAAGTGAAGATTCAATGTGTCTGCTGACCACCTTACTTAAACAAATAACTATTAACTGGCTTTTGTAATGTACCGTATGTGGATGTTTCTGTTCGGTGCCTGGAGATGACGTCTGTTGTGACTTGGTGCTTTATAAATAAACTGAATTGAATTGAAAGAAGTTGCAAAGTAATGAAGACTACAAGCCATAGCACTGTACTTCTGATCAAGCTGATCATGTTGATGTATAAATAATTAAAGTAGCACAAATATCTGGAAGTTTAATTGCAAAATATGCATGAAGGAAACTACAAACAGGAAGACAACGGTATGAATGCTGACTCAGCTTTCACTCAGTCAACAAGTGTTTGAATAGAAGCATCATTTTTAAGGCTGGGTTTGATCTGTGCCGTCCTGTTGGGGATTCAAATGCAGTTAAACACTCAGCGGGAGAGTTTTCTGGAAAAGAACAGAGGCTGTCACACTTTAATAATAACTCTGCATTATATGCAAACATATGGATGTGATTGGGTGAGCGGTTTGGTGAAGTTCTAAGGTTGCAGCAGGTCCTCTTGGAGGACTCTTCCTCTGGCACCGAGAGCACTCGGAGGACTCGCGTTCGAAAAGTGCCGGTCGTAATCACAGCAGCAGCTCTTCAAAACACGATGAAGCCCGAGTCCCGTTTGAATTCAACGTTGAAGGAGACGTAAAGTTTGTGTTCATGCTGGAAACAGACTCCGACAGGTTGTTTTCTGGTTTCATTCATGAACTTGTCTGAAAGTTGTTCTTCACCTGATCTTAAATGGTTGAGCCGACCAAAATCTGAAACACACAAAAAATAAATGGCTGACGGGGAATTGGCATTTTATATACACAAATAACTGAGTCTGACTGTACTGAGCTGATTAGATCAGATTAGATTAGATTCAACTTTGTTGTCATTACACATGTACAAGGCAACAAAATACAGTTTGTCATCTAACCAGTAATGCAATAAACAGCAAATGCAGCATTTGCTTTATTGTATTACTGCAGTATGAACATGACATACAAATATGTGTGTAGAATAGATGATATATGAATGCACCTTATGCATGATATACAGATTGGTGTGCTACAGACCTATATACAGATTAAAGTGTTATAAATATACCAGATGGATGGATGCGTGCACCTTAAATTATGAACACTATAGTTTATTAACATAATACAATTTAAAAACTGTAGTACAGTATAATCAAGAGGAGAGATTGGGGAGGAGTTAATGGATGATCGAGTTCAATAAGGAGACAGTTCTGGGGAAACGGCTGTTCCTTAATCTGCTGGTTTTGGTCTGGACGCTCCTGAAGCTCCTCTCAGAAGGTATGTGAGCAAATAGTTTGTGAGCAGTGTAAGGAGTCCTTGAGAATGCTGCAAGCTCAGTGCAGACAGTGTTTCCTCTGGATGTCTGCAATGGGTGAACGTAGAGACCCTATGATACGCTGGGCTGCCTTCACTACCCACTGCAGAGACATGCGGAACATGACAGTGCAGTTCCCGTACCATACAGTGACATTACTGGTCAGAATACTCTCAGTTACACAGTGGTGAATGTTCACAAGAACAGCTGAGGAAAGATGGTGTTTCTTTAGTGTCCCCAGGAAAAAGAGGCGTTTGTGAGGCTTCTTGATCAGGCTGGAGGTGTTGGAGGTCCAGGACAGGTCCTCTGACATGTGGATCCCCAAGAAATTGAAGCTGGAGACATGTTCAACAGCCATACTGTTAATGTAAATAGGGTCATGCATGCCTCCTCACACCCTCCTGAAGGCCACAATTAGCTCCTTTGTTTTGTTGGTATTAAGGAGCACATTGTTAGTGTACAATGCGACCAGGTGCTGTACCTCCTCATTGTTGTTACATCATTGTTACAATGAGGATGCAGTGTTGTCAGCAAATTTTATAATGGAATTGTATCCATATACAGGCCTGCAGTCGTTTGTGAAGAGGGATTAGAGGAATGGGCTCAGCACACAGCCTTGTGGTACTCCGTGTTTAGTGTGATGTTGGTACAATAGGTGTGGCCTGACTTAAAATGCTGAGGTCTGTTGGTTAGAAAGTTCATGATCCAGTAACAGAGGGCGATGGTAATAACCACGTTCATTTTTCTGTGTAACATTCTGAGACGAGTTTGTGTGAATTGATGCTTAAAGATTAAATCTTTATTTGCCAACGCAGAAATTGGCATTTCATTTAAATCACAGCATGTAACATAGACTTGAGTGCCTTCATCAGCAGTCACTTGTCTTACCCACCTGTGCTGGTTGCATATTTATTCTTTCTTGGGTGGCTAAGAGCACGACTTAGCATATGGATTAGACGGATAATCACATGCATGGCCACACTGACTCACAGGCGCTGGTATTGGGTGAGCAAATGAGCAGTTCCATGTATGGAAACGCTTGAAGGTCACATGCAAGACTGATTTAATGATCTGATAAATGTTCAACCAGCGTTTAACCAATACCACAGGAAGTGAGAAGTCACAGAAAAAAGCTTTGACCTCTCAAAAGCATCCTAATCCCTACACCGCTTTACAAATGTTGCATAGATATTTCTGCTGCTCAGACAAAGCGTACAGTATTTATCATTCATTTTTTTTTTGTTGTGCCATTTTATCTGAACGTTTATAGATGTCAGATAGATGGATGGATCCTGATAGGTAGACTGATAGATACAGATAGATAGATAAATACAATTATAGATGGATAGATAGAAATAAATAGATAGATATAGATATCGTAGATAGATACAGATAAATATACTGGTAGATAGGTAGATACCATTAGATAGATACAGATAGATATGAAACACACAACATGATTCAGCATGAAATACATGACATGAGTCAGCAGAAAATACACGACATGTTAGCATGACATACGAGTCAACACATATCACATGATGAGTCAGCACATATTACATGACAAATCAGTACATATTACTTGACAAGTCAGCATGAAATACACAACATGAGGCAGCACAAAATACACGAGTCAGCACATATTACACAACATGAGCCAGTGTATATTACATGATCTGAGTCAGCATGAAATTCATAAGTCAGCACAAATTACACCAGTTAGCACATATTACACGAGTCAGCATAAAATACACGACATGAGTCAGCACGAAATGCACATCATGAGTCAGCACGAAATGCACATGAGTCAGCACAAAATGCACGACATAAGTCAGCACGATGTACATGCCATGAGTCAGCACATATTACATGAGTCAGTACGAAATTCATGACTTCACAAACAAATTGATTGATCCACTATGAGAAGGTGCTATTTATGAGACTGAGTTTGTTGCAGCTCCTCAGACTGAAGGTCTTTTTCAACATTTTTTATAATTCATCCAGAAGACCTGACTCAACTTTGTCAGACAATAAACAAAACACTCATGAGCACGCACATTGTCACATCTTGCCTTAACCGTCAAACGTTACGTTGCGATGCTTCAGGAACTGGAGGCACCGCTCTGTAAACTTATCATTTCTAACGGTAAAATAAAAGGGTGCCTCTGTCGGGACGCTCGGTTGTCAAGGTGCAGATTACTTCAGCCACTAATCTCCCATGGGTTCATTCAGGAGTAGATATTAACGCTGAGGCAGGTTGGGAGGGTGGAGGAGGTTAAACAGCTGAACGCCGGGGTCAGAGCTGCTACAACAGAGTTGAGTGAGTGATTTGAATGCATGGCCTACTTGGAGCGGCAGGACATCCATGATTAGAGAGAACGTGACGCCCCTGAGGTTACGTGGCTGCTTGAACTTCTGAATCTTTTCTTCTTCTGTGGCCTTCCTGTTGTGATTGCATCAGTGTAGCAGTTAAGTCTGGAATATTAAGGAATAAACATTAAAAAAAGCAAACCATTCTGTTGTACCGTGTGAAGAACGAGCGTTTTCTTGTCCGCACGCTCATCAGTCTGCGTTCGCCCGTGTTTGTTTGTAGTCCAGAACAGAAACAGATGTGAAACTTAATTGAATTAGCGCTCTGCCAGATCAATTTATAAGATCCACAGCAACGAGGCAGATTTGGGTCCTGCTCAGTGTAAAACAAATGTGAAATTTAATTTGTCTAAACGATCGTACATCAAACCCGAGGCTGTTCAGAGACATTAAAAAGACAAACATTTATTTTCTGTGCAGGTATGCAGAGCATTCAGGCTCTTTTCTCAGGAATTATTTCTGTGGGATTTAGACAGTAACTTAAGTTTAATGACTTTTTAAACTTTAGCAGACCAACCAGTAATTTTTCATCTTTCTTTCAAACTGCACATGCTTCCAGACCTTTTTGCTCAAATTTGAGTTTTAAACCAGAAACGTTTAAGAAACAAATGATCAAAGTTCATGCTCAGTAATCCAGGTAAGAAATCCAACAAAGTTCAGTCAGGCCATCTGGACGGTTTCTTTGTGTTGAAACGTTTCGCCTTTCATCCAAAGGACTTCATCAGACCGAGGAGCCACAACAAACTCAGTCCCACAGGCAGCACAGTCACATAGTGGGCCAACCAGTTTGATGATGATAAGATAGTTTCTGGAGTCTGCCCTCTCCCCCGTCGACTCCTCTGAGGCAGCCATGTGGTTCAAAACATGATCACATGATCATGTAGGACAAATGATCTTACATGGGTTGATGGATTTGACCTGACCTGGCATGTTGCCTTGGCTTAAAATTCAACAGTTGCGTGATTTTAAATAGGAATTTAGAGGATTTTAGGTACATAAAATGAGATAAATATATTTTGTATATCACTGCAGGGCTCAGGAACATTTCTTTCAATGTTCAGTGTCAAGAGGGCTGTGATAAGTTCTACATTAGGGAAACTAAACAGCCACTGACCAAAAGGATGGACCAGCACAGAAGATCAACATCATCAGGCCAGGACTCTGCGGTCTACACTCATCTCCAGGCCAGAGGTCACTCTTTCAGGGATGAAGATGTTCA
>JARVLU010000489.1:25504409-25522762 GCA_031762415.1 Simpsonichthys santanae | reverse complement strand
TACAATGCTGTTATTGCTTGTATCACTCAGCCTCTGTGAATAGCAAACAACCATCAGGTGCTAATGATCCATCGTTATGCTGATGGTTAGGCCTGTCATGATAACAACTTTTGCTGGGCGATTAATTGTCTCAGAATTTATTGCGATAAACAATAATATTGTTTGAAATTTGATAATAATTAGTAATTATTGTCAAATTTAAGAAGAAATTATTACTTTTTTTATGTAGTACCTTTTTCGACCACCGGTCCCTCTGAGGGTCCTCCTTAATCATGTGAACAGCTAGTTCTGGATGTGAACAACAAACTGGTTGTTCCACAATGAGAAGGTGTTATTAATAAGACTGAGTTTATTGTAACTCCTCAGACTGAAGAAGTCTTTTGGATAAAAGACAAAACGTTTCAACAATTCTTATTTGGTACCACTTTACGATAAGGCTCCCCTTACAGATGGCTACTAAATAGTTTATATATGTTTTTAATTCCTGTATAAACACTTTGCTAATCATTAATAATTGTTTATTATTCATTAATTAAGGGTGAGAAAGAGACAATACTGACCAGTTTCTTACCAAATCTGTTCACCTATATGCTGTATTTCAACTAGTGTTATTATATTAAACATTTCACACTAAGTTACAGCATTACAAGTACATGAAGTATTTGTAAACCTTGTTTTTAGGATATATTAGTTGTAGATACTTATAATGCAGTAATAAAATACAATATTGTATGCTAAAGAAATATGCTTACAAATGCTTGTGCTTACAAGGTCGTAACTTAGTCTGAAATTTTTAATATAGCAACTCTAGATGATATAAATATGAACAGATTTGGCAAGAAACTAGTCGGTTTTGTCTCTGTCACCCTTAATAATGCATAATAAACAATTATTAATATTTATCAGGTCTTTACTGAGGAATAATAACATATCTATAAACTATTTATTAGCCATTTATAAGGGGAGCCTTATTGTAAAGTGGTACCTTTTTTTTTTAATCCATCCAGAGGACCTGATTTAACTTTGTTAGATATTTTTTTTAACCTGGATTATTGAGCATGCATTTGGATAGATTAGGTTTATAGAGGCTAGACACAAAAGAGTTTATTTCCCCGGTCTTTTATTTGATGCACTTTGCATTCTGCTTTTCTTTATATTTTACAACTGGCTCCAGCTGTGTGGAAACATCTGTCCCAGGTCGTTGTGTCTGGGGCGGAAAATGGGGCAGATTAGGGGAACACCAGCTCCATGGAGCAGATTAGGGGAGCACCAGCTCCACAGACCCTCAGCAGGGCATTCCTCGGCAGATACGGCGTCGTTTGCACTCCGGCGGTGGAAAGTCACGCTGCTAGCGCCCTTTGATTCCTCGGGCCGGCCACTTCATTTGGTTACAGGATTAGAGCACTAAGCCTTTTAGTGGTAAGCTGGTTACACGGAAATCTAACGTTGGTTTACGTAGACAGAGAAACCCTCGCACCTCCCTCGGGGATTTTCCTCTTCTGAACTCGGAGACTCCTCCCCTGCCGTCCCCGGTTTGGCACATGCACGCATCAGTGGCCATGTGGATTTTTCAGTGCTGGGTCTGTGGCTTGTGTGCAGGAACTTGTGTATCTGCGTCGCCCTGTAAACTCCACTAAACAGTCATGAAGGGTCTGTTGTCATTGCAGAGCTCCCCGAGGCGCGTGTTGGAATAAAAGCCCGGATCGAGCGACTCTGAGGAGAAGACGACTCAGGTGAGGAGCGCTGGCTTTGGTTTGTGCAACGAGAACCTGCCGTGGAGCCACTTTGTGCTCAGAGGGACGTTTGCTCCTGTGATTGACGGGTGAAGTCCTGAGGACGGTGGTTTTTTCTTCACAAACGCGCGGCTCAGATTGTTTTTAGGAGAGGATTTGTTGAACTTTAAGCCTTTCAGTTTGTCGGCGTTAAGACGGTGGATCAGGGTCACTGCAAACAGAACAAATGAGAGGAGCTGATGTCAAATACGGAGACGAATCTCAGAAAATCTTTACCTCATTATTCATTAATGTCACGTTTGACGTCAGCGCAGAGGGACATCGGAGCGCTGCTCGGTTAAGTTCATGATTCAACAGTCTGAATAATCTGAGTTTGTTGTTTGGTCCCGTTAACACTTTAATCCTGGATCATAGAAAATATGACTTTTTTTATTTGACGTTCAAACATAAAAGCACATTCAAGTGTTTTTTTTTTTTTTTACATAATAAAGTTGGAGTTTCAGAGATTTTCACAAACTTTGCCCCGCCCACTAGCTCCATTTCATATATTTTTTATTTGCATTGACCTTAATATATCAGAGAAGTTATGACAACAACATTGTGGATAAATTGTACAGATTATTTTGTAAAGATGAGTTTCCGGCTGATTTTTTTTTTTTTTAAGCTTCAGACTTTTCAAAGCTCCGTGCTCGACTTTATGAAGCATTCACACTCATTTTTCTTCTGTATGTTCTTCAGCATCTTTCTCGTCCCACAGTTTTAAGCTGTTTCAACAAATCATAAACCAAAACGTTCGGCTCTTTCAGGACAGTCCTGCTCTGAATTTTGGTATTGGTGCAGCTTTAGCTTTTTGAAATATTTAGCCCTTTCTGACATTTTCTTTCCGCATAGAAAATGAATTGAGCTCATGTTACCTCCTTCAAATCTTTACACCTGTTCATTTTGTTCTGCTTCAGCTTCTTTTAGCTTCCTTCTCCAAATTTAAACCTTTTTTCAGCTACTTTCAGCTAATTTCCGCTGTTTTGTTCTCCTTGCAGATTATTTCTGCTAACTACAACATTTTTGTGCTTCTTCTAACTTATTTCTACTGATTTCGGCTTGTTATGCTCCTTTCAGCTTATTCCTGCAAATTTCAGCTTTTTCTACTATTTCAGCTAGCAGTTTTTATGCTAATTGAAACTTTTTCAGCTAATTCCATGTTTTTTGTACTCATGTAAACTTTTTTCAGCCTAATTCTGCAAAAATGTGCTCTCTGCACTTCCTTCTTGTAATTTCAGCTTCTTTCTGCCTTTTTAGCTACTCCTCGGCTGTTTTATGTTGCTGCTCTTTTTTTTTTTTCCCACTTTTTTATGCTAATGTTTGCTTCTTTTTGCCTAATTGGGCAATATTGTGTTCCTTCTGCTTTATACTGGTAAGCTTGTTCTACCTTTCAGCTAGCTTTTTAGCATTCCTTAGCTAATTTCAGCTGTTTTATGATAAATTCAAGTTTTTTGTGGTAATTTCTGCTACCTTCAGCTTAATTAGTCTTTCTGCTAATTTCAGCTTTTTATTCTCCTTACAGCTTTTTCTGCTCTTTCAGCTACTATTTAGCTGTTTTATGTTAATTTTAGCTTTTTCAGCTAATTCCACATTTGTTCATTTCAGCTTATTTCACTTCCTTGTTGTAGTTTAAGCTTCTTTCTGCCTTTTTAGCTACTTTTTTCAGCTTTTTTGTCGCAAATGTCAGCTTTTTATTTCTGCTTATTTAAACTTCAATCAGCACATAGCTGTTCTTTCTGTTTTCTTCTGCTGTTTTAGGCTTGTTCTTCCATTACAACTACATTTCAGCATGTTTTTGGATAATTTCAGCTGTTTTTCAGCAAGTTCTTCTGCAGCAAGCATGCACACTGCATTTTCACAGCAAATGCAGTTTCTCCAGTCGTTCTTTATATTCTGCCATAAATTCACACGTTTTGGAGCGTATATGTGAAAAAGACAACAGTTTGTGTTATCTGACTTCGGTGCGTCTCCGTCCTGTTTGTGCTGACAGCTCAGTGGACACACGTCTAGGTTTAACCTCCAACATGAAATATTCCCCTCCCTGAGAACGTTGTTCTGCAAAGTGTTGATCTTTTAAATGCTGAATTCATCAGTAGCTGCATGCTACCATGAGTTGTGTCATTATTGTTGTCTTTATTTTCTTCAGTCTGTGTCTGCAGTATGAGAACAAACTCAGTAGTTTTCTCACTGGAACGACTGCGTGGATGTAATTTAAAGATTAACTGAGAGGTTCTGACAGCTGGAGCTGATGTGAAGTGATCGGGGGGGTTAAGTGTTTATCCACTGATGCACCACATTGACTTGTTCAACTCGCAGTAAACACTGTTGCTGAGTGACGCTGCAGGACGATGCTGGCTTCTGCAGACGCCTCATTTTGGACAGTCTTGTTCTGGGCTTCCAGCACGTTGGCAGGAATGTTCTTCTCTTCAGTGCACGTTTGAAAAATGTCAGTTTTAAGGCTGTGACTTAGACCAGGTTTATTCAACTCAACTGCTCAGGCGGTCACAGTTTCTGAGAGCCAACAGCTCAGGGGCCGGACATCCAGCGATTAAAGTCCTTATGTAAATAAACCTGTGGTTATTTTTATTGCATTGAATCATAAATGCAATAAACAGAATACAGAACCCCTTAAAAAAATGAATGAAGTCACTGGTGGGCCGAAAATGGCCCGTGGGCCTCCAATTGAATAGCTCTGCATTAGACCCTTTTAAGCTTGTTTGAGGAGCATATCAGTACAAAAATTAAATGCTGAAATGACTCATGGTTCTGCTTCTGTTCATGTTGGTCTGAAATTGAACATCTTCTGTTTCTCTTCCTTGGAGTTGGATCAACAGCTGCTGCACTGCTTAGATCTTTTCCAAGCTTGTTGGAGACTTGGAGCCGTGAGTGCAGACGTGCATCATCCGGATGTTTAATTCCAGTTAAAGATGTGATTTTATTCATTTGAAAACGCAAACGATGGTCACGTTTGGCCTGAAACGTTTCCTCCTGCTGCCAGAGTGTTTTGGTTCTGCTGCTTTTTGGATCAAGTCAAAGTAACGTCTGTGGGTGGACGCAGACCAACACACCCTGAGCCCTCTGGCCTCCCTGCTGGCAGACGCATCGGGCCGAGCCCCTCCCTGCCCATCCGAGAAATCACTTTCCCACTTTGGCTCACCAACACAGACAACATATGTCCATCTGGGCGCACAGTCCTGTTTGCAAATACAAATATGCGCTCAGATAATTAAAGAAACCCACAAATATGTGGCGACATGCACATGCTCAAAGCCGCAGATGAATGTAAACAGCATGCAGACTCACATGTTCAGACCTGAACTGGGTCTCTGTGGGCAGCGAAACTGAGCCAGAGGTTGAGTTGCTTTTTATTTTATTTTATTACATGAATAACTATCACCTCTGTGAGGATCTCAGATGTCTAGACTGAAAAGAGTTGCAACAATTTAGTTTACTCAAAAAACGAAGGTAGAGGGTGATTTAGACACTGGCCAGACATGATTCTAATTGACATTTCCTGAAACCTGCCTCTGATCTGCAGATCAGGCTGATATTTATGTGGACGACAACGACCTGAGTGGCTCCACCTGGTTCTGTTTCCACTCACCGAAGGAATGCATATCGCCCGCCGCCTTTCAGGCCAGAGTTTAGACTGAAGATCAACTTGTGCTACAACAGTTGTAGCTGTTTTGATCAAACCTTAAAAATAATGCAATGTCCATCCATCCATCCATCCATCCATCCATCCATCCATTCATCCATTCATTCATTCATTCATTCATTCATTCATTCATTCATTCATTCATTCATTCATTCATTTTGGCTCACAGGGGTCACTGGTGCTCATGTCCAGCCAACCTCATATGATCATCTGTGTTAAGGATGACTCTCAGCTACTTCTTCTTTCGGCTTTTCCCTCTTCAGGTGTCTCCAGTGAAACTGCTGCTGTTTGATGGTAGACTGCATCTTTCCTTCTTTAATTTTATTTTTTGTTTGCGTCTCATATTAGTTTGTATACACATCATATCACACCATACCGCTTTATCTATAAAACGCTCAAAAACAGCAAGAAGGCCAAGAGGGGGCATAACTGTTAAGATGTTTAAAAACATACAGCAGGATTTTAAAATGTATTTGGAAGTGAACCAGAATCCAAAACTGGAGAAATGTTCTCTCGTTTGCCTGCACCAGTTATAAATCAGGCTGAAGCATTTTGTACCTTTTGCCAACGTGCAATAGAGGTCTGACTTATTCCAAAAAGAAGTGCGTTGGAGTATTCAAGCCTGGATGAAAACATGTATTACTGTCTCAAGGATATTTTAGACAGTATGGGCTTCAATTTAGACAGTCCCCTCAAATGAAAAAGCAGAATTCCAACACTCGTGTTTACACGACAGTTTAGTTTCATGGAAGTGAATGTCCAGAGGACCAGACTTAACTAGATTTTTCTACCTGGATTATTGAGCATGCATCACAATATTTCATGGAAGTGTTCGTTTTCACTCTCTGATGTCTTTAGTCATTACTCAAACAGGCCCAGGAAAAAAAATGTAAATGCAGGGATTCCTTTTGGTGCCATTAGGTGGAAGCAACATGACTTCTGTCTTCTTATTATTAAAATTTAAGAAATGTAAAGCCATCTGATCCCTGATGTCATCCAGGCAATCAAGGATTGGATAGAGCTTGCACCAGTGTGCTTCAGACAGAAGTAAATTTGATAATCATCTGCATAAAATGAAACTGTATGCCATGTTTCTGAAAAATAGCTCCTAATGGCAGCAGATATAAAGAAAAATGAATAGGTCCAAGAATGGAGCCTGGTGGTACCCCCCACCAAAGCCACAGATATTGAAATTATATACTTGATGTTGACACAGCTTCTTTCTGAGAGGTGGGACCTGAACTATCTGAGGGCTGACCCTTTGATGCACACCCATTGCTCAAACTTGGAAATGAGGACCTCAAGGTCATTGGTGTCAAATGCAGATGGAGTTCAACAGGGCAAGAAGCACAGAATCACCAGAACCCTTGGTTACAAAGATATCATAAAACCCTCAATAGAGCAGACTCAGTGCTGTGATGAGATTTAAAGCCTGATTGGAACACCTTGAAAATACAGCGATCCTCCAGGAAACATTTTAACTGGGAATTAACTATTTTTTTTCCCAGTGATATGGAGAAAAAGGGGGTCTAGAGGTGGGCCTAAAGTTGGACACCACCGAGGAGTCAAGGCTGTTTTTTTTTTCAGCAGAGATTGCACAGCAGCATGTTTAAAACTTTTGGGCACCACCTCTGAGGTTAAACTGCTGTTCTCAATAGAGAGAACAGGCCCAGAATGGGAAAGACCTTTACAAGTCGAGGAGGGACAACATCGAAGGGGGACCCAGATAATGTCATGCTGGACATCAGCTGCTCTATCAGGGACAGTGAGATGGTCTCACAGTGGTCAAAACACAGCTAAACATGGAGTCATGATGGATGGGTCATGACCTGGTGGAGAAATGAGTGCCTGAGTGTGCACAGCTTTTCTACAAAGAAGTGGAGACATTTGTCACAAAGTTCAGTGGAAGCTTCCAGATGGGCAGAGGCCTCTATATTTAGAGGATAATTTCAGCATATTGCAACAGCGCCACACATGTGCAGTTCTATTAGAAACAGAACTTATTGTGCAACACAGATCTTCTCAGCATCAATGGTTTCTGCTTCGTTAGAGTTTTATTTTCTCGTGTCCGTCCAAATGTGTATCAGATCGTTGGCCTGTCTTCACATCCAGTTTCCCAACTTTGAATACTGCGGAGTTTTTAATCACCTCAAAGTAGAATTTGGATCCCTCTCTGCTGTGCTTATGCTTTTTCCTGCAGATGAGGGTAAAATCTATGAAACTCAACTTGAATACCAGCAATAATTTCAAACGATTGCTCGACCTGGCTTTGTTTATGGTTTTACTTAATAAAACTATTCAAATGACCAAGTGCAGTTTTTAAGTGTTTAATACTTGTTTAGTCATTTCTTGGTGTTTGATTGATCTTCTCTTAAGAGAAAACACTGAATTGTGTTCTGAACTGATAGACAGTAATGACTAATTAATAGTCATTTCCATCTGACAGCTAAGTTGGAACAAGCGAGCTTTTTGAAATTCTTGTACTATATTTATAAAAAAAAAATCCTGGAAATTTAAAGTTTTTTTACAAGCAGAGTTGTTGAGTCTGCCCATCCAGGCTAAAAAAAAATTGGTCAATCTAAATTAATTTAGATTCAATGAAGTGTTTTCTGTGCGCGGCCTCAGTTTTTCTGTATATGAAGCAGACAGGCCAGATGTTTGGCAGCTGGCGTTTGATTCATCCGTTTCAGGTTTTGGTGACAATTCCTAAAATGAAAGCAAACATCAAACCACTAGCTCAAACGCCATTTTTTTAAAGCCGTACGATCAAGTGCACTGGTGGATTTTGTATATATTTTCAAAGTTCTCTTTAAATATATATTTTAATTTCTTTTTGTATCTCTGGTTGAAGAAATGGCCCCGGCAGCCGGTCCGACTGGATTCCACGTTATGACATTTGAACACGTTCTGGATAATTCAGCAGTTTGAACAGCATGTTCTGTTCAGCCCCCCCAGGCTATAAAAGTTACCCTGCTTGTCATCCAGGACAGCAGGACGTCTGTTTAATGGTTTGTCATTTGTTTTGCTTGTGTACCGGTAGCAGTTAGTTTTGGAACACAGTTTTTGGACGCCGTGTTCCTCGAAGCTTCTTAACAGAGTAAAGAACCAAACTTAGGAGACGGCACTTTATAAACCAGCTCTGGTAGCGGGGGGTAAAAAAATCCTGAATATTTTTTGCTTTTCCTCGGTGGAAAATTGTAAAATGGAAGTAAAGAAATTGGATTTTTGGCAAAATGAAGTGCATTTGCTAATTGCTCAATGAGCTTTGCTGAAAGCAGCTGAAGAAGGTGAAACTAAGCTGAAAAAATTGCAGATTTAAGCTGTTGAGAGCTGAATTTGAACAGCTGACATTTAAACTAAAAGCAGAAAGCAGCAGAAAATGGCATGAATGTGTAGAAAAAGCTGAATAGAGCAGATATATAGGAGGGAAGAGCAGAATAAGCTGAAATAGACAGAGAGAGGCCGATTAGATCACAAAATATCTGAAATTAGCAAAACAAGAAAAAATAGCTTAAAAAAGATTTAATTAACAGAAAGAGGCTGAAAGGAGTGTAAAAGTGTGAAATTATTAAACAGAAGCACAATAGGCAGAAATTAGCAAAATAAATGGTAGAAAAAGGCTCAAACTAGAACGTTCCTGGAGAAACTTTGACGGGGGCTGCCACGTGGCGGCCATTTTTAATTTTTATGTGTTTTTTTATTCGCTCAACCTCGGCTGAGTTTGGTTTGCATCTTTAAAAGTGCACGAGTGAATTTTCTACCTACACGTTGTCCCACATTTCTCTGCATGTGCACCCCCGCACCCCACCTGCCTCATGTTCCCAAAGCCAGCGTCGGTTGGGGCCCAGAACAGGTGCAGTGAACGTACAGCTGGTCCCACAGTACACAGGTTATGTACTCCAAGAAAACAGGTTCAGACAGGTACTGAGGTACGTCGGACTTGTGTCTGACGCACCCTGGCTGTGTTTGTACGGCCCCGTCAGGGCTCACCTATAGGGTGTCGCAGATAAAAGGCATCACGTATGGCTCACACGAAGCTTTGGCTTCAGCTGAGGACGATAAAAAGACCGTCCTGCGGGTTGACGAGTTTGACGAGTGACTCATCACGGCGTAAAAATATCCTTGAACGTTTGATTGCAAGAGGACGTGTTCAGCATTGAGTTCAAGATAAGTCTGTGATCAAGAACTATGAGAGGACATGGTCGTCTGCAGGTTTCAGATTTGGAGGTTTCCCTTCATCTTTTGGCTGCTTCCGCCTCAGTCGTCCTCTGTTCCATCATCCTCCTCCTCTGTGGTCTTCCTCACTAGCAGCTCAACATCCTTTAATACATCCACTGCCCCTCCTCTGCACATCGTCAAACCATCTCAACCTCTCTGACTTGAGCTTGTTTCATTCTCCATCTGAAGCCGAGGAATCGGCTCTCGGTGACGTAGTTGTGTGAGGAAAATCAGAGTTTCATTCTGGTATTACCATATTTTTAAACCTACAAGTTGCGTTTTTTTTGCATAGCAATTTTTTTCCCACATTCATAAACCAATTTCTGTCTATGACCGTTTTCATTCATTCTGACTGAAAATATTGAACACTACCATTTTCAGACGCTAGATGGCACTCTAGTAGTATGGCATGCCGTTTACCTCATGTAATAAGTAAACGTGGCTATTAATGACACAATCTGCTTGCCATAATCTTGCACGTTTGTCCAGCTCACCTGGAGCAACCGTCAAATCAGCTTCATTTTGTTGCGCCGCCCCGGAGAAATGCAGCTGATTTGAGTCACACCTTTACTATAAAGTTGAGCAAACAAATAATTGTTTTAGGTGCTTATCTTGTTAAATTTCTAAAAAATGCACAGCGAGTTCTCCGTGCACGCGCCAACTTGCGCGTATCGGCTTTTGAAATGCAGCTGATTTGACCGTCAAAGTGCATTTGTGAAGGAAAAGTTAGACTGAGACAAACCTTTACTATAATGTCGAGCAAACAAATAATTGTTTTTAAGTGTTAATCTTGTTAAATTCTTGTTAAAGTTTTCCCGTCACGCTCCTGCGGCCGCCATTTTTCAGCCAATAGATTTTTGGCACAACACCGGCCACATTTCTGGGTTGTCAGCGGTGACGCATAATATGGCGAAGCGACATATTTATGGATTTTTAATACGGTACTTTCATCCGCCTCTTCTTGACAAAAGGCTCGAGCTGAACTTTTTCTCCCAGGAGTGTTCACAATGTGTTGTGTGATTGGTCAGTGGTTTGTGGGCGTGTTTGTTTACGTGGAAAAGCGCTCGGACGGCAACGTTGTCGTTTGGCTTCACCTTCTCTTGCAGTAGCCGGCTGTTGTCCGTGCAAGCACCGTGGAGCGCTTCGAGGAGCAGTAAACGCATCTCCCTATCACTTACACTTGTGAAATGCTAATTGTGTACGTAGAGGGTATGTTTGCTGAAAAGCACGGCGCTCTTTCTTAACCGGACAGATTTGTGGCAGATGCAGGGACAGAGTGGTGGGAAGAAGCCGTACTGCTACGTGCACTTCAGACGGAGTTTGAAACGAGCCTCGGTTCAGACAGAACCCTGCATGAAGGAGCATGTTCAGCACATCGGCGGGTTTTCTCATAGGCATTACAGCAGCTGTGGAGAGGACGAACAGAGAAACATACCTTTTGTTGGTTTCTGGACGGGTTCCAGATCAGTGAAGCCTGTTCTGCTCACATGCCATGTTTAGAGAAGACACTGTGAGATGTTCTCGTCAGCACTGGGCTGAGATGAATAATTTCATGAAGCTGGATAAAGTAATCTGGCAACAAAAGTGTTATCATTAAAATATCAATTAGCAGTTTTATATATAGGCATCGCCTCATTTCCCTTTAAGTTTTTTAATTTGGTTGTTTGCTTTTGTTTCATCTCTTTCAGCGCTGGCAGCTGTTTTATCTGGATTACATAAATTACCCACGTGCCTTTTGGCAAAGTGCTCCCTTAATAGAACGTCATCCAAGTCTGTCAAGGTTAGTTTAGCTGAAGTTGTGCCAGCATGTGTTGACACACCTCTGAACGTGCATTTACGTGCATGGCTCAAATATTTGTTTTAAATTATTTGAGGTTTGTTGCAAATTACTGACAAAAACCGGAACTTTAAACGGTTGTCGCTTTGCACAAGCTCATTGCTGGAAAAGCCTCTTAAGGGTGTATTCAATGCCGCGTGACCTTTCACTTCCGTGTGCCACCTTAACTGAGCTGCAGCAAATGAAATGTCCCCCCCACCTCATGTTCTCATTATCTCGTCCTCTTCTGTTTGTAAAGCCAACGGTTGTTCAGACTAACAGAAAAACCTCCGTCTTGTCGAAGGGCCAAAGTTCACGGTTGAAACCCGTGCCTTCGTGTAAAAAAGTTGTTTTTCTCTGTACAAAGAATCTGAGAACTTGTTTACTGGTTTTTATTTAAAACTTTGTGTAAAAAATGCTTTAAGAGCTTAAACCACACCGAGCATCCGCCATTTTGAAAAACAAATAAAGGAAGGAGAGACAGCCCATGTCATGTCAAGGGGCCTCCCTCCCATTTTTCTTAAAGAGACACGCTGCTCTCTCCCTCACTATCCATCCTTAGGTTCAAACAGTCGTATACTGCCATCCAGTGGTCAAAACAGTTACTACACCAAAAATTAACCAACATTTCTTTATAAATTTGACAATAATTACTGATTATTGTCAAATTTCAAACAATATTATCGTTTATCGCAATAATTTCTGAGACATTTAATCACCCAGCAAAATTTGATATCATGACAGGCCTAATTAAAACACACCTAGTCTCAACGGTGTTGCTATTTTCTTACCTCTCAGCTGTTCTCTGTGGTCATTCAGACACCAGGCAACATTGTACGTTGATGACATTTCACTGCTACTTTGTAAAATACTAATGAAACTAGGGGTTCACCGATTAGAGTTTTCTGGCCGATCACCGATTTCTAAAAAGTCTGACCTGCCGATTCTGATTTTAGCCGATACCGATTTTTTTCTATAAGTGACACTGTCAGGTGTTATAAGGTCACAATGCCCCGTCAATTTTCCAATATTATTTTATTGGGAAAGCATACCCTTAAACAATATCCTAGAAACAATACAAACTGGTTTGACTGGCCATAAGGTAGTGCTCTGAAATATAAATGAAGTTTAGACAATTGTTTTTAAAACAAATAAATAAAATAAAAATAAATCAGTAATATCGGTTTCTCATAAGTATTGGCCGATTGCCGATCACCCAAAATTAAGGAATTCGGGGCCGATAAATCGCAATAAATCGGCCGGCCGATTTATCGGTGCACCCGTAAATAAAACTAATTTACAAATATGTTTGTAAATGAAATGTAAAGAACCAAAATGTTAGAAGTGAATGCCAACCTTAAATAGTGGAAGTAGTGATGAATGCATTTAGCCATGCGGTTCCTGATTAGTAACAGTAACAAGGTTAATCGATCCCATCAAAATACGATATGATATATCGATAAACTCAGACACAAGTGTTAGTATTATTTGTTGCTGTATATTTTCAGTCATGCAAGACAAAGCAAATAAAAATAAAGATGAATGAACTGGGCTTCTGTTCTGTAGCTGAAGATGTGTGGTGTTCCAGGACTTACACTGCAGGACGTTGGTATCAATATTATCAATACATGTATTTTGATAAATCCATAGACCCCTACCTCTCTTGAGGTAAAAGTCAGATGAAATGTGGTCACTTTGAAAACCTCTAACATGTGTCTGATTCAGTACCACATAGAAATCAGATTAGTCTTGATCAAACTGTCATAAATTAATCAGATATGGGTCATATAGGGACACAAATATCAGACTTTGGCCACTTTCACCTGCAGTGTGAACTAAGTGTCTTCCAGGTCGTCTAACAATATGAGTGGGACCTGTTTGCTTTTCTTGTACAGTGCTTTACTGTAACTTCTAAATTAGTGCTGCTTGTGTGATGTTAAGTTTCAGGCCTTCTCTTGTCAACATAAATCTGTCGCTCTCCGCGCTCGTGTGAAAAAGCCTAGGGAGACGTTTGCACAGGCATGTCTGCGATGTGGTCGTGAGCAGCTCGTGTTTTATGGAACATACTGTACTAAGCTGTGGCACTGTAGTAAAGTTGCTAAAAATAGACAGTGCCTATGAAGTGAATCGAAAAAAGAAAGAAAAATAAAAAAGCAGGACGGAATGTGAAACAGACTCACCGAGGCGGTTTTGTTTTGAACTCTGAGCCAGGAGCTCAAGGATGCCTGGAAGTTCAGGCAGGCTGAGTTCAGATCAGCTCAGAGGCGCATTACCTGAACTTTTAACTAAGAGCAGGATTAGGTAGATTAGGAATCTTATGTGCTTGTTTTAAGGTTCAAGTTTAGGTTTAAGGACTTGATAGATTCATGAATTTCATTAGAGAATTAACCTGCAGTCACATTTAGGACATCTGCATGAATTAAACTACACAGAGCTCTGTTTGAACACAACCAGTATCGGTGCAAAGCAGAAACACAAGTTAAAGCATGCATCAAAATGTTTATTTTAGTTAAAATATGATGAGATTTTCGCATTTGCATGGTGAGCTTGTCCTAAAATGCATTTATAGTAGAAAACAGGCTTAATAGACCATATTTAAAGATATTACCGTATTTTTCAGACTATAAGGTGCACTTAAAATCCTTTAATTTTCTGAAAAATCGCCATTGAGCCTTATAATCCAGTGCACCTTATGTATAAATTCTGTTTGTGCTTAGTGACCTTGAACTGATTTTATGTGGTACATGGCGCTGAAAAATCTGTCAAATTGAACTTGTTTCACTTAATGCGCCTCTCGATCACTGACTGAAACCTGCAGTTTATCAGCTTTTAGATAGCCAAACCACTTCCACACCGCCAAATCAGTCTTTCCTCTTATCAGTTATGTCTTTGTGCTTTCTCTTCACTTATGAAAGCTTGTTCAGTCACATTCTGACGGTCATGGGCACTCATTTTGAAGCGAAAACCTATCGCGCGTTGGCGCTTAGCCTAGACTGCTACCGCTAACTCCTTCTGGACTCGAGCGCTGTGTGGTGCACGTCACCACGCACTTACATAGTTGTGTCCCGAACAGAAAAAGAAATGCGTCAGTGAAACGCTGTGATCGTAGAGTGCATGTCGAAATATCAAAAATTGTGCCTAACTCATATCACGGTTATTGAATAAAAGTATATTGTGATATTTATCGATATCGAATTATTGTCCAGGCCTAGCAAACAGCTACTTTTAAACCAGTTTTAACGCTTGAAGTCTTGAAACAGTCTTTCAAACCTGCGTTCGCATTTTCTGTCCTCCACGATTCACCATACAGTTACCAAGTGTGTTACAAAAATATAAATTAAACAAAGAAACGCCCTTCCTGTTCATTGTTTAAACAGTCATGTATGGTGAAGGCCTAATTACTGTTGACCGCAGCAGAGTTGTTTTCTTTGCAAAGTAAATATTTCAGACAAACAGTTCATTTCATTGAGGACGACAAAGATAACGTTACTAACACTCTTATATATATTTACCTCTACGTTAGATTTATTGTTCTGGATAAAGTTTTTATGCTAAATTTTTGTTTGTGAACTTGAGAGGCACGTAGATAATGACAAGTGGGTTGGAAGATTGAAGAGAATTTATTGTTTTTATTATTTTTTTTATAAAACAGTTACAATAACCTTACAAGTAAAATATGCAACACAGTATTGCTCGCTGCTTCAGCGACAAGTGGAGCATTGCAGAATTGTCCAAAAAAGTGTTGGTAGTATTTTAATATGTCCTTATGAGGACTATTTTGGAAGCTGCAGGCTCCGGTAGTCTTCTGTCTGTAGCAGGAGGGAGGGGGGCACGCAACACAAAGCTGGTGCAAATTATTTCATGCAGGCATCCAGAAATGACAAACATTTGATGCTAAAAGCACAATCAGGATTTCAAGCTTCTTGATGAAGAAATAAACTTTATGTGTTACATACCTTTACATATATTTTACATGTTCTGAAGCCATGTAGCACTGGAGGAGAGGGAAAACCCCCCAGTGAATTGTACGCTGACGGAGCAGGAAGAATGGTTACATGAAACACCTGTCTCATTGCGTGACAGAGAAACTCCTGTTTATTTTTCTTGCTTGTGATTTAAAAACAAAAGTTTCCTCATAACATGAAGCAGAAGTGGAGGAGTAAAATCATGCATTGCAAACATGAAATATTCTAAATCGGTTTTCAAATATCAAAACTAATTATGTTCATGGTAATCTGTCGTTTGTCCTAGTGGAGTTACCGTAGTTGTTGCAGTAAAGCTGTGTATCGTTGCATCTTTTAAAACTTTTCTAAAATTCAAGGAACATACCAGTAGCAATGACTATGAAACATTTGTTTTGTTCATACATTTCAAGTGCTAATTATGTTAGCATTTCTATAATGTTATCAATGTTGAGTTAGCATCTGTGCTAACTGTTGCTCGTCAGCTTGTGATTGGTTTTTAAAAGGCGGGCGTGTTCTCGTTAAGTCTCCGCCCGTCCGTAAACGGACTCTTGTCCCGCCCATAACCTTTGAGCCGCTCATGATAATTTACTTAAACTTCATTCAAATATGCATCATCACTAGACAGTGTCACAAATTATTTTCTTCATGGTCAAGGTCCCAAATCAAGATCAAAGTCAAATGAAGGTATTTGCTTGTCGTGTCTAGAACTTCTGATCCAACCAAGATAATTTAACAAAACTCGATAAAGGTTTGACCACAGGACAGTATGTTGGATACACATTTATTCATCCCAGCTCTAAACTGAAGGTCATAATCAAGGTCAAAATCAAAAAAGGTAAATACTTATATCTAACTCTTGATCCACTCAAGATAATTAACAAAACTTGATCAAGAATTGACCACAAGACAATGCATTTGATACTTTTATTCATACCAGCTCTAAGTTCAAGGTCATAAATCAAGGTCAAAATAAGATATTTGCTTGTCATGTCTATAAGATCCACTGAAGATAATTTAATGAAACTTGCTGAAAATTGGACCACAATACAGTATGTTGAAGTCATTTTTATTCATCCCAGCTCTAAATTGAAGGTCATAAATAAAGGTCACAATCAAAAGAAGGTATATGCTTATGTCTAACTCTTGATCCACTCAACATAATTTAACAAAACTTGCTCAAAATTTGACCACAATACAGTATGTTGAAGACATTTTTATTAATCTCAGCTTCAAGGTCATAAATTAAGGTCAAAGTCAAAACAAGGTATTTTCTTGTTGTGTCTATAACTCTTTATCCACTCAAGACAATTTAACAAAACTTGATAAAGATTTGACCACAAGACTGTATATTGGAAACACTTTGATACATCCCAGCTTTAAGTTCAAGGTCACAAATCAAGGTCAAAGGTGTATAATTTTCACACATTTGCTGTTTACGTTAAATGCAATTGTACTGTCTGATTTCCTGGACAAGGTCTTTATTGTCAGGGCTGTTGCTATAGATTGCTTTGTAATAGTTTGTCGATGGACATGTGAAGTGGCGTATGAGGTACTCTCGTTATTGACGTGTATATTTTACTCTATTTATGAGGCTAACAGTCTCTAAAAATATGTATTTATTTATGTGAAATAAGTAATTTAGTTTGAAGATAATTGAAATGCAACAATAATTGTTTAATTGCATCACAACCCTCTAAATCCTAATCAAATGTGAGCTCTTTAAAAGTTCTCACCCCCAACGTTGAGCGGAAATAAAAATGTTTCACAGATGCTTCACTGTAATCTGGGCTCTTGTCTTATTTACTCATTTAATTATTCAGTTTTTTTTTTTTCTCATAAACAACGTCGTGTCTGCTCTTTACACACAAACTGTCTGTAATTAAGTCTTTTCATTGCTGGGCTGTGGAAGCTGAGATATGCTCAGTCCTTGTCAACACGGCGGATCCTCTTTTGTGCGCTCGTGTGGGTTTGTGTACACGATTGCTGGCATGTATGGAGCTACTCAACACTGCATTCAAGTTGTTTTTCCATTTCTCCCCCCCCCCCCACATGTGTGTGATGTTCATACGACGAGCCTGCTGCGCATTAGTCCGATGATTTACAGAGTTTGGTTGCGGCGCCAACCTCACCCCCTCCTGCCTCCGATCTCTCGCTGGTTCATCCGCCTTTGCTCGTCCATTGGATCTGGTCTGGTTTAGATTCTGGGCCTCGTAGGAGTGGGAACACATGTGCAGAGCGGTCTCGCTTGTTGGCAGTCCACTTTCTCACATCTTCACAGCTGCCAGTGGCACGGTGAAAGCTAAATGAGCTAAAAATGTCTGTGCCCCTGTGTGGTGCATGGCACTGTACCTGTAGTGATCAACAGAAAGTGAAAAGAGCCAGCTGATGAATATATTACATTCAACGGGGACTGTCCTCGCGGTGCCCGCAGCGTTTGATGGCTGTGCATTCATTAAGTGTTAAACAAAGGCATCAAACGCGTTTACTCTGTGAGGGATTGAAAAGTGTTTTAGAGGAGCATGTGCAGCTCCGAGAACCTCGGACATCAAGTTTTTCTGTCAGGGCACATCCTTTATTCTATTGAAGTGAAGCCAGTCTTTGTTTTCAATTGGTGAAGCTGTCTGGATCCATTCATCACCCCCCCACCCCTACCCCACTGCCCATCAGTTTACAGTGAGCTCAGGCTTAATGTGGTCTATCTGGGAGGCCAGGAAGGGGCTACAGATCTTTACTAACTTAAGAAAAAAACTTTATTCTTCAGTTTTGGTTACCCTGGAGCTGTCCTGTTTGATCTTGGAATTTATTCTTTTACAACTCGATTTGTTTCTGAGTTTGTTGTCTTAGTGTGATTGGAGGCCTTAAAAGCTCACAGTTTATGATGCTGAGTCAGCATACGCTCTATTGGGTTTCTTTTTTGCGCTTAA
>JARVLU010000489.1:25475660-25492295 GCA_031762415.1 Simpsonichthys santanae | reverse complement strand
CCAGGTGTCCCTGTGATGGACTGGAGACCTGTCCAGGTGTCCCTGTGATGGACTGGAGACCTGTCCAGGTGTCCCTGCCTCTCACACAGTGACTGCTGGACATGGGCACCAGTGACCCCATGACCCAAAAAGGAAAAAGCGAGTAAAGATCATGGATAGAAATAATAAATGACCTCATGTCTACCTGATATTGTGTGTTTTACTAACATCATGCAGCCTGAACAGTAATAACCTGACACTGAACGTCGAGTTTGATAGGAAGAGGTTGAACTAGTGCACGGAGGAAAGACGTGTGCACATGTTTGCACCTTCAGCTTCATTCCGTCAGTATTCCTCGTGTTTCTGTTTCTCAGCACATCCTTCATGTAAATACAGAGTGGAGGGCAGCGGGGCAGAGCTATTTACAGCCAGACCGACAGTAAATCTTCATCCTGACAAGCCCCGTTTCATTGTCTTCTCCCTGTGTGCCATGACCTGTGCGTTACCCCCCCCCCCACCCCCACCCCCCATGTCTCTGAGCTGTCCACAGTGCAGGCTCTCATCAACGAGGCCTTGTGTCCTCTGGTCTTAGACCCGCTGTGTCGTTTCTCCATCACTTCTCACCTTACCCCCCCCCACTCCACCAACCCCTTGGGTGACCTTGGGTTGGCACTGTGAACATGCTGACATGTTATACATGTGTGTATGTGGGGGTGGGGTGTAGTCATCCTGCCTTTATGGGTATTTTGCTCATCGCTGCAGAATGTTGGGAGGTAAAGCACGAGCAGTTTTGTTGGATCACGACTGGACAGAAAGTTTCAGTGTTTAACAGTCGTGCAGTTAAAAAAAAGAGAAATGGAGTTTTTATCATGTAGACTCCCAGTGAGGGGTCACTCCCATCTGATCACTAAATTAACCTTTACAGCCTGAGTCTGAACATTTATTTTACATTTTCATGAAGATTGAAGCCATTTGCACTAGAATAATAATAAAAATAAAACATTTTGTCCCAAACACAACTCTTTGTGGCAGATTTTCAATCAATTTTCCTTATATTTGGTATTTCCTAAAAATGGATCACAACAGTGTGAATGATTTTGAAGCGTTCACACTGTTGTGATCCATTTTTCTTCTGTACTTTTTTTTTTTTTTTTGGCTCAATTCTCGTCCCGCAGTTTTTAAGTTATTTCAACAAATCATAAATCAAAACGTTCAGCTCTTTCAGGACAGTCCTGCTATGACTTTTGGTATTGTTGCAACTTTAGCTTGTTGACATATTTAGCCTTTTCTGCCATATTTTTCCTCATAGAAAATGAATTGAGCTCATTTTCCATCCTTCAAATCTTTAGATCTTTTTACAACATTTTACGGCTTCTTTCACATTTTGTTCTGCTTCAGCTTCCTTCTGCAAATTTAAACATTTTCAGCTACTTTCAGCTGTTTTGTGCTTATTTCAGATTCTTTCTGATAACTACAACATTTTTGTGCTTCTTCTGAAGTCTTTTTGCTAATTTCAGCTTGTTACGCTCCTAAACTACTTATCTGTTTTTGTTACTTTAAATGTTTTCAGCTAATTCTCATTTTTAAACTAATTTCAGCTTTTTTCAGCCTAATTCAGCAAAAATGTGCCGTCTCCACTTCCTTCATGGAAATTTAAGCTTCTTTCTGCATTGTTTTAGCTACTTTGCAGCTGATTTTTTTTATTTGCTAATTTCTGCCTTTTTTTTTTTTTTTTTTGCTAATTTCTACCTCTTTCAGCCTAATTGGGCAAACACATTATTTCAGATTTCTTCAGCTAATTTAAGCTTGTTCTACATTTTCAGCTAACTTTTTTGCATTTTTTAGCTAATTTCAACTGTTTTCATATTTTAAAAAAAAATTCTTGGTAATTTCTGCTATTTTCAGTCTAATTAACTTCTTTCAGCTAATGTCAGCTTGTTATGCTCCTTTCAGCTTTTCCTGCCGTTTCAGCTACTGTTTAGCTGTTTTCATGCTAAATGTTGTTTTTTAAGCTAACTCCTCATTGTTTTAGCTCATTTCAGCTTGTTCCACTTTTTTCTGGTAGTTTAAGCTTCTTTCGGCCTTTTCAGCTACTTTTCAGCTTTTTTTGTTGTTGTTGCTAATTTCAGCTTTTCTCACAATTTTTATTTTTGTGCTCATTTCTGCCTATTTAAACCTAACTAAGCAAACAAGTGTTCTTTCTGCTTTCTTCTGCTAATTTAAGCTTGTTCTTTCATTTTAGCTGCATTTCTGCATGGGGCAGCTGTGGCTGAGTGGTTAGAGCAGTCATTCTCCAATGGGAGAGAGTTGGTGGTTTGATTCCACCTCATCACATCCCATGCTGAAGTGTCCCTGGGCAAAACACTGAACCTCTCTTTGCATCTGATGTGTGTCCCATCGGTGTTTGAATGTGATAAAACACCCATGAGTTTCTACAGATTCAGATGATCTTTGTAGGGATCTAGTAGAGTTCTGTGTGGAGTTGAGGGCACAGATTGTTGTAAAGTGTTTTGAGTATCTTGATCAGATAGATGATGTATTGGCGCAATCCATTTACCAATTTTAGCTTATTTCAACTGTTTTCCAGAAAAAAGCATCCACAATGCATTTTCACAGGAAGTGCATTTTCTCCTGTTCATCTTGGCTTCATTTCATGAAATACATTCTTTATTACGTGGAAGAATTTGCAAACCATTATGGTTAAAATTAGTTTGAAATTTTCAAAGTCTCAGCTTTTTTGGAAACTGAACTGTACAGAAAAGAAGAAAAAACTGCGTAAAAGTCTTTTTGTTTTCTTGCATTTGTTAAATAAAACATACTAATACTATTTATTAACTTAAACATAGATTTCTCCTTTGTTTTGTTTTTGCAAGCTAACATAAGTCCGTACAAAGAGCAGCCTCCCTGGTAGTTTATTAATAATTAGACTGTGTTTTGCAGAACTAGCGCCAGTAATTTGTTTTTCATGCCGCCAGCGCTGTAGCTCTTCCTCTCCTGCAGCGGCTGACGTTGCCATGTGAGAGGATCTTCTCCCCGAAGTCAGCACAGCAGAGCAGGATCTGATGTTTTCCATCCGCCATCATTCACAGCCCTGACAGGTTGGCGGGCTCCCCTCGGTGCTCCCAGCCTGCAGTTCAAAGCTCTGCGCTCGCCGCCAGAGACGGGGTGCAGTGGTGAACTTGGGGCCCACCGACAAAATTTACCCTCAAGATGTTTTTAGTTGAGTGTCCTCTGAAGAGGGAGGACTTTCTCTGCTCCTGTTTTAGACTTCTCTCAGGCTCGTGGCGGCGGCGCTTTTACCGCCTTAAGGCCCACTAATCCTTCAAAACAACTCGGTCACTTTTCTCGGGTTACATACATTTTTCACGTTCTGCCAGTGTTGTGCGTAGAGAAACAGCCGCGCTGGTTGATTTTGACTAAATATGTTTCCTTGTAAAACGGAAAACACGGTGAAAAAAGGTCCTTAAGTTCCTTGAGGGTCTCGTAAACAACATCCCTCAATTTTCCTAAATTAGAGCTTACAGTCCGCCTTTAAAAACGTCAGGAACTGTACTTACAGGGCCGCTTCTACGCTCTTACTTTGAAAGTGTAAGCATGTGGTGATGTTGAGACTTGGAAGCCAGGCGTGGTGAGATAAACATCCAACAATCCGTCACAGTGAACACTAGACTTGGTCTTTTATCACGGAGTCTCCGGTTTCTGCTTCTGGCTTGATTTCAGGCTGGTTCTGAAACTTTAGAGCTGTTGGATAATTAAATCACTCAGCTAGGAAGCTACTTTATGGTGCTGAGCGTTTGGGTCCAAATAAAAGCTTTGCAGTGAGGTCGCTGCTCAACCCGGCTGCCTAACCTCACGTCACGTGTTGACTTGTGGCGCGTGCGGTTGCTTTGTTAGCAGGAAGTTACTTTCTCTGCTGTAACGTTGCTGTTGATACGTCTGCGCCACCTGGATGAAGCACGAGCGCGTTGGTGAATAGCTGCACTCTCGCATGTTTGTTCCGATTTCTCAGGTGAAAACAAGAAATGTTGCGTTTTCTGCTAAACTCAAAAAGCCATGTGCACGCTGACCACCCTGCTGTGTTGGGGCTCTTGTGCAGACCGCAATGCATTCAGTGTTGCCAGATCTCGCAATAGAAACAAGCAGCCAGCTCTATGAAAACAAGCCCCCAAAAGTCCCATCTGGCAACCCACCACATTGTGTAAAACAGAGGTCGTTTTCTAACAGTAACATACATTTATGACATTACACATAAACAACAGCAACATTGTGTTAAACAGTTTGAGTAACATACTTTTAAGCTCTGATTAAAAAAATACATTTTGCATATTTAACAGCAAACATAGTAAACACAGTCAACAAAAAAAACTTTCTTTAAACTCTTTTTAAAAGCGAAGACACACATGAGCCAACTCAACTTCAACTGAGATCACAGAGTAACTGAACAACAGAATAAGCATCAAAAATCACATTTTTCTACATATATTTTTAAACAAATCCTGACATCTGCGTGTGAGTGGAGCCCCCTAGTGGTCGGCTACAATATGAGTGTTTGTTGCGCCTCAGGTCACCTGGTCAAATTGGGCGGGAGTGATAAACAGGAAATGGGGGCGTGGACGGGACAAACTACCTACGACCACTCGTCTTTTGCTTTATTGTGCGGAGCTGGAGAAAATCAACTAGTTTCACTCAGAAAGTCGAGCCCAAATAAACAACTTCATGTTAAAAAAAAACGCAACTCACAAGATTTACAAGCGACTTTAGAAAAAAAACAAGCCCAACGTCTCTCATAATAAGCGAACTTGGCAACACTGAATGCATTGCAAATACTGATGTTAAGCGCATTAGTAAATATGAAAAGGTGAATAACGCCGCTTGCTAAAGGTGACTGCATGGTCCTAGTGCCTGACATGTTTAACCATCCGGCCAGCCATCGTCTTCACCTGCTTCTTCCTTTGTGGGTCACGAGCTTCACTGGTGCCCATATCCAGCAGTCATTGTGTGACAGGCGGGGGACACCCTGGACAGGTCCAAGTCCTTCACAGGGACACACAGAGACAATCAACCATTCACTCTCTCTCTCACCTAGGGTTAATTTAGAGTTACCAATCAGACTAACATGCATGTTTTTGATCTGTGGGAGGAAACCGGAGTACCCGGAGAAAATCCACACATGCACGGAGAGAACGTGCAAAGTCCACCCAGAAAAGCTTCCCAGCTGGGATTTGATCCAGTGACCTTCTCGCTGAGAGGCAGCACCTCTACCAACTGCGCCACCGTACCGCCCATATTTAACCATATTCAGTGATAATTTTGCCAGACATCGTTTGTGTAATGCATTGATTGAATTATATATAAACATTCATATTTTAACTTGCATTTAATAAAAGTTAATGGACTGTACTTGTATAGCTTCTTTCTATCTTATCAAGATAAAGCACCTTACAACACAATCTGTGCCCTCGTTGACCCATTCATACAGCACTCTACTGCATCTATACAAAGAACAATCAGAGCTTTATCACATTCATACACCAATGAACGATGAAAGGTTTGAAATAAACATATAAAATAAAATAAACAATGAAAATTGAGACTGATTAAACAACTTCTGGCAAACAGAACTATAGTGAAAGTTTGTTGGTTGTGACCCTCGTCTGAGGTTCACTGGGAGCTTTTGATAACCCAGTTCTGGTTAACCACCGGCCAGATTCAAACCATCTCGCCGAGTCTTTCTCTGCTCCGGTTTTCAGATGATGAATTTATTGGTTTCATCTCCTGCGGGGAAGCGTTGCATTGACAGCTTCTGTATTGTTTACACATTTCTCTTTAACACCGAGCCGCCTTCCTCTGCCGTTTCCTTTTCTTTCCTCGTTCCCACACAGAGGAAGAGCTCTCCTGCTAATTAGAGACTTGCCAGAGGAATCTCAGCGGGACAAAAGAAGCCATTCAGACCAGTGGGCTGGTGAAAAGGCTGCGCTGGCAGCAGCGATCGCGACGCTCGGCGAAATGAAGAGGCTTCGCTTTGAAACCCGTCCTCTTGAAAAAGACACCGACTCTTGACTTCGAGCAGCGCCGATTGGAGCTTGCAGCTTTTCTTCCTTAGCTTGTCGATCGCGTTGAGCTGTGGGAGTTCACATCAGGCCTGGCTGCTTTCTCACTGTCTGCACAGTGGTGCAGTGGTTCACCAAGCTAAGTCTGTCTGTTAGCCAAACATCTCACGAATCCCTGATCAGATTTTAATGAAACTTTCAGGAAGAAATGATGGGCTGACGTCGGCACCTGGTTCATTTTTAGACCAATTCAAGATGGCCGCCACTGCTAAACAAAGCAAACAGAAAAAGTGCTTTTTCTCAGTTGATTTTACAGACATTGAGCCAGATTCTGGTTTGCTAGCTAAGAATCATCGCCAACTTGAGCGCTAAATAATTGCACAAGATAACATTAATTATTGGCGTCAACCCTGTCTGTTAGCAAAATACCTCATAAACCACTAGATAAATTTTAATGAAACTGTCATGAAATAATTGGATTTTCATCTACAAGTGATTAACTTTTGGAGTTAACAGTAGTCCCTCACTTATCAGGGTTACGTTCCAAACACCCTCACGATAGATGAAAATCCACTAAGTAGGCACGTTGTATTTATTTTAGTAATTATAAATATATATATTAAAGCTTTATAAAACCTTCCCACACTCTTGCAACATTCTTAACAATGTTCTAAACTCTAAACGCTCAAAGAGCACAGCAGAAGAGAGCAGACAGACTGATGCTACGGTTACTGAGCCATCCCGGTGGTGGACTGGCCATTGGGAGCACCGGGACATTTCCTGGTGGCCTGGCCTGCTCAGTGATCACAGAGGGGCTGGACCAAAGGCTCGGTTTGGCTTGCGTTTGATGATTTTAAGTAAAGAATCCATGCCACTCACTCAGGTATCTGCCTCACTGAAGCTCCCTGAGCAGTAGTGATGGGGAAAGACAAAGGAGAAAGATAGCCCCTCGGCGATTACTGAGCGGGCCAGGCCACCGGGAAATGCCCCGGTGCTCCCGATGGCCAGTCGGCCCCTCAGCACAATGCTCTGGTTGATCACTTTCCATCAATCAGCCAGTCGTGTGTTATGTAAAACTTATCGTTGAAAACTGGCGAAAGTCAAACCGCGAAGTATCGAGAGACTGTAATTCCATTCAGGATGGCCTCTTCGGCCAACTGATCTTATAAAGCACATAAACTGCTTTGATCCAGTCAGTTTTACAGACATTTTGACTAACGTTGGTTGTGTTGAAGCTGAGAATGATTCACAACACATAAAACAAACCACACAATTTGCAAAGTATCTGCTTAAACCTTTAGCTTTAACTGTTGGAGTCGACCCCGTTTGTCTGTTAGCAAAAATATCACACGAAACATTGGAACAAATTTAATATTTATTTTCCCTGAAAGCAATGGTACATCTTAGCTCTACAACTGATTAAGTTTAGAAGTCAGCAAAGTTCAAGATGGCCTCCACAGCTAGCTGATCTTGTAAAGCACAGAAATGGCTATAAGTCAGTCAAACAGCTGTTGTGGTCGTAGTTGAGCGTCATTCACAACACAGACTCAAGCAGGAGCATCTCCAGGAGTGCAATATGAGTAGGTGGTTGTATGAATTACAGTGCGCTTTAGGAGAATTGATTGTGAACGCTCACTGTTGACCTTGGCACGGGGGATGATCCTCCTCAGCCGATGGACTTCCCTCGGCTGACTTAAGGCTCAACCAGGAAAAAAAAAAAGATTTATGGAGTAAAATACAGCAATCGTTTGTTTCTGTTTGTTCGGTCTAGTTGAGTTAATTTCTGTAAAATATAAAATGGCAACAAAAGGAAGGTGCTTTCCTTGTAGCATTTCCTGTCTGAGGCGAGGGTAAAGACTTGAACTGCCTCCTTCTTTCTTCATCTCCTTAAAGCACTTTGACTTTTTTTTTTTGTAGCAAATAAACCTAAATAAGAGGGCTATGTTCTGACAAAGGAAAATATTTAAAAAATACCGTTATTGGTTATCAGCTATCGGCCAAATAAGTTTTAACATATCGGATATCGGCCAAAAATCCAATATTGTGCATCCCTACATGAAATAGTGAAGTAAAATATGAAGCTCACATTCTTAGGTGCTTTTGTTTTGTTTTTTTTAAATATATTTCTCTTCTAACTTTTTATATTTGTCTTCATTTATGTCCAAAGTGCTGCCGCGGTGTTGGATTTAACGTTGCCGTCATTAGAAGCTCATAAAATACCAACATAGCAACGATAATATGATATCTCCACTTTAAGAAGCATTAAACAGAAGAATGTACCTTTTCTTTTTGTTTTTGAATAAGGCTAAACAGGCTGATGAGTTTATATCTTTCTGAAGTATTTTCTTTTTTAAATAAATGACAGTTTATTGAAAAGGAAAACTGAAACCAGTTATGCAGTCGTGTCAAATATTTGCAGAATGAGTGGTTTGTTTACTTCAAGTAAATGTAGGAGAACTCTGAACCATCCGTCTGACTGAATCTGTACTTGCTCCATTCCTTAGAGCGTAGTTGTGAAACAGGTTCATAAAAATAATATTTGTGTTTTTTGGTTTTTAAAAATGGTCTGTTTAGAGTCTTTTCCTGGCTGTTGATAAAACTGATTTTTAGAACCCAAACAATATAGAAATTATGGGTATCGCCAATACCGACACTTGGAGGGAAGGCTAATAAACAGCTACTTTTAAACCTGATTTAACACAAAGTCTTGAAACTTAGATTTTATTTTTTAATTCATTATGTATTGGGCATTGCTCTCAGCTACTACCACACCAAACTTCAGCTTAATTTCTCTAAAAATGACTGATTTACAGTATTTTTCCTTTTTAGCTCAGGCGGCCATTTTGGATATTTGCTTTGCAACCAGAGTCTGTGAAAAATGACCAGTAAAAACGCGCATCTTTGTTTGCACGTTATGTCACCATGGTAACTCGAAACGCCAATAAACGTAATAACACACATCACGGTGCCGAGTCAGTCGTTTTGATATGAAATTTGTGGGGGACACGTTGCAGTTCGGGCCACATTAACGTTGATGAATGAACAATAGGATATAAAGTTAGGAAACCCTCGTCAGGTGGATAATAATAGATGCTTCCTTTCTAGGCAGCCCCCAGTAAAACATCAAAAGAGTGAAAATAAAAAATGATAAAAACGAGAAAGGTGGACATGTGGCGAGAAGGAAATCTGAGTTAAACGACAGAAGACGGGAACGAAAAGTCTAAAGAACGAGACCGGGGGGGAGTTAGGAGCTGATCTGGCCTTTGTACTGTAGCGCCTTCTTTGTTTTCTATGTGCCTCCTTTCTCTTCTTCTGCTCTCCGTCTTAGCCTCTGAGCCACTCAAACAATCCTCTTTTTATTTCTTCCAGGATGGAGACGAGGCGGACTGCACGCCGCTGGAGGCCCGGGCAAACCATTAACAAGTGAACAGCATGACTGGTAGGCGTCGGCTTCTTGTGTGTTTACAGCGCCAAATGTATGTTAATTACTTTAGGAGCACACAGCAGAGCCTTCTCTGTTTGTATAGCTATTCATTAATCAAGCGAACAACGGTGATCTTATACACACATGAACTGCCCGACAGTCTCTGCACTGATCAGGGATGTGATCGACGGAGGAAGCTGTCGTCTGATGATCAGCGAGCTGTAAACAGCCGACGTGTGGAGCAGCTGAAGTGGCAGAAATGGCCCATAGAATGTTTGGATCAGCTGGATGTTCAAGACAAAAGCTCAAGTCTAACAGTCACGTTCCATTGCTCTTAAATGGCCTAAATAGATTTTAATGAGTCCTTTTTAATATGTATTACTGCCAGATACAAGATGAGTTGTTTCCTCTAATATTGAGGAGTTGATTGATGCTGGATACAAAGTTCAGTTTGTGAATTGTGTTCGCTGAAATGCTGAAACTCAAACACATCGCTGGCCCCACCGTGACGAGACAAATGTTCAGCGTCTGTGGTTTTGAACTGGAAAAAAAAAAAAAACTCCCCAGATGGGAAACAAAATGACTTCAACTGGGACCTCGTGTACACAGTTTCGTTCCACCACATGCACCACATGTTGTGTGTATGACCAATAAAGAACCTTGAATCCTTGAATAGCTAATAAAATAACTAATAAATACCTGATAACTAGTAAAATAACTTTTATTTTTTGAAACTTTTAAAGTGTTTGCCATGTCCTGAAGGATGAAGAATCTGCACCGACTCTGTTAGATGATGTGCACCAATATGGAGAAACTAACCAAAACAACAAAAAGGTGTTTTCAACTGTCTGACAAGTTGTTCTTCGAGTAAAACAAACAGTAGTCAATAAAAAAAAACAAAATTTTTATTGTGTTTTTTCTGCCAAACAAGCTGAGGCTGCAACTGAACGGCGACGGGTGACATACATTCCTTCAAGGACTGCTGGCCCTTTACTGTAATGGTTTTCTGTGGCTGAGTCCAGTTAGAGCCTTAAAGAACCGGAGAACCGGTCCTGAAGTTGCCCTGACATAAACCGGAGAAGGGCAGGCAGTAGAGAAAATCACAGTCAACACTTACAAGAGCTGCTGTGTTTATGAACGATGTAGTTTTAGGAACATAAATATGGAAAATGGGTATTCTTTGTTCCTGTAGCAAGAAAGTGTGAAAAACATTGTGATGTTTGAAAAGACTTCTTGTTCTCTGGAGCTGGTATGGTTCATCTTTTTATTTTTGTAAATTCTTGGGTTTCCTCAAACGGTTTTATCTTTTAACTGTGGAATACGTCGACAGCAGCTTTTACACATGACAGCTTCTTTTTTGCTGACATCTAATTGAATATTTAAAGCTAAAGAGAGACGTCCTGGTTGCTATAGATTTGAAGTTCAGGTGAAACGTTCCTTTCTGGAGGGTTTGAAGAGCTGCAGGAGCTGTGTGAAGATCTGTGATCTGTGTGGAACTGCCACAGAAGATGGAAGATTTCTTTCATTGTGTATGAAATGATTAATAACTCAGGATGCAGTGTTGTGTATATTTTTATAGTGCGCCCGTCGAAAGATGGATGTATTATGGTTAGGCCTGTCATGATAAACAATAAATCAATTAATCGCATGATAAATGAAAATTATCAACCTCATTTTCATCGGTTTTTATTGTTTCTTCATGTCTCTTTCTACTGAAGACACTGGATGACAAAAAGTTCAACTCCACTGACCCCTCCCTTCTCTTTAAAATCCGTTTTAACCGTCAACAACCGTGTTTTTGGATCGTTAAAAGCAGCTAAGCTGAGAAGCTACGCTAACAGACCGACCTCAGGAAAAAACCTTTGTCTTGTTGAAGCTCCAAAATTCACGGTTGAAACTCGTGCCTTCATGTAAAAAGTTGTTTTTCTCTGCAAAAAGAAGTTGAGAACTTGTTCACTGATTTTTAACTAAACGCTTTGTGTGAAAAATGCTAAAGAGCTCAAACCACACCGAGCGTCGGCCATTTTGAGAACCGAAAAACAGGAAAGGAGAGACAGCCCATGTCACGTCATGGGGCCTCCCCCATTTTTCTTAGAGACACGCTGCTCACTCCCTCACTATCCATCCTTCGGTTCAAATAGTCTTATACTGCTATCCAGTGGTCAAAAAATGTACTACATGCAAAACAAATTGACAAACATTTCTTCTTAAATTTGACAATAATTACTAGTTATTGTCAAATTTCAAACATTATCATTTATCGCAATAATTTCTGAGACAATTAATCGCCTAGCAAAATTTGTTATTGTGACAGGCCTAATTATGGTAACGTCTCCGCCTGTACGTCAATAAACTTTCTTGTCCAGATCATAATTTCTGATCTGTTCAAGGTAATTTAATGAAACTTGATACAACATTAGCATCACCACTAGATGGAGAACCTCGTGCCTTTTTCATCACCCCAGCTCTGTTTAAGGTAACAAATCCAGGTCAACGGCAATAGGCCTTTGCTTGTCTGTTCCGTTGCTATAGATTGTTGTATTTCTGTATGATAGTTTGTTGACGGTCGTATAATGGCACTCTAGTTTACAAGACAGTGGTGAGATGTTGTATGGTCCGGAGACAGAAACATAGACAAAAAGAAGTGAGATCTGGAATTGACAGAAATTAAGAAATTGAGGTTTTCCTTAGGAGTGACAAGGATGGATAAGATTAGGAATGCTGTCATCAGAGGTACAGCACAGGTTGAACAACTGGGAGATAAAGTTAGAGAGGACACACTGAGATGGTTTGGACATGTCCAGAGGAGGGACGGTGGGTATATTGGTAGAAGGATGTTAGAAATGCAACTGCCAGGAAAAAAGACAAAGAGGAGCTGTACGGATGCAGTTAGAGAGGACATGGAGGTGGTTGGAGTGAGGACAGAGTGTGATGGAGGAGGAGGACTCGCTGTTGCAACCCCTGAAGAGGGAAAAGTCAAAAGAAGACGACGTTGCGGTATTGTTTAAATAAAACCGCAGACGTGTTGAACACTGCTGCCTTCTGTCTAGTCTAATAGCACAGCTGGTTGTAAGACTTTTTCCCTCCTCGCTTTGCACATCTGGAGTGAAAGGATGTACGTAGCTACGACCCAGTCCAGCTCCTTACGGTTGATAATACAGACTTGTTTGGACAGATGTTGCAGAGTCACAGGTTGACGCGGTGCGTTTGTGCTCTTGTTGATCAGGAGGGACATCAGGACATTAACACCCTGGGTCAGGCTGGGATAGGTTGTCCAAAATGTTTCTTCTAATGTGAGTGGACATGGGCCATGAAATCAAGTTCAAGAATCCAGACACAAAAAAAGGGCAAGATTTAAAAAAATAAAAGGCAATTCAAAACTAAGCTGGTCTCTTGATTGCAAACACTCTGAGTTCAGCGGGACTGCAACAGAAAATTCACTTGTTTTCTTGCACTTTACCCACAATGTTGAGTCACAAACAGTTGCAGCTCAGTGAGAAACCTCTTTTTTTTAACTCTTGATCTAGATGTCAGACTTGTCTCAAATCCCATCGAATAAGCCTCTGAATGTATTTCTTTCTCCTCTAGCTGATAAACCGAACAACAAATGGATGTATGCATTTAAAGTAGGACTGTTCTGACCATGTACAGCACATCCACTGATTTAATCTATCGACTTCAAAATAAAATACAACCCTTCTTGTTGTGAAGAAAACCACTTCCAGTTGCAGTCAGTAGAAAAATGGAAAAACGTTCTTTTGATAGATGGCCTTTATAAAAGCTATAAAATGTTTTCTCTTGTCACTGGCTGCAGCCGTGACCTTTTAAAGGATCCTCCAGAGGGTCCTTTTCATCGTGGCAGCCCCCCACACCCCCACTTTACTGCATCAGAGTGCACGTTGGTCAGGCGAAGGCCAGGAGACGTCTGACGGAGGTGAGAATCAGTAGGAAAATAGTTGGAGGTAATGGAATGAGATTAAAGCGTCATTTTAGAAGGCGTGTTTGGCCCCAGGACGTTGGAGAGCTGCAAACATGTGGCTCACACGCTCTGGTTCAGGGGTTAACGTGCACGTGTGTACACGGCTAAGTGCGCGTATGTAAGTGCTCGTGTGCCTTAAAGTAGGAGCCGGTTGTGGAGTGGCAGGCGAGGAGTTGGGGCAGCTCTCCCGTCACAGGCAGAAAGCAAGCCGTCCCAACACGTCATAAATCTCCCCTGCGGCTCTGAGCCGGCTGCTGCAGTGCACGTTCCCCGCGCGCACGCTCTATGCACACAAGCCGTGCACGTGTTGCGGCACTCGCATCTCGAGACTGAAACGCAGAAGTGGAACTGGAAAAGTAGGGTGATGTATAACGTGGATGTTGAAAGGAGCAGCTCTTCTTGGAGGTTTGAACAGAAACAGACGTTTCTTTTGTTTTATTTTGTTTTATTTCTTTTTTCTTTTCTTTTCTTTTTTAAATAAAATCCTCAAATGTTCACGAAGCGTTCACACTCTGTGATCCATTGTTCTTCTGTACATTTTTCAGTACAATTCTCGTCCCACAGTTTTAATCTATTTCAACAAATCAATCAAATCAAAACGTTCAGCTGTTTCAGGACAATCCTGCTGTGACTTTGGTTTTGGTGCAACTTTAGCTTTTTGAAATATTTAGCCTTTTCTTCCACTTTTTTTCATAGAAAATGAATTGAGCTCATTTTACATCCGTCAGATATTTAGATGTGTTTACAACATTTTACTGCTCCTTTCACATTTTGTTGTTTCAGCTTCTTTTAGCTTCCTTGTGCAAGTTTAAAAAATCAGCTAATTTCAGCTGTTTTTCAGCTGTTTTTTTGCTCGTTTCAGATTCTTTCTGCTAAATACATTTTTGTGCCTTTTCTAGCGTCTTTCAGCTAATTTCAGCTAGTTTCAGCTTTTTCTACAATTTCAGCTACTACAGTACATAGCTGTTTTGTGCTAATTTAAGCTTTTTCCGTTAATTCCACAGTTTTTGCACTAATTTAAACATTTTTCAGCCTAATTCAGCAGCAGTGTGCTCACTCCACTTCCTCCTAATTTCAACTTCTTTCTACATTTTTAGCTACTTTTCAGCAGTTTTGCTAATTTCAGCTTTTTTCCTAATAATTTATACTTGTTCTGCTACTTTTAGCTTCTTTCAGCCTAAGAAGAACGGCGACAGATTTTCATGTGAAATAATTTGTTTCACTGGAGTTCAAGTCGGACCAGTCCGTCTGCTTCCAGTTGGTGCAGATCACCGTGTAACTTTTAGTTTATCGTGGTTTTTGTTTCGTTTTCTTTTTTGTCCTCATAATGCCTTTTGGTCACAGATGTGTCTCATAAAACTTTACACAAAACAAACAACCTCTTTTGCGCTCATTTTTTTCTCACGTCTGGAATTTTACAACAGATCCTCAAGTTTTAACTGATTTTATTAGTGTAACCAAAGTTTATCGTTTTATTTAATTAAATTAAAAAATGAATAACAGTCGTTTCAGCGTAATCGTAATAATATAAGTTGTTGTTGCAGCTTTTTAGCCTAAAGGTTTTTCACATGAAACGAAAACAAAATAAACTCATTATATTAGTACAACGTTCTGTTTTATCTGTTAAACATTCAGCTGTGCCGTTGCTGATAATAACTCTAATCACACAGTTGTTTTTAATATTGTTGCAGATTGATTACTTAGCTCAGCTTCGTCACAGTGTTGATGATATTTGAGACTTTAAATATTTTATCTGCTTTTGTGCAGCCATTTTGGTTATGCTGTGGAGCAGAGCGATGTGACTGCAGAGCAGCTGACGTGTTGGGAGACAGCTCGTGACGCTGCTGCTGTCCTCTTGCTGTCCTTCTGTTCGCACCGCGGTGCAGGGCACACACCGAGCTGCGAAGGGTTGCACGCTGACGGCAGCTAAAAGCCAAACGATACGGAAATTTTGGATATCGCTGATACCGATATTGGGAGGCGAAGGCTAATGCTGATCACCGATATATTGACTGAATATTTTTTAGTCTTTGTCCACCTCCAAGAATCAAAACATTTACATTTAAACCTGTTTTAACACGTGAAGTCTTGGATCAGTCTTCCTAACGTGCATTCACATTTTCTATCCTCCACTATTCACTATAAAGTTATTGTGTAACAAAAATATAAAGTAAACAAAGCAACATCCGTCCTGAAGAAACCCAGTTTTAATTTCAGTTTCTTTATCAAGTTTTCTATATGTGGTTTAAAAGAGAGATGTGCATCAACCAAAATTCCCAAGTATTTGTAAGGACCTACAAACTCAATAGGAACCCCATGCATGGATGAGATAGGAGCAAGAGTTGCTGGCACCAACTTTCTGTTGAAAACATCCCTTCAGTTTTGTCAGCATGTAGCACCAGTTTGAGATGGAATAAGTCTGACTGGATGATGTCAAATGCAGACTGTAGAAGATGGAAAATCTTGGCAGCTGTGTTAGCTCGGCAATAAACAACAGTGTTGTCTGCATAGAGATGCAAGGATGCATCAGGAATGTTTATACCTACATTATTTAGATGAATTGTAAAAGGAGTGGGACCTAAAACTGAGCCTTGTAGCACACCATTGATGACAGTTAGGCAGCTAGATAAAGTACCGTTATTTCAAAAACATTGCCTCTGACCTGAGAGATAGTTTGAGAACCAGCCAACAGTGTGACCTGAGAAGCCAATACTGTATCTGAGAGCTTATGGCATAAGATGTCATGATCTACAGTATCAAAGGTTTTGGACAGGTCTAAGTAAAGTGCAGCACAGTAATCCTTAGCGTCCAAGTTTATTTTACAGACCAATTAAAATAAACTCACCATGCTCTGTTCAGCGAAATATGCTACGCAGTATTGCTCGCTGCTTCGACTGTGCTGAAAGTGAAAGCTAAAGTGAACAGCCATGACTTCAAAGTAGTCCACATGCGCCCCCTGCTGGATACGTTGTACAATTGCGCTATTTTCAAGGAAGGACCCGGCTGGTTCCAGCATTTTAGTGGTGAAAATTTGAATTTTTTATATCTGTGAATAATGGGCCAATTATCACCGATACGATACGTCCCAAAAAACCACATTGGCCTAAAATATCGGCCCCCACTGATATATCGGCTGAGCTCTACAAAAAAGTCTTTACTTTACTTTTAGGTTTCTCTTAATGTTTTTAACAATTTATATATAT
>JARVLU010000489.1:25442536-25453734 GCA_031762415.1 Simpsonichthys santanae | reverse complement strand
TGGTTGGTACTGTGAAGCGCTTTGGGGCTCCTCATGGGGGCTAGAAAGCGCTATATAAGTAAGCTCCATTTACCATTAACCATTTAAAAGAAGCAAAATGCTAGCTAGTTGTCAAAAGTAGCACAACAGTAGTTAAAACCGAAAAGTAGCAGAAAGTGAGTTAAAAGAAACACTAGGCTATTTAAATTTTTCAATTTGCCTAAGAAGACAAATGTAAAGCAAAACACTAGCTGAAAGCCAAAATTATCAATGAGTACCTAAAAGTATCAAAAGGCAATTCAGAAGTAAAAACAACAAAAGGTTAGCTAAATGGCTATCTACAAGTTAATATTGCATAACAGTAGCTATAAGTTATAAAGCTAAAGGTATTAAAAAAATAGCTAAATGTAGCAATAAGCCATCCCAAAGCTAAAATTTGCACAAAAAAGTGGCTAAAAACTCAAAGTAGCTTAAGAAGCTTAAAACCAGAAGGACGAGAAGAATTATATTTTTAAAGATATTGTTTATTTCAGTGTATTTCTGTGGGGAATCTTTTATTATTTTTTTTTTTTTAAGTTAAATATTTTGAAAAGTAAAATAGTTACAAACATTTGAAATCATAGTGCCCATCTCCTGAACGTTTTGATACATTAATGGCTAAAATAATGCAAATTATGCAGAAGTAAGTGGGATGCAAATACTCTATAAAGTGCCATAGTTTGCTTGTTTACTTACTCTATATGAGGTGAACAAATTATAACTAATAAACAGTCACAATATTACTGTTGTAGAGATTTCAATCTTACTGTTAAGAATTTGTTGAAAATGTTAATTATTCAGGTGTATTTCTTTACACTGTTGTAAATATATAAATGTGAAATTTCTAAATGTTTCCTCTTCCAGACATTTAACCTGAACTTTAACACGTGGCAACATTTGCGGCTGTGCAAACTCAACACCATGATGTCACTTTTTGAAAACTGACTGCACATATAGTTGGTTTGTTTTGACTTATTAGCACATGTCAGTGACTCTCTGGCAGTAATTTTGCAAGCAAAGAGAGCAAAACATAACATGAAACATGATATATACACCACTGAACTTCTTTTAACCCTGGAACACTTTCCTTTTCCCACCACATGTATCCAGCTCAGCTCTGCCTTGTCTCATTAATCAACCACTAACTGCTCAGGTCAACTTAAGGAGTTGGGTCACTGACCTCTTGTCTGCTGCCGTGGTGTGACTTCCAACAATAGTTGTCCCCACAAGCTCGGCTTTCTCAGACAGGGCATGCACGCCAGACTTTCAGTGAACTCTGTTCTGTCTGTCCCTCTTTGTGCAAAGAAAAATAAAGCTTTAAAATGCAGCTTCTTGTCCTTGATTATTTTTGTTAGTCAGATTTCTGCTGAACCAGGAGCCTCATGTAGGTAAAAACATGGTGTACACCCCCTTCAACGCAAAACCTAAGATGAACGAGCATGCCGAGAAGATTTGCTAGCTTAATATGGCAACTGGCTTATCAGTCACTTTAGGTTCCTATGGGAAATCCTGATGGAACTGGACTTGGAATGCTCATATCTGTACAGTGCTTGACCACATTGGAGATCCTGGTACCAATTTCAGAGGGAGCTAGCAGACTGATAAGAAGTGTCTCAGTTGACCCTGAGTCGAGCCATGCTATCTGTGTGGGATGGGGTTATCCAGATGTCTGCCATGTAGGATGTGCAAATGTAACTAACAATCATTGCAACGAGGTGGCCTGGTTCAACGCACAATTCATTCATTGTGAGAAACTGCACAATTGGAAACAGACTGCAAGCTGACACAGTGCAGCTTCTTGGTAAGTCCATCCATCCAGCCATTATCTTTTACCCCCTTCTTCCTTTTCAGGTCATGGTGGTCACTGGCGCCCATAAGTCAATTTATTTAAACATACTAATATTAACTCCTCAATGGGAATCAAGCCTTGCACCCCCCAAACATCATCCCATCTTCATGGCTTCATTAGTAACCAGTGGTAATGAGTGAGTTACTTCTTCTTCTTCTTCTTCTTTCGGCTTTTCCCTTTTCAGGGGTCGCCACAGCAAGTCATCCTCCTCCACCTTCACTTTGATGAACTCGCATTATTGTTTTGGCAAAAGTGTTTTACATCGGATGCCATTCCTGACACAACCCTCACCATTTACCCGGGCTTGGGACCAGCACATGAGATACACTGGCTTGTGCACCCTAGTGGCTGGTTTAGTGAGTTACTTCATATTTTGTTATTTGCTGGTTATGCTACAGTTCTGGAGCATTCCACCAAGCCCGGGTGCCTCCGTGTTTGCTGTAGTTAGGAAATGCTTTACCAATGGTGCACTTGACAGCATCGACACCTCACTGTCACACCTCTTGTGCTCGGCACTTATGTAAGAGGACAACATGTCAAACACAATGTTTTACGCTCCACTGCCTCGTTTAGGAGTGTCCCCACTTCACATTCCATAAATTTACTCTTCTCTCCATGTGTAGACTTGACTTTTGACAGAGTAGAGAAGAGAATTGTTCATTTGCATGTATTTGTGTATTTAGAGAGGCGTTTCTTGTGCGCTCCATTCCACGTTGATTGGGATGTACCAAGAGACTGTGCAGATGCAGATCATCATACTTCTGGATATCTATGCGTACATCTTTTTCTCGATTAAAGTATAAACCATGAGTCAGTAGGAAATCCACACAAGTCTTTGCGCATGAGACCTCAGGATCCCTTGAGATTTGCATTCGGACTGCTGCATCTTTGGGAAAAGATACGTCTTCTTTAATAAATTCAGCACAAATATGTATTTCCTGTGACGTTTATTTAAAAATGTACATTCCTGCCAACAAGCACGATCATGGCTAAACTTGCCTTCCGACAGATTTTGTTGCTCTCCGACTCGCTCTGAAAGGGGGCTTTGTTTTATCTTCATTTCCAACTCTGACCTAGATCTTTCTTTCTCACTTTCATCAACTTCACTGCCCTCTTATAGAGATTGTATACATAATCTAAAACCAGTTTCACCGCACTGTGTCTTTTCTCCTTTATATCTGGTCAAAATGTATTTCCATGTCCTGGCCCTGGGCAGAGAGAGGATATTAAAGTTAGTAGAACTCACTCGAATGGAGTGAGAGTAAACATCGCTGGAGTGGCTGAGAAAAAAGAGAAGAACTGTGTGGTTGTTGTTTTACAGCAGATAAGATGTTTTACAGAGATTTGTCACACTGTTGTTGTTCTTTCTTTCTGTCGGTGTCTTGAAGGAGATTTACACTATTTCTTCTAATCAGTCAATCTTATCACAGTTGACCAAATCAGTCAGGTTGATAGAACACATAATCATCCTCTGAGCTGCAAATCTATGAAGTTTTTCTCCATTTTATGCTTTTTTTGGTTAATTGTTTTGGTTTAAAGTTGAGTATTATCCAAGTTTTGAATATATAAATCATTGCAGTGCTTGCCCTAAGTCAAATGCGCTCAGATCGGGTGTGGGGTTGTGGGGTGGACGAGAGATGGTTGTACATTAGTGCTGGCAGTTGTCGACAGGGGTATATGTGTGAGATTGAAGCACTGTGGCTATATCTGTAGATTTTTAGCTAGCGTATCTGTATTGCATGCTGTTAGCTTAGTGCTACGTCAGTGCCAGCAGTTGTTGACCGGGGGTGGGGTTAGTTGTGGGTGAAGAACAATTTCGGTAGGTGGGCCACCCTCCTTGGATAACGGTAGGGGAAACACTGCATTGTGGTTCATACAGCACAGAGGTTTGATGGGTAATTTGGCATTTCTTTGAAATATTGACATAAAGTCAAGCTCGAGTGAGAAGTGATTCATGTAATAACATATGTAACAATTTACAGCGATGCCTGGCCTGAATCACTACTAAAGTAGCTAGAATCACATCTGCGGGAAATATTTTCAGGTTGTTTGGTCTTTTTTTATTGGTTAGTAGTGTAAAGTATTGTCAAATGTCATTTCCTTGTCCCTCTTGCGTAGCCCTACTCTGCATTTTATACCAAGAATTGGGGTGTTCTGTTCCATTTTGTAATGTAGGAGTAGTGATAAATCAGAAAGACTTTTAAATAAACAAACTGTTATGAGTGTTATGCTAGCAAAACAACTATCATGTTGTTTTTCTTATACATTCGTCGAAAGGTGAACGTGTTATCTAGTCTGTCTATACATCCATAGGTATTTTGGTATGTTCCCCTATAACTTCTGATCCGCTCAAGATAATTTAACAAACCTTTGTACACATTTGCATCATTACTAGATGGAGTGTTACATACTCTTTTTAATCACTCCAGCTCCTAGGTCAAAAATCAAGGTCAAAGTTTTGGAAAGTTCTTTGCTTGTCTGGACCACAACTCCTGATCTGCTCAAGATAATTTGACCAGTGGTAATGAGTTCATACCACCACTAGGCGGTGTGTCTTATAGGCCTGTCACGATAACAAATTTTGCTGGGTGATTAATTGTCCCAGAAATTATTGAGATAAATGATATTGTTTGAACTTTGACAATAATTACAAATTATTGTCAAATTTAAGAAGAAATGTTTATTTGTTTTGCGTGTAGTAACTTTTCTTGACCACCGGATGGCAGTATAAGACGACTGTTTGAACCAAAGGATGGAAAGTGAGGGAGCAAGCAGCATGTCACTTGTCCCTTGACGTGTCATGGGCTGTCTCTCTTCGGTTCTCAAAATGGCAGATGCTTGGTGTGGTTTGAGCTCTTTAGCATTTTTCACAGAGTTTTTAATAAAACATTTTTAAAAATCAGTAAACAAGTTCTCAGCTTCTTTTTGCAGAGAAAAACAACTTTTTACACAAAGGCACGAGTTTCAACCGTGATTTTTGGAGCTTCAACAAGACGGAGGTTTTTTTTTCCCCAAGGTCAGCCTGTTAGCTTAGCTCGTAGCTTAGCTTGTCAGCTTAGCTGCTTTTAACGATCCAAAAACTTGATTTTGGACGGTTGAAATGGATTTTAACGAGAAAGGGAGGGGTCAGTGAAGAGCACCAGAGTTGAGCCTTTTGTCATCCAGTGTCTTCAGAAAGAGAGAGACGAAGAAACGATAACGCCGATAAATGAAAATGAGGTGATAATTTTCATTTGTCGTGCTATTATTGTTTATCGCTACAGGTCTAGCGTCTCATAGTCGTTTCATAACCCTATCTTTAAGATCAAGTCACAAATCAAGGTCAAAGTTTATACAAGGTATTTACTTGTCCAGGCTGTTGCTACAGATTGCTGTACAATAGTTTGTTGATGGGTGTATAATGTGCCGTATGCAATGCTCTTTGTATTCCATAGTTTTCTCCTGTCCAGTGGATCAACATGGAGAAGAATGAGCTCACTCTTCACTGTTGTTTCCACTTCATAATCCTTTCAAAATAAACTACAAAGGCAGAAATAGATGTTGGGCTGAGTCGTAACTCCTTTTTTCTTGGCAGAGGAGCTTGTACTGTAAGAAATGGTCAAACAAATTATTGAGTAAAACCTTTAAATATAAATTACATAAAGAGTCTTTCCCATCTGATAGATGGATATTGAAACCACTGCTCTTTGTGACTTCAAACTAAGGACAAAGAGGACACTTAAATTTAAGGATATCTGAGAGGAAAGGATTTATATAAGATGGTTGTCACGTCAATTTCTCACTCCAATAGCTAGATGTTTCTCCGAATTGGGTCGGCTTTTCTTTGTTAATTTGCTGGATTTAGCTGTAATTGCATTTGCTAATCCAACAATAGTCCCATTTTTCCCTCCCCTTCCCTGATGTGATAAACAAGTGATTGTATGGGACACAAACACCAGCTGAAGCTAGTGCCACTTGTGGCAGCAGTTGATGTGATAGAGAGAAGGGCATTGATAAAGCACACTCCATTAGCGCTTTGCCCTCCCAGGGTTTATGTCGTTAGCGTCCCCGTCACTCTCACACCACTCTGGGTTCTGCTCGAGCTGGAGCACTGGACCGTTCTGCCTCTGGGGGGTTTACTAAATATAAACCGAGTTCTCATGAGGTCCGCCGGGAGCACCGTTGTGAAGGAATTTTGTTTGTTGTGGTTAAATTTATTTGATTAAATCTGCTGAGTGAATACTTTTGTGCTCGTTAGTGAGGATTAGAGTTGAATGTATTGCATTGTTTCTGCTGTTATTCTTATTTAGGAATATGAGGAAGAAGCAGGTTTAAGATAACAAATGAACAGTGGCTAATTTTGCTTTTTGGTTCCTGTCGTCCGCCACCAAAAGACATAGCAGCAATAATGTTTTTGCTTGTATGCATGTGCGTGTTTGCGTGTCTGTCTGTTACCAAAAGATATTGTGAAGCACTGGATGGATTTTAATGAAACTCTCAGAAAGTACTCATTAGACGTAGGTTTGAAGCAGATGTAGGCAACATATGGCCCAAGGACCAAATGTGGCCCTTGGACAATCCTCATCCGACTCACAATATCCTTGATTGAAAAGAAAACATCTTTTATAAAAGTTGATGCAAGCCTGCATTTTATCAATGAAACTTAAGGAAGTCTAAACTAAACATCTTAGACTCGTTTTTTTTTTAAGTTGTTGTGTTTCAAAAGCTAGACCTTAAGTTTTATTGATGTATTTGTATTTTTTTACACATTTTAGCTAACATGTCATAAGCCAGTTTACATAAAGTATGTCTTATATTACTTAAAAGTATTGGGAAGATTTTATTTTTAATCAAGCATGCTAACTATGCTACAATTTTTATGACATAAAATGAGGAGCTGCAGACAAACCTGTAAAAATGGAAAGCTTGAATAAACAAAAGACGCTGCAGAAACAGATAATTCTCTGATTTTTCTCGTACAGAACCTTTGGTCTAATGTAGAGCTGGTTTGAAAAGACTCTATTGTCGCTCCGTGGTCTGCTGCTTTGATTGAATATTGATCTTTTGAGTTGTGGCTATTCAGTGTTTTAGTGTGGAATACTTAATAAACCATCTACAATAACCTGAAAACCTTCCTGGTGATTTTGTAATTGTGCATCTTGATGGCTAATCATCCCAATTGTTGAGATATGTGTCTATTATTTCTTTCACCGCTAGTATCTGATTAAAAGTTGCATTCGTGCACACGTATCTGCACCGTGCTCAGTACGGTGGGTTTAATCTGGAGATTTTATCGCCTTCGTGTTGAAGGTTTCACCATCATCCATCCGTTATCTTTACCCACTTCTTCCGTTGCGGGTCGCGGGGGGTCTCTGGCGCCCATGTCCAGCTGTCACTGTGCGAGAGGCAGGGGACATCTCTTCAGTCTTTCTTGCAAAGAAAAGTTGCTTAAAAAACTGGGTTTACGTCTGTTAAAAGCAACAATATCAGTTCTTTCTGAGACACATGGCCATGTCAGTGTTCCAGATTAGAAACACCCTGAACCAGGGATTAAAACCTTCCCAGGACACCAGAAAGGAGTGAGTACTTGGACCCTTTCAAGGATTACACCGCTCACCTAAACTACTTGGGCATGTTGCAAGAGGTGACGTTCCTTAAAAGCTGTAAACTTTAGTTTTACAGGATCTAGCCCATTGTAGCAGCAGCAGCAGCTGAAGGTGACTTTTTGACCTGCAGGCCATTGATTTGCTGCTCGACTCAGGAATCTTTCTGCAGCCTGCCTCAGGTGACCGAAGTGATGAGGTCTGGATGAAATGTGAGCCTCCCTCACAGGAGGCTCGGTGGAGCGTAACACGGCATGTGGTATACGTATTCTCACCTCCCCAGGAGCTTAAATTCGTGAAACTCTTCCAGTAATTCACATTTAAGACGAAGTCGGAGGGATTTTGATCCGAGCGGTTGCTCTGAAATTGTTTTCTAATCATCTAAAATCCCGCTATATTTTTGCCATTCGTTTGCATAACGTGATGATGTGTGGGCGGATGAAGAAAAGCTGTTTTGTAAAACAGTCATAAAGGAATTTGTTCGATCATCAGGAGCTCGTTTGAGCCCAGAGCACCAAACAATCAGCACAAAGAACACCTTGAACGTGTCTGATAAACGGCAGTGGGATTCTGGCAAAGTCGTAAAATTTGACACACCGGAGGAAAAAATGGAAAATTTGCTTTTTCAACTGTACTTTTTATTGTGATTCAGTTTTTCACAATAGTTTAAACAAAACAGATTAGATAGTTATCACCAGTTACATAATAAATTGCACGTCCGCGCTTCATACCAGAATTCTAGATCATCTAGAGTTGTTGCGATCGTGGTTAATACTCGAAAATAGCATTTTACTCAGTCTTGTAATAAAATATTGTGATACTTTGCCAAATTCTTCAAAAGAACTGTGTTTTAAAGTACAAGTTGTAAATGAGCTACTACCACTCCAAAATTGAGCTCAGTATCTAGAATTCACAAACGTTGAGTTTTTATACTCATCAAAGCGGACGTGTTAAAGTATAGACTTTGTTCGTGCATATGTAAACTTTCTCTCGTCTCGCCCATAACTTCTGATCTGCTCAAGATAATGTAACGAAACTTCATACACGTAGCACCACTAGACTGAATGTTGCACTTTGCATCATCCCAGCTCTAAAACCAAGGTCGCAAATCAAGGTCAAAGGTTATACAAGATTTTTGCTTGTCCAGGCCATTGCTATAGATTGTTTTATAATAATCTGCAGTGTTCTTGTTTGTTCATGTGCTTCCAATGATTACTTTCTATAAAACGTTTAATTGACGTCCGTCCAGTGGTTCATGGGATGTTTTAATAAACAGACAGGGTTTATACCAAAGTTTTAGGGAAAGATGTTGCGCAATGTGTTACGCTTAAAGTAAGTGTTGGGGATGGTGCTCAGCCACTACCACACCAAATTTGATCTCACTGTCTGTAAAGCCAGTTGTGTTATTGGCATGTATGTGGTTTTGTTTTGTTTTTTTGTTTTTTGTCAGTTGGCTGTGGCGGCCATCTTGAATTGGATTAACCCCAAATTGGATATGTACTCCCTAACTGTTCAAACATTTCATGAAAATCTTCCAAGTAGTTCACGGAATAAAAAGGGTTAACTCCATTAGTTAATGTCTCTCACACACACACACACACACACACACCACGAATAAACTCCACCTTTGCCTTTGGCTTCGGGTGTTAATTACTAATCAAACGACTAATCGATTGGCTGAGAATGAAACTCTACACAGACATTAACTATCTGATAATGACATCACAAAATGATATTAGTGTTTTTTTATTTTATTTTATTATTTTGCTTTTATTAAAGTTTGTCACAAGTAATTGGGGAGATTGTTACAAAAGCAGATCGTCCTCATCTTTAAATCCAGTGTAACCTGATTGTGTGTTTCTTTGACTCTTCCAGACTGGATCCCGTTCTTGTGACTGTCTCTCTGAAAGCCACGCCCACCTCCAGTGTCTCTCTGAAAGCCACGCCCACCTCCAGCCCCGGCTGCAGGGCCAACGGATTTACCCTCGTGGAGACGCCAACGTCTTCTGGATCTTAGCGTCACGCCGAGGTACATCGTAACGACCTCACAGGGGGGTCACCCCCCACCCCATCCACCCAACCCACCGTCACCCTCCCGGAAGCCCCAGTGACGGAACTTCTTATTGTTTCACTGACTGACCCCTCTCGACCCGCGAATGACAAGCGTGCTTCGGAGGGCGGGGCTTGCCTCAGTCGCTCGTGATTGGCTGCTGGATGGAATTGAGGTGAATGGAACACATGCCCAAGGAGCAGGACTCTAACCCATCAGAGGGAGAAGAGAAACAGTGAGTTTGGACCATTTTCTTGTCAGTAAAACTAGATTTTAGTCCTTACTGAACAACTGTGTCAAGAACTTCCTATCTTTAAATCTTCCTGTGCCTTTATTAAGTGACCCACGGCATATTTTTCTGTTTTTACACCTTGTTCTAGATAAAAACAGCTTTCTTTCCTTGCCGCTCCCCTCCATCTTTGTTGTCTGAACTCAGGGAACTTGTGCCTGTAGCTCCCATGTTTCAGCCTTTGCTTTGGCTCTTGAGAAGCCGACCCCTTCGGACCGACCCGAACACAAACAAACACAGCACTGTTCAAGCCCCGTCGCAATAATGAAAACAAAACACTAGAAGAACGGAGCCGTTCTTGTGGCGCTAGAGGAAGGCGACGGGGCCGCTGGATGGAAAAGATTGAAGGCTTATCAGCCAAACCAGTTCCCATGCCTTGAATTTTTAAACTTAAGAAACACTTTGGGTAAAATGATTTCCTGAAACAGCTGAATGTTCAGGCTGTTATGGCTGGTCAGGACACGACTTGTTGTGCTCTGTTGCGGAGCAAAGGGGGGAACTGGAAATACTCTCTGTCCATCGATTTGTCTGACTGTCCATCGTCTGTGCACTTTGTGAGCCTGATGGTTAGAAAAGTAAGTGACGTACCAACTTCCATCTTTGTGCGTGGCTGAATGTTTTTATTTATTTATAAATTTATTCATTTTAAAATACAACACAAAACAATCCCAAATATGATACGAATACTAAATATAAAATGAAAGGAAGCAGAAGGAAGAAATCTTATTATATCTGCCCCTTTTTTTCAAACAATCAGTTCAAACAAGAATTATCTACAAGTAACAAAACAAAATGAAAAACTCTTTCTAATTTTATAACTCTAATACAATACACATTAAGCTACTTCATATAATGAATGTAGAGAATGTAGGAGTTGGGTTACCATGTCAAAATCCAAGATGGCTGCCACTTTCTATCTAGAAAGATGAATGAGGATGGATGGATGGACAGACAGACAGATTGATTCATACATTTGAGGAAATTATGCTTTCAAGTTTTTATATCGCTTAAAAGTATAAATTCCTCGGTTGATGGGGTTTGGTCCTTGGTGTGGCCAAAGATTAATTTATGGTGGCCAGGGCCACCATTGGCCACCCCCTGGTTCTGCCATTGAGCCTAGTCATGGGTAGAATTGCTTCTATCCACTTGTCAGGATCTGTCACTCTGCCCAAAAAAAAAAAAAAAAGAACTAGCTCTGTTCTTGTCCACACTGTAACTTATATCCACTTGAATATCTCGCACCAAAAACATTTAGGTTCACTTGGAGTCTCTGTTCAGCTCCAGTCCAGAAAAACGCTCATCTCAAAAACTTACAAACATTCACTGTTCAAATCCCTCATCAATGGGTGACATCAGCTTGTTCATGTCACATTTTCATATTCTCCGTTGTTTCGCCCGTTGGGGGGGGGG
>JARVLU010000489.1:25406780-25418419 GCA_031762415.1 Simpsonichthys santanae | reverse complement strand
GCCATTATTTCTGTACCCCAAACCACCGCACGAATTAACAGTAAGTACAGGTCCAAACCAAACCCCCCCCCCCATCCCCCCCCCCCCCACACACACACACACACCCCCAACATTTTTTATCTGCTTTGGGATCTCACCTGTTTGGGTCGTCGGCTGCACGCGTCTGCTGAGCGCAGCGGCTGAATGAACGTCCATTTGGGCGATGGATCGCTTCTTGGCAGTATAGTCCCATCTGAAGTTAACTGAACTTTATTTTACCTCTTTCAAGGCCGGTCAGTTCATGATAAAATGGCCATGTGGGCAGGTGATGGTATGGCAAGCCATGTTGCTATATAATTGGATCGCGGCTGATCCGCTGACACAATCAAAAGCCAGACAACGACCCGGCCTGACAATCCAGCACATTATTATGACCCGGCCCTAAATTCTGGTCGGGCGGACCGGGCTTTGGGCCCAGGTTAGATATGACAGCTCTACTCTGAGCTGCCTGGGACAAGAAAAACTTTTTTTTTTTAAAAAAGGGTACTCAAAAACTACAAATATTCTCGATTCAAATCACAAACGGGACATCGGCCTGTTATTTCAAAGCTGCAACATCTTCATTGTACATCACATTTTTAAACGATTAGTCACCTGACTAAGTCAAGATTGTAGCTGCAGAGGATGAACCTATGGACTCAAAAAGACTTCAGTCTTATTCTAACCCTGTCATTCTGATTATAGTGAGTCACAGATCAGCTAATTTTCTTATTATTTATTTTTCTGACATGCTGACAAAACCAAAACTTCAAGCCGATTTTTCTAAACCAGTCCACAAACAATGATTGCTGAAGTGCACGTGCTTTAGTTCCAACTGTATGAAGAAGCAAACAAGACAATATGGCTTAAAAGCTGCTTCAGGCTCAGCAGGAGGCGAGGAGATGGAGAAAAGGGTTTGGTTACCACGGTAACTGACTCAGTGAGCAAGGATGCTGAAGAGCTGGAGTCAGTTATGCTATGTGTTTCTGATGTTTAGTAAATGAATTCCCTTTATATTTTATAATTATCTTTACTGAATAGACATAAAGTTGTAAAAAAATAAAATAAAATCACTTCTAATGCACGTTGTTTTTACTCTTGTGTTTGTCCCAGGGTACATCCCCAGCTACCTCGAAAAGGATGAGCCATGTGTGGTGTGTGGCGACAAGGCCACTGGGTACCACTACCGCTGCATTACCTGTGAGGGCTGCAAGGTACGCTCGTGCACTAACATGCACTAACCCACACAGACTCTGACACCAGAGCTGAGGTCTGTCTGTTCATGCAACATGTTTGTCAGGTTTTATCCAAGGGGGTGCTGAAGGGTTTATGCTTAATGATGCATGATGTATCTGACTGAGTCATAACCAAATCATTTGAATTGTTACATACAGTGTATCCATCTAATAAATGATAATGATAATTTAATTTGTCTCACTGCCAAAGAGAAAATATTTAATCTGATTTTACGCCTAATCCCATTTCACCCCTCGCCTTTATTTCTTTTTAGCCCCGTAGCTCTTTTGTGTCCTCAGCCACGCGTATGACTAATGTTGCATGTTTTTCAGATCAAATAATTAAATTCAACCTGACAAACTGTAGTTTTTAAGAGATATACCTAATACAGTTACCAAAACTTGTTTTTAACCAAACACAGTCACATCATTAAGAAAAGTGATCAACGTCAAACATGCTAACTAGCATGTGGCTAACATTACCCATGTTTAATGGATCCCCTCCGCGATAAGTGAAAAACCGCAAAGTAGTATTAGTTTATTTTAGTATTTACTACTGTAATAGTAGTAAATAGTAGTTTATTTTGGTATTTTTATATTAAGTTTTAGAAACCCTTCCCACACTCTTGCAATGTTCTAAGCTCTTAAACCTACATCATTTTAACAACGTACGTACAGTACTGTATATGTAGCTACTAAATTTTATTTACAAGCTCTGCTGAACAGCAGCGGCTCGGTTCTGGTCCGACTCGGGTTCTGTTCCGACTCGTTTAGTTTCTGTAGACCATCCTGCAGCGATGAAGCCCACAAATCAGTCCTCCAAACTCCTAAACCTAATAATTTTAACAACATGTTTATATGTAGCTACTACATTTTATTTACCAGGCTCTGCAGAACAGCAGCAGCTCGGTTCCATCCGACCCGATAGATGAAAAACGTCCCGGTGCAGCCTGATGAAGCCCCATCCAGCTTGTGCGCACGCTGCTGGTCCAGGAAGGACACTCAGCGCGCAAGGTTGCCCAGGATTTAGTCCACCTCCTCAGGCCTGGTCCAGACCAGCACCACTCGACCAGAACCAGGCTGAACCCCACACCCTACAGCTCCCAGGATCCGGGTCGCACTGAGTCCAGACCAGCGGAGCAGACCAGCTACTCAGCAGTGAAGATGCAATGTGAAGGACGAGTTCAGCTTCACAATTATTTGAGTCCTGCGAACTTATCCTGACGCAACTTCTGACTTTGCTGCAAAACTTTCCCTCCATTTGCAGCGAGCAGCGGCTGGAAGCAGTGTTGACTTCTGGGAAGTGAACGGATGGCTTCTGGGTAACGTAGTTCTTTAGACTGGCAAAACAGTGAAGGCTTAATGAAAGAAAACTACAAAATGACGACGAATTATACAGGCAGTCCTCGAGTTACGAACGAGATACGTTCCTACGGCACGTTCGTAACTCGATTTGCTGTAAGTCGGAGCTCAACCCACGTGGCGGCCGTAAACATAGTTTTAAACACGTTTTTTTCAATGTAACATAACAATAGCGTACTTAGAACGCCGTTTAGCTGTATTTCCAAGCAGTTAGCTAACACAGTACCCTCAAAAAAAATCGAAAAAAACATAAAATGCTGCATAAAAAAGACTACGTGAGGTGTGATGACATCACTGGGGGAGGCGCCGTAAGTCCGAAATGCCGTAAGTCGATGGCGCTGTAAGTCGGTGACCGCCTGTATATATATTTTTTAATATTATGTACAGTACTGTACGTCCACAAACCGCGATAGAGCGAGTCCACGAAAGCCGAACCGTGAAGTAGCGAGGGACTAATGTAGCGTGTGGACTAGAGATCGTAACAAATGAGGGCTGAATATTATAACCTGTTGCTTATTTTTACTGAACAAAAGAACGGTCACCACATGTCGACTTCTTGGATTCGTTCCTTCCTGCTGAGGAACATTTGTAGAAAACACTCAGAACCACCAGGCAGAGGAACACGTGGAAATAGAGCTGCCGTTGATCTTATGTCTTCAGTGTGTTCTTGTGAAAAACTGCTGTTTTTAGAAACCTTCTTACAAAACGTCTGAAAGTGAGTAACAGCTTGTTCAAAGGGTTGTCACGTTTTTACACGTCCATCAACAGGCGGACACGTTATGGTATAGTCTCCGTATGTACGTCCGTAAACTTTCAAAGGTCACAAGTCAAGGTCAAAGTTAAAACAAGGCCCTTGCTACAGATTGCTGTGTAACAGTTTGTCGACGGGCGTGTAACGTGCCATAAGTTGCACTCCTGTTGAGCGTTGAAACGCCTTTTGTTTACCGCAGCAGTGCAGCGGGCATCACTTCCTCTTCGCTGTTGGTCACAGCTTTTAAATTCTGATTAATAATGGATTCTCTGTTTTTGGGTCATTGTGGAACAGACCAGCCTGAAGGAGAACAGGGGAGTCTCTTGTTAGAATCACAGCTCGCCATGCTTCCTGCATCATTTATCGTCTATGAACAGCTTTGCTTGAACTTTTAAAAAATACCGAATCAAATGTGCTTCTTGTCATTTTAATCAGGGAGGCTTCTTTTAAGTTACAAATATGGGAACAGTGCATTTTTAGAGGCATTGGCAGCACTGATCCTTCTCGTCTTTACTAAATGCAACATAATATGTTGGATGTGACATTTTCATTTCTGCTTGTCCCCTTCTGCTCCTTCATCACTTTTACATCTGCCGCTGCAGTTTTCCCCAGTCGCCGTCAGCACGTCGCTGACTGTCACCGTGCCTGACGCGTCCATTCATCTCCCTCTGCTTTTCATTCTGCCTGCAGGGTTTCTTTCGTAGGACCATTCAGAAGAACCTCCACCCCAGCTACTCCTGCAAGTACGATGGCTGCTGCATCATCGACAAGATCACCCGCAACCAGTGTCAGCTGTGCCGCTTCAAGAAGTGCATCGCCGTGGGCATGGCGATGGACTGTGAGCGCCGTCTCTGATTATCCCTGAACATCACGTAGAAGCTGCCGTTTGTGTTTTTCATGCCGTTCGTTTCCCTTCTCCTCCCAGTGGTGTTGGACGACTCGAAGCGGGTGGCGAAGCGGCGCCTGATCGAGGAGAACAGGGAGAAGCGCAAAAAGGAGGAGATCGTAAAATCCCTCCAGACCCGTCCAGAACCCACTGGGGCCGAGTGGGACCTGATCCGCCATGTGACGGAGGCCCACCGGCACACCAACGCTCAGGGCTCGCAGTGGAAACAGAAGCGTAAATTCCTGGTAAGAAAACATGGCGGAAACAGACGTTTGTAGTTTTAAAATAAATTGTTTTATTTGGTTTTTAGAACTGAACTTTGTTCTTGAAGGAGTGGATTTCAATAGCCAGGAATACATTCCTTATGTGTGACATTTGAGAAAAGAATCTATTAATAACACAAAAAGTCTCAAGTCTCTTATGTCATTCATACCAATCTACTCACTACAGACTCATGTTCGTGCTGCTGTTTAATACACCGTATTATTTAACATTATTAGTGTTTAGCTTATATCTTAGATCCTTATATACTTTTTCTTTTTATATGTTGTATTTTTGGGTGTAACTCTGACCCTGAGTGCATAATTTTGTTCCACTTCATGTACCACATGTGATGGAAATGACAATAAAACCAGCAAACCAGAATACCTCCACCTTGATAATTACTCTGAATATTACTTTTATGTGGGAATGAACACAGAATCCTTCTTTAATAAAATGTTTTCCTAATCTATGCTGCTCACTGTGGTATCCGCCTCAGTGAAGCTCCCATACCAGCCATGGGGAAAGACAGACCCCGTCCTCCTCTCTCCCTTCAAGACTGTCTGCCACAGCAGAGCAGAGACACACAAGAGGCCGTGTTGTCAAATCCGCTTATTATCAGTGACTTTGGGCTTGTTTTTTCCTAACGTTGCTTGTAAATATTGTGAGTTTTGGGCTTGTTTTTGAACATGAAGTTACTTATTTGGGCTTGACTTTCTTTCCGAGTGAAACAGGTTGATTATCTCCAGCTCCGCACAATAAAGCAAGAGACGAGTGGCAGCAGGTAGTTTGACTCTGTGTCGCCCAAGTTGACCAGGCGACCTGAGGCGCAACAAACACTTGTACTGCGGCCGACCACTAGGGGAGCTCCACTCACACGCAGATGTCAGGATGTTTTGTTTTTGAAAATATGTAGAAAAATATTATTTTTGGCGCTTACCGTTATTCTGTTGTTCAGTTACTCTGTGATCTCAGTTGAGTAAACGAGGTGATAGAACTTAGCTCCTGTGTAGTCGTTCACAAAACCAGTCAGCCACCTCTGTTTTACACAATATGGTGCGTTGCCAGTTGGACTTTTTTGGGCTTGTTTTCATAGCGCTGGTTGCTTGTTTTTATCACGAGATCTGTTACCTAACAGTGTTAAATGCTCTGAGGTCTTTCCCAACAGAAATCCTTCCTTGACAAAATTGTTCTCCTCGCTGGAATGGTTCTTGTACCAAACTTTTTCAACCATAGGTGTTCATACTTACCGTATTTATTGGCCTATAAGTTGCATTTTTTTTTTTTTTTGTTTTTGATTTTTTTTTCCATAATTCACATGCCCTGCGACTTATAGGCCAAAGTGACATATTTATGGATTTTTTTCCCATATTTATAAACCAAATTGGCTGAGATATGACCATTTTCATTCATTCTGACAGGAAAAGAAAGAACAGTACCATTTTCAGCCACTTGATAACAAATTTAAAAATGTTCAAGACATAAACAACTGGACTTTATTTATTATACTTTACTTTATACTTTGTTGTTTTTGTCTTGAACTTTTTTGAATTTACTATGCCCTGGATGATTGAGAATCTTCACCAGCTATTAATGACACAATCGGCTTGCCGTAGTCCCCGCACCTTCGTTCTGCTCGCTGCTTGGAGCACGTCAAACCAGCTGCACTGCCCCAGCAAAATGCAGCTATTTTGTCCATTAAAGTGCATTTATTAAGTAAAAGTTCAACTGAGACACACCTTTGCTAGAATTTTGACCAAACAAATAATTGTTTTAGGTGCTTCTCTTGATAAATTTTTAAGAAACAAGCAACATTCCACCCTGTTTGTTTTTTTCTTTTTCCTTCCTCTGCACGCTCCCGGTGCACCATCAATTTTTGGCACAACACTGGCCCACATTTACAGGTTGTCAGCAGTGACGCATAATAGATGTGACTTTTTTAGACATATTTGGACTGGTGCGTCGGGTACAGCGGAACGTACGGTAACCTTTTCTTTTTCTTGCAACACAGTTTTTCTCCTCTCAGGAATCTTTCCCTAACAGAACGTTTCCACTACGGGAATTACTCCCTAAACTAAAGTAGTTAACTAAGTTGAATTAGGAGTTCAAACCTTCATGTTGTTAAACTGCATTCCTCAGACACAGCATCCAATTGATGTTATCAGTCACAAATATGTAAAAACAAATCAATCACACAGAGGAAGTCTTCAGCACTTCATGCATGCTCGTACACGCCATTCGCTTCGTTTCCTCCTCAGCTTTTGAGACCATGTGAAGCATAAATCCTCCCCGCTGAGCTGCAGCTCCCACAAATCTCCCTTTTTGGATGGGTCCTAAACTTGTGAACTTTGAGATGTTGGTCTCAGCAGCTCATCAGGATCTCAGTCGTTTTCAAACTTTGCAATTAGAAACAGAAACAAGGGGGATTGGCTGCACGGCGGACATCTGGTTCGAGTTGAACGCAGCTGTTTGGTCTAAACGTCTGCTTTTTAAGCCTCGTACCTGCAGCTTTACTCTCATGAGGAGATCTTATCATGTTGTGCAGCTCATTGTACTTTACTTTGGGTTTTAGTTTCTGTCGTGCATATGAAAAGAAATAAAACAACCTGAAGGTCGGACGTCTGTGTGTTATTGGGGAAAATGTCACTGGTGAATTCTTCTGGAATAAATCTGAGCTTAAATGCTGAAAATCTCAGTATCTGGCAAAACAGACTCACTTTCAGTCACAATATTTTAAGAATATCCAGAACAAAAGCAAACGTTCCTGAAATGAAGATAAAAAAATCGAGGTCAGATTCTACAGGTCGACGTTTCGTCAGATATCAATTCCCAAAGTTTACCAAGATTCACACAGAAGTCTATCTTCTGTGTTCGTTTAGAAAAATTAAAGAACCCTGGTCGGACTGGGTGGTCTGTGGAAGTACTGAAGCTCAGGAGGCGAAGTGGTCTTTTTGGAGTTGGGATTAACTTTATTAGAAAATTCCTCACATAGCTGAGCTCCATTAGCTTCAAGACATTTTTTGTAATTAGCTGAAAATTGAAAGAAACACAGAAGTCTGTGATAGTTTCACAATCTTTGCTCATAAATGTCACCGTCGTGGAGCCAAACTGAGATGTCATCCAGTCAGAATGTAATGTCTTTAGTTTTTCTTAATTTTCTATTTTAATGTTCATTTTTCTTACATTTGAATGGTTGATACATCCCAAATTAACACAACTTAGGTCCTGAACTTAAAGAAAAACTTAACATGAAGTGTCTTTTTGTGGTTTTAGGTCACCATGCATTAACTTTTATAAGTCTCCTTTAATTCTTAGTTATAAAACCCCTTTTTATTAAACAAACAAAAAAAAACATCCCTTACTAAGTTTTTTATTAGAGAAACTGCCTTTGAGACCATTTGAATGGAAGCAGTGGCTCCTTCAATCAGATTAGAAGCATTTCAGAACATCCCGGATACATTCTTACATCTCTATGCCGACGACACAGTTGTTTATTGTCGAGCTAGAACAGTTGCTAAAGTTTTCCAGCTTTTACAGTCAGCATTCGACATCATCCAGTCTGACTTGTTTCATCTCAAATTGGTACTAAATGCTGATAAAACCAAAGGGATGCTGTTTTCAAACAGGAAGTTGATACCTACAGTCCCCTGATGCATGCTCAATAATCCAGGTAGAAAAATCTATAAAAAGCTAAGTCGGGTCCTCTGGACATACGACCAGACTTAGCTTGTTTTATAATGTAGCTTGATTTTATTTAGTTTTACATCACTACTTGTATTAATTTATTTTTTTATGCATTTTATGGCTGTTTATTGTTATGTGTACCTTATCTGTGGTTCTTTTGTTAAAAACAGGTCTCTCTTGTAGACTAACATGTATAAATAAAGGTTGAATGAATTTCATCTGAAAAGTTACTCAAAATAAATTGTACTGATTTGCACAAACAGGACAAATGGACCCTGAATACTGCCTCTAGTTCAATAGTTTAATTGTCGATGATTGCAGAAATTAAGCTGCTTAGAACATTTGCACAACAAACTCTATTTCCAAGGTTGGTGTGTAATTTGCAAACCTTGTGAGGTTTTCTTTACAGCAACGTTACATTTTATCGGAAAAAAAAAGCCTCTGCCAGTTCTGGCCTGGAAAAAAAACAAACAAAAACATTAAATAATTAAAATATGAGTTTGAGCTTGCATTTGTCTGGCCTGTAATCCATTGTGGAGGTGCATCCAACAGTCGTGAACCTGGCCTCGGCTCCTCAGCAGCTATTTTCTCAGCAGTAGAATGATAAATGGCACTGACCTTCATTAATAAAAGCTGTGCTTAGTTTTGGCTCCCGTACAGCAAGAGTTGCATCCATCACCGTCATCGCTGCAATATTTAAATTTTCCACAATCGCTCACACAGTGGAGGATTGTCTGAGTTTGCACTGATTTAGGTAATCCACCTCTGAGTTTTATGATTGATGACTTACTGTGTGTGAGGATCTTTTTTTTTTTTTATGCTGTTGTCTTATCCACCCATGGCTGGAGCTCAGCTCGAATAAATGATGATGGCTTTGACGCATGCTTTTTTCAGTCAAGTGTGGAATAATATTATTCATAGTCGCCTGTCAACTCGCACAACTCTATAAATCTGTAGTTTGACCTCGGTTCATTCTCCACGACCTGCAGGAGCGATCTGAGCGTGGCTCCTTCAGTGATCGCAGCAGACGAGCGCAAAGCTGGTGGAGTGATGGGGTTGTAGCCGAGACTGGAGGCCAGATATTCATGGCGCTGCTCTGCTGTTACCGCTTGCTGAAATGTTTGGTATTTTTCTGCTGCTTTCTTTGTCCTCATGACGCTGTCCTGCACCCTCACTGGGTCTATATTTGAGCAGCACTCTTTATGTACCCTTTATTTTTGTTCCCCGTCGTTGAGAGAAGACGTGACATTGAAATACCCTCCGTTTGTTTGGTGCACCTTGGGAGCTTCCTAACTTGGAAAATTAGGCAGGTTACGATTTCCAACTTTGTATCAGTGTTTCCCCTGCCATTATACAAGCAGGGCACCCCTAACCAACAGAACCGAGCACCCTGCCTACTGACATCCAGCTTTATTATCATTGCACTGAATTACAGCAAGATTATATTCCGTACAGTCGTCCGAAAGATGGGCGGAGTGCACGTGGCTGCATGTCCTAGGAGCGTGGCCCCTTATTCTTTAAATAGAAAATGGGAAAGGCCACAAGGAAAGGATAGTGGTATTACAAAAAAAGATCTCTTCACACCTTGTCCTTGTCAGGACATGACATCAAAAACTCTACCAGCAGCACATTTATAGACACATTATGCATTTGACGACAAGACGGTGAGATTTGTCCATGAAGCACTTCCAGATAGACCATAGTCCTGATAAGATGTTGGTGTCAGCCGGTACAGCTCTGATAAGTGTTTGCAGAAGTTCTTGGAGGGGTGGGGATTGTGCGAGGGATGGACGGATCAGAGCCTTCTTAGTCAACACGCATCCCAGGAGGACTTTGATAAGTCGGCCTGCTTCAAGGCCGAACGGGGAAGTCAGATTCAGATAAGCCACAGTTGTTGATTTTATTTTATTTTTTTCATGCAGACTATTATTTCTTGTCAGCCTTGAGTCCTGCTGGTACTTTCAATCCAAAATGGCCAGATTTGTGGGCTTTCTGCTGGTCCATGCTTATAGCTTCCTCCAAGGTTGATCCCAACATGCTGGCAAGTTCCAAAGCCGCAAGTGGCCTACGATTCTCATAAATCGCTTCCATCTTATGGTTGAGCTCGTAAATCAGCTGTGTCTGAGAGCTCAAAGCACGAACTGATCCTTCACGTAAGGTCGGCAGTTTTGCCATGGCCAAAGCCGCTGCCGCCGTCTTCCTTAATAGCCGATAACATAGGTATCTGCCAATGCCAAAAAGCAGAAACCCTGCTATCATATATCCAATGATCTTCGGCGTCCTCAGACAATACAGAAAGGCACAACAGATCCATGATGGATGCTGCCGCATGCGTCTCATGAGGGTTCTCCAGGACCCTGTTGCTTGGTTGAAAAATGTTTTTATCAATTGTGTTGAAAGGCCAGCTGACCAGATCCATGACAGTAATTTACTATTTGGAAGATGTGTAAATAGAAGCTCCGATACAGAAGACAGAGAGAGAAAAAAGCAGGAGGAGGTCAGGAGAGGGAGGAAAAAGCATCCGCAAAATTACGAGTGAATGTGGGAGGATTTGGACAGATTTAAAGATTATAAAATGAAGGAAGGTGATTTAAACGTTTAGGGTTGTCCTATTTGTTTTCTTATCGTTTTGTCTGATTTGATTCACAGCCCTGCTCGAATCAGTGTCTTTCTTTTCCCTTGCAGCCGGACAAAATCGGCCAGTCTCCGGTCGCTCCTACGTCAGACGGAGACAAGGTAGACCTGGAGGCCTTCAGCGAGTTCACCAAGATCATCACCCCGGCCATCACCCGCGTCGTTGACTTTGCCAAAAAACTGCCCATGTTCTCAGAGGTGAGAGTAAAAACCAACTGAACGCTGTACAACCATCACATCTGACCTCTCTTAACACCTTCTGGCTGCTTTGGATCCTCGAGTGCATTCAGCTCTAAAACAAACCCGGGAGCTTCCTTTGGTGCTTCCCACGGCCTTAACTAGCAAACACGTGACGACGGCTCATCTTGGCTGCTCGTAATGAGGCTGCGTGTGATCGGATAATTATCTGGGTGGCTGAGTTATGGTCCTGGGGGACCGCCGCAGTCAACGAGCAGGAGATTGCAGCAAAATGAATCATCTGAGAGGAAAAAGTTGCAAACGTAATCCACTGAAGTGTTCAGGGAGATAAATCAAAGGGCCACTTTTTTAATCAGCAGGTTTCACATTAAAATCATTGTGAATATATTTACGAAGCATTCACTCTGTCGTCATCCATTTTTCTTCCGTATGTTTTTTGACGCAATTCTCATCCCACAGTTTTCAGCTAGTTCAACAAATCATAAATCAAAACGTTCATCTCTTTCAGGACAATCCTGCGATGACTTTTGTTCTTGGTGCAACTTTAGCTTTTTGAAATATTTAGCCTTTTCTGCCATTTTTTCCTCATAGAAAATGAATTGAGCTCATT
>JARVLU010000489.1:25380916-25394009 GCA_031762415.1 Simpsonichthys santanae | reverse complement strand
CTGCCACTTCCAGTTCTGTCTCCTGTCTTTTTGTCCATGTCTCTGTCTCCAGACCATACAACATAACTGGTCTCACCACTGTCTTGTAAACTTTGACATTTGCTGACACCTTTTGTCACAAATCACTCCTGAAACTTTTGTCCATCGTGCCTGGACTCTCTTCTTCACCTCGTTATCACACTCCCCATTATCCTGGACAGAAAATAGAAAAATAATAATAATAAATGAACAGCCTGTTCTTATCTCCACCACATCAGGTAGTCATTTTGTCAAATTAACTGAAATATACGGCGATGAAAACTTTAGGAAATTGTACCTGCAGGCAGTTTGAGGAGAGACTACGTCAACACTGTTCTCAAAACTCACAACCTTTAGTTTGGCTCTGTATTTTTCCTGGTGAAGTTTAAGTGCTAAACTACACTGTTAAGTTTAAGAAAATATTAAAAATTGTACAGGAATATTACCAAATGATTGTTTTTTTGTTTGTTTTTTTGAACCTGTGTTTTCTACCTTTTGGTTTTCTCTCACCATGTTCTGGATTGGGTTCAGGTATTAAAACTACTTGGTTTGATTTATGCTCCAAAAATTCTTGCTTAGGTTTAGGCACTAAAGTACTTGGTGAGGTTGAGGGAAAAAAATCCACAAAAATGCGCCATTTCTGTCCAACTACCAAAAGCACTTGACCCTTGACCCAGAACAGGTACCTCAACAAGAAAACAACAATTTCACTTCTCTATTAAAAATAAGATTATTTTAAATTAAATGTAACGTTGACTTGATGATTTGGAATAGGTTGGTCATTTATGCAAAATAAATTCTGAGTCATCTTACAAAGCTGTGTCTTACAGTGTACGACGTGCACGTTAGTTTGCAGAACAGCACAATAAAAGCGTCAAGTTTCATCTCAGCATTTTTTTTTAGGTAAAGCTGGGCCTGAACATTTGATTCCACTTAGACGTTGGAACTTTTCCCACCAACAGTTGCCGGAGAGAGAAGAATCCATTTATCGACCGTTTGAGTCTTCGTGTTTTCTCCTTTGGCGGTCAAAGTGCCTGCAGCAACAAACCGCTCTCCCCCACCCAGATGGTGAACATACATGGCTCCCATCCAAGCCAGGCTGCAGGAGGCGGGGGTGAAGGAACTGGTTGTGTTCCCCCTCCCATATGTCTGTCCATTTCATACCGATTATTTTCTGACGTCTTAAAAGAAGGTAAACCCGAGGCTCTGCGTGCGCTGGTGTGAGCATGCTGAAGTCCACGTCATGAGGAAAGTTGCACCGGTGCTTTATTGTGAATGTCAACCTGCGTCACTTTCCTTCTCACCTTTTAAGGCCACGGTGCACAAGATGTTTAGTCGCAGACTTTTAATTTCTTTGACAAATGTATTGTGGCAGGCAGGAGACGGGGGAAGTATCTGCAGACAGAATGGAGAACGTTCTACTAGAGGAGTTTCTGCAGTTATGACCCAAAAAAAAAAAAGTTTTCCTGCATAATGGAGATTTTTGTGTTTTGCTTCAAATGATGGCCTTAATGATTGCTTTTATATCCCCCATCTGTGGCGTGGCGTACGGCAGCAAGGGAGGGATTAGGAAAGCTCACACTTTGATAATGCTGAGCATGAAAAGGAGATGATATGCTAGAGAGGAAGAATGGTTTTCTCAGGTTGTACGTTATTATGATTCTGCCAATACTCCGGTGAAGAAAAACTCCAAATTAGACAACGAAAATAGAAATCCCTCATATAATTTCTCCAAAGGGTATTTTTTATTGGTTTTGAATAAAAAATAAAACACCACTGTTAAAACTTTTGGAAAATATTCAGATTGGCTTTTAAGAAGTATTTTGGTGACTTGATGTGAAGTTCAGGCCAAGAAAAGTTTAATCAACTGTAATAAATGAATCACATCAGACACTGGAATGTCATTTTAAAGCCAGCGTGTGGCACTTTTATTTATTTATTTATTTATTTTTTGTCTTTTAAGTAAAGCCCGACCGATATATTGATAGGGCTGATATTTTAGGCTGAAATAAATGTTTGGGGACATTTTAGTATCGATGACAATTTTCCCATTATGCGCCGATATTAGCACTTTTATTTTCACCCCTAAAATGCTGAAACCAGCTGTAATTATACAATGTATCCAGCAGAGGGCGCATGCAGACTACTTTCAAGTCATCGCCGTTCACTTAAGTTTCACTTTCAGCACAGACGATGCAGAGAGCAGTACTGTGTGGCATATTTTGCTGAACCGAGCATGGTAAGTTTCTTTATCGGGTTCCCAACCCTGGTCCTTGAGGAACACCACACTGCATGTTTAAGTTGTTTCTCTGCTCCGATGCACCTGATTTTAATTAGTGGCTAATTGACAGGCTTCTGCAGGATGTAACTAAATCCCTGAATCAGGTGTGCTGGAGCAGGGAAACTACTAAAATGTGCGGGACGGTGTTCCTCAAGGACCAGGGTTGGGAACCCCTGAGAACTGCTCTGTAAAATAAAACTAAATCAACAATAATAAATTCTTTTCAGTCCTCCAACCCACTTGTCATTAGCTACGTGCTTCCCAAGTTAGCAATCTAATGCTAGTGTTCAGCGGCACCGCCTTCACGACATTAGCCCTGTTGTCAGTACCAGTCCTGATACAGCTTGTTAATTTGTATTCTAGGCCGTGCAGTTTATGTCATTACCCACCTCCACCCACATCATACCCCATTGTCATCAGCCACCCCCACATTTTTTATTTGATCTACTGGAATGCACTTTTGAAATGAAGAAAGGCAGAAGTTTAAACAACGTTATTTGTATTCATTAGACAAGGGTATGTTCTGTGTCCAAGGAGAGTGCCCATGCAGTAGAGTTGCATTTGGGCCCAAAAATCCAACTTGACCCGGCTCCAGTCCATAGCCATCATTTCCTACCCAATCTGAATAATTAGCAGTAATTACGGTACAGTTCCGAACCCAAACAAAACCCCATTTTTTTAATTAAGCTTTGACTGCTTATTTAGATATTAAGAGTGGACACACGTGGCTGAGTAAAAGGGCAGAAGATCAACGCTGAAGGGGTGTTTGTCCTTTCATGGCTGTCAAAGTGCATTAAATCCCTGCTTCTGCCTGCATTCTGCATTATTCAGACATGGACCATGCTCTGACATCTTGGATATTTTGGGATCTCACCTGTTTGGGTCGTCAGTCGCACACGTCTGCTGAGTGCAGCGGCTGAATGAACGTCCATTTGGGCTGAAGGATCTCTGGCAGTTGTCCATCTGAAGCTTAACTTAACTTTTTTTTAACTTCCTTCAACGGGCCGGGCAGCGCGCGGTCAAATGACCATGCGGTTGGTGACAGTATGGCAGGCCATGTTGCCATATAATTGGATCGTCAGCCGCGAGTTCGCTGATGTAATCAAAAGCCAGACACTGGCAAAAATCAAGACGAGTTCAAGGATGATTTGAAACATCCACAACAACTCTGAGACTATTTTTTGAGAAAATCTGTCCCAGATATTTTATACGCTCAAGATTCAAGCGACAAGACGTTCTGGAGAAGCAGTTTGCCAACAAGTCGCATCCCAAACAGGTATTACCTTTAATACTCAGTGTATCTGTTGGGAATGACTTTCAGCTACTACCACATCAAATTTTTACACATTATCTGTGAAAATAACTTTGTTGTAGTCATTATTACGTTTGCTAATGTTGATTAGTCAAGGCAGCCAGATTGATGGCTTTGACTCTAACATTCAGTTGTGCATCTAAGGATTAAACGCTACAAGTTTCCTTCAAATCCATTCAGTGGTCCATGAGATATTTTGATAACAGACACACAAAGACAAGCATTTGCATGATCTGCATTTTATGGCAGTGGGTGATCCTTATTAATAGAAGTGAATCTAATCGCATTATCTTGATAGAAAGTTGGACTAAAATCATGAAAAAGTTTATATTTTGGAGCCAGTTTTTGGCTAGCACAGGCGCTCCTTCATTGGCTTCATTTCTCTGACCTTGAGGCTACATGCAGCTTTGATTTGCAGTCTGAATCTGACACTTTGCCACTAATTAAGAACAACTCCAAGTCAGCATTGGTTTTGCTTTGTTTCGTCTCCCAAATGGAAAGTAGGACCTGTAGGATGGAGCTGCTCTGAAGTTTTTAATTATGGGGGATCTTTTGGGAATTGAAATGCCTAGACAGATACGAATGTACACAAATTTAATAACAGGTACAGTAGAAATTAGAAAAATAGTGTGAGATTTATTTGTAGTTTGGAGAAGGAGTTTGTGCTTTACAGAAAAAAATATGCAATTTTCATCAGGTTGAAGAGAAAGTTTTGAAATATTCAAAAGTTCTCAGGTGATGAACCGCCCTCAAACGGTGCTTCACATGCTTTTCGTGATCCGACGTGTCTTTCTTGTCCTTTGTTCTGCCAAACGCCCTCACAGCACATTTCACATGCACAATTCCCACTGCAGAGTCGAAGAAAAGCTGCTCCTGTGAGAAGAAAGGATCTTTTTATTCACCTTGTAGCACCAGCAGAAAGGCTTCATGTCCACTGGGAACAACGTCTTTGCAGTAGTTCGTTGTTTCCTCGGGTTGTTTACGACATTCTCAGTGGTGCATGTGCAGAAAGCCTAGCATGACTGTAATATGTTCCTCAATGTGCTCAGCTCCAGATGTTTCTGGTGGTTTCTTCAGCAGCAGGCAGGTGACCTGAGCTCCATTTTGTTTCTGCGTTGTGCAAATATGCATGAAAATCATTTTATTATTCACTTTATAACAAGTTCTGTTCAAAATGTAAGAAATTCTGTGCAAAGTTGATCATTTAAAAAGCAGTTTTTAAATGGTTAGAGGGTCTTTGGGAGCTGATTTCATGCGTTGTGTTTACTTTTCTTGACGAACATGAAAATGTCAAGTTCAAGCTGAGGAATAAGCTTTTAATGGCAACGCTGTGTTAAAATCATTAATTTATTTAAAGGTACTGCAAAATCAAAGAAAAGTTCTTGATAAACTCCGTCCCATGACATGCGCTTGTTTACCTACGGACCCGCCAGCGTTTTACGGTCCACTTACATGTCCAGAAGAAGTTTAGGTAAATCAGTGTGTTTGTCTTCACAGCACTTCGCCGCTTCGTTTGATCTTCAAACTTTATTCACGACGTTCGTCTAACTCTTTTTTTTTCACCACTTGCCCTCGAACAAGACGGACGCTTTTCTTCCCTCTCCTGCCGTCCTCCTGCTTTTGCTCTTTGTCCAATGAATCAGAGCCTCTCTTTACACATCTTACTGTATATGATTATAAATAAAATTGCATATTTTCTGCTTATGATTGATAAAGAAGTAAAATATTTTTAATCACAAGTATTTTACATGCGTCATTGTAAATTAATATTTTCACTTTAGATGTTCGTTAATATGTTCTGCAAGTTTTCATCACATTAGAAACAAAACAATAAAGATTTAGTAAATTAAATAATACAGAAATTGATGGTGCATGAATTCTGACATAAAATACTAAATGCAAAAAATAATTTACTTTCAAATATAGGTGTATTTTCTTTTTAAGATGACCAATTTTAACTAAATTAATTATTTTAGTGGATTATTCTCTTTATACCACTTTTTATTATTAGAAAACACATTCATGACTAATTATTTTATTATTATTATTTAAAAATATATACAGTATATTACAATTTTGTAGAAATGTTGGAATTTGTTATTGAAGTTAATGCCACGTTTTCTAAACAATAACAAAGTTGATTTATTACACTTTTTAGAATTATTATTTAAAAAATACATTTTCCTAATTTTAATGAAAATAATAAAGCTAACTTTTATTTGTGACACTTTTTTATTATTCTTGTAAACTTGTTTAAATAATGCCACATTAAAATTTTAGAAAATTTTTAAAATGCCATTTTAATAATACTGTATAGAAAACTTTTAGTTTGTTAAAGTAAGATTTTTTTTAATATATTTTAATACCACACTTTTTTCAAAGTACTGCAGAAATTATTATTTTTTTACTGCCACATTAGTGTTTTTTGTGTATTTATGTATTTATTCGGGTTCTGGGTGACTTAACACTACACCAGTTTTTTAGAGCCACATTTGTTTCCCTGCACGTTTAATCTTTACATGTTGAATAAAAGTTTTTCTGGGTCGGACGTTGGTTCTGGATCAAACCCGGTCTGATCCGATGAGCCTCTGGCGCCGACTCCTTCACTCAGATCATCCCAAACCTTCTTTGAGTATGAGCTCCTCTAAAAAAAAAAAACATTTTGTTTAAAAATGTCACATTTTATCATCACAAGAGCTCCAGACAAATTGATTTATTTCACCGTCATTTTAAATGTTTTGTTTATTTCATGTTACATTTTTCTATATCCGGCTTCTAATCCAAATTGAGGACGTAATCCTCCTCAGATTAAGGACAGCATCCATCCGTCCATCCATCCATCCGTCCACCCTCATCACTCTTTTTCAAGCTTTTTAAAAAGTCACATTCGAGATGTTTAAAAATAATATTGTTATTTAAAGGAGTTATCCTCTGAAATATTTCTACTTGGTTTTAGTTTGTTTAATTTTAACTGGTGAGATTAATCTCAGCGAGGAAGTCGTTTGTTCAAATCCCAGTCTGGGGGCCTTTCTGGGTGGAGTTTGCATGTTCTGTTCGTGCTGCACGGGTTTTCTCCGGTTTCCTCCCACAGACCAAAAACGTGCACGTTAGGCTGACTGGTAATTGTAAATTATTCCTGGGTGTGTGAGCGAGTGATAACTTGTTTGTCTCTATGTGTCCCTGTGATGGACCCCCACGACCTGCAAAGGAAGAAATGGGTAAAGATGGATGGATGGAGATGGATGGAGATGGATGGATGGAGATGGATGGAGATTACTAATCGAGCACAGCAAGTCACATATATGTTAATAAACAATTCATATAAATTAGCTGGACTTATTGCGTATCCTCATGGGAAAAGTTCATGATTCCTCCTTTACCTGGAAACATCTGGGGACCTTTGTTTTGTTTTCATAAATGTTTAACAGCCCCTGAGTTTTGATTGGAGCGTTCTAGTTTAAAGTCAGGGTCCAGGCTGGATTCAGAGCTGCAGGAACCTCTGCAGCTGCAAACGTTCCTGTCAGTGATGCTGTGGGTTAAAGGTCTCCAGGAGCCAGGTTCACTTTGGGTCACTCTGTGAGAACAGTGAGTCTTATGGTGCATCACCATCTGCTGGTCTAACAACAAAGAACACAGCTCTGTTCTGCTCTCCTATCTGAAGATTTATCAATGTTTTTTAAATATGTCTATATATTTAAATTAAAAACTGCAACATGCAGAACTATGACTGTTGAGTGATACAAACAGACACTCAGTTTTAAATGTCAGAGGACAAATGAATGAAAACAAAAACATTTTTATCATGTTCCTGACTATTAAAGAAAGAGTTCCAATCTTGTGAATTGGGGTTGTACTGAAAAATGACGACGTGATAATATCTTACCTGTTGTAAATAGCTTGTTGAATGGTTTCAGTTTAGGGAAATAAAGTTTTAATTAATTAAGTTTTAATCATAGATAATGTCAGTCAATGCCTCTGAACGGTGTCAGCAACATTTGGGAAAGCTGGAGGCCAAAAAATCTTCAAAATAAAAACCTAATAAAAGTCAAATGACTGAGTTTTATATAAAGTTACATACATACATAAAAACATTGATTGTTTTTTTGTTTTGTTTTTTTGCACATAAATATTTTGCAACAAAGAGCCTTATCATACATTAAATGTTAATTTCTGCATGTATGACCACTGTTTTTATTTCTTTGTACCAGCTCAGGCTACATACAGAACACACTGAAAACTGCTGGGTTATTTTAATAACTCAGTTGCTGAATGTTTTGTTTGTTGGCTCAGATATAAACTGTCAATTCTTCACTGTCTGTCGTTTTAAGCCAGATGTTCGAGTCAGACCTGACTGCTGCTTGTAACAAGATATTTAACCCGATTGACTTTGTTGAAAACTTTAGGTTGTAAACAGTGAGTTTAGGTTCCTAAAAATTAGAAATGCACTGATTCCGATTTTATGGATTGATACAGATTTTTGCTGAAACAGGTTTCTCTAAAATAATTATATTTAACAGAACAGTCCGTACAGCTGGCTTTTACAGAAGCTGATGGCAGGAAGGATCTCCTGCAGTGAATCCGAAGAATCTGGCCACAGATCCATCCAACCAGATTCAGCTTGCTGTCAGATCCGGCGGGCCTCTCGGTCCTCCTGGGCTTTAGGACTGCCTGAACGCCAGGCAGAGTTCCTCCCTGAGCGATGGTCACTCCTCTCAGCAGTCTGCCGAGCTCCTCGTCACTACGGACAGACAGCTGAAGGTGCCGGGGGATGATCCCGGTCCTCTTGTTGTCACAAGCCAAGTTTCCCATCAGCTCCAGGATCTTGGAGGCCAGGCACTTGAGCACTACCTCCAGGTTGACGGGGATTCGTCCATGGTGCCTCCTTTTCAACTCATTTGAGATGTTAATCAGCTGCTCCAGGTTGTTGTCATGGTTACACATCATAACAAATGCCCCAAAGTAAAAAGGATCCTTCCAGCTGCACGGCCTCTGATACCAGAGGAAATGATCATCCGAATAAAGCGATTTACATCCAGAAAAAGAGGAATTAAAGTCTTCATAAGCAACAAGTCATAATGAATGCAACAGAGCTGCTCCAACATGCAGCCATCCCGAGCGGCGCAATTCTGGAACGTGTAATTATCTATTTGGGTTATTCTTCATTGAAAACCCAGATTGTTGGATCTAACTGACGACCGAACGCGGCCGAGTTGGTTCGGTCTACATTTGACCCAGCGCTGAGTCACAGATTATTTTTAACCCAGCAGTTTTAGCGTGTACGCTTTTAGCGATCATTTATTTGGTTTCCATACATTTTCTCTACACCATCTACATGGTGTTTCACGACCACAAGCAGGTGCAGCAACCTCAATTTTGAGAACCACCGCTACTTAGAATAAGTTCTGTATCGGTACACCTGGTCTGGATACGTACTAACTTAGACTAAATAAGGAGTCCTGATCTCCTGCTCTAAAGGGATAGCTGCCACAGTTTCCCCTTGAAAAGTCCATTCTGTTTCATTAAGAAAAACCGTGTAACTGAATTTTAGTGTTGCGTCAACGTGTGGATGACTTTTATTGACTGGGTGTCAGCAGGGCGACTCCTGTCACTGTTGTGATGGCTGTGATCTCATAAAGGCAGCTTTCCCATCAACCAATCCCTTCCCAGCTGTTTGGATAAAAAGCCAGCCCCCATCAGGTCCTTTACTCTTCGCCGATGTATGTGTGTGTGCGTTCTGTGTGTGTGTGTGTGTGTGTTGTGCATACTTGTCAGGCTGCCTGCTCTGTCATAGCAGGAATTTTCCACTCAGCAGCAGCAGAACATTGCAGCCAGCTGTGCTGTCAATTTCAAAGTTTACTCGGATCTCAAGTACTTTTTGCAGACGTCCTCTTTTTTTCAGTCTGCGTTTCCCAGCATTTTCCCCTAATGTCAGTTGTTGCAGGCAGCTGCAGCTGGACAACACTTGGCATGTTGTGCATGTTCTGTACATGTCAGACAGCAGCAAATCTCATGATTCTGGACTCTGCACTGCGAGCTGCAGAAATGGCTTAGAGTGCAGAGAGTGCCCTGTCTGATCCCAGAGTAGAGCTGTTCATCTCTTTTATTCCTCCATCTGGACAAACGTCTGTTCCTGCAGGAATGAATCAAATCTGTGGAGATGCTGAAAACAAAACAGTGATCGTATCAGCTAAACTTCTCAAGCTAAAGGAAACCGTAAGAATGGGGTTTTCACCGTAATGTTTTTGCTCATAAAAGTATACAACAAAAACAAAAACCAACACAGATATTTGATATTACCGTATATATCAATACAGTACAGTATATACTTTACATAATAATCGTAAATAAAATAATATAATATTTGATATTATACTGTATGTTATTTGACAGAGCTTTAGGTCCACTCTAAGAAAAAATAAATTACATTACAAACGAGTATAAAGTCATAGTATTACAGGAATAAAGTCGTACGACAATAGTCATAATATTACAACAATAAATTCATACTTTACAAGAATAATGTTAAATAATATGAGAAGAAAGTAATATTACACAACAGTAAATTCATAATATTACAAGAATAACGTTGAAATTTTCTGAGAATAAAGTAATATTATTGCAACAATTCAGTCATATTACAAGAATAATGTTGAAATATTACGAGAATAGTCATACTATTACAACAATTAAGTCGTAATATTACAAAAATTGTGTTGAAATATTACAAGAAAAAAGTCGTACGACAATAGTCATAATATTACAACAAAACAGTGATAATATTACAAGAATGATGTTGAAATATTACGAGAAGAAAGTAATATTACGACAATAAATTAATATTACAAGAATACTGTTGAAATATTGAGAATAAAGTAGTAATATTAATAATAATATAATAAAGGAGTATTATAATATTACAAGAATAATGTTGAAATATTACGAGAAGAAAGTTGAAATAAAACAAGAATAAAGTCAGTATTATGAGAATAAAGTCATATTACAAGAATAATGTTGAAATATTACGAAAATAAACTCATAATATTACAAGAATAATGTTGAAATATTACAAGAATAAAGTTGTAATATTACAAGAATAAAGTTGTAATATTACCAGAATAAAGTCCTAGTATGACGAGAATAAATTCATAATATTACCAGAATAAAGTTGTAATATTATCAGAGCTCTGACAAAAAAAATCTGTCTTACAACTGCAGTAAAATGATGAATGTTGACATCGGCAGTACAACAGCAGGGGCCCAACGCACTGTGACATATGGATTCTTATGATGAACTGAAGCCGTATGACACGGCAATTGGCTGCATTGATGCATTTAGTCGTGACATAATGTGGATGGAGCCATGTTTCACAAATGATGACCCAAAAGTGATCGCGGACCACTTCATAAACACATGACCCACATCAGATGCTGTCCACTGCAGGTGCGAGTTGACCTGGAATGTATTATGAGTTTATTCTCATAATTTTATGACTTTTTTCTCAATGTAATTTTTTTTCCTTAGCTTGGCCCTAAAGCTCCATCGTAAAAATCAAACCTGTCTAAATTGAATTTAGATATGAAGTTAAAAAAATAAAATTGTCTGTAAAATTCTGCATGAATGCTAAAAGATTGCTGCAGCTGAAACTGAGTTATCAAAGCTAAAAGAGGCAAAAGTCAAATAAAGCAAAACACAAGCTAAAAGCTAAACGTACTAAACTGCTAGCTAAAAACTAAAAGTAACAAAAGGCTAGTAATGGTAGCAAAATATTAGCTAAAAGCTGAAGGTAGAAAAAGGCTAACTGCTGTTAAAAAAAACTAGCTAAAAGCTCAAAGTTGCAAAAAAAAAAAAACTTATAGCTTAAGGTAGCAAAAGGTCAACCAAAAGTATCAAAAATACTAGCCAAAAGATAAAATTAGCAAAAGAGTAACTGGAGGCAAAAAGTAGCAAAAGGCTAACCTTAGGCTAAAAGTAATTAAAGGCTTACTAAAAGTTAAAATAGCAAAAGGGATGGTAAACATCATGGCAGAAGGCTATAAGCAAAATTACCCAAATGCTAGCCAAAAGCTATGAGCTGCAAAATGGTAACAAAACACTAATAAAAAACTGAATACAGCAGAAGACTGTCTAACTGGAAAAGGGGTAAAAAGCTAGCTAAAAGCTACAAAAATCTAGCTTAAAGCTTAATGAAGCAAAAGGTTGGCTAAAAGTATTAAAATGTTAGCTAAAAGATAAAAGTAGCAAAAGACTAATTAGAAGCTAAAAGAAGCAAAAGGCTAACCAAAATCTGAAAGTATTTAAAGGTTTATTAAAAACAAAGTAGCAAAAGAAATGATAGTTGAAGGCAATGAGCAAAAGTATCAAAAGGTTAGCAAAAAAGCTAGAAATAACTAAAGACAAACTGAAAACAAACAAACAAAAAGGCTAGCTAAAAGCTAAAAATAACTAAACAGAAGCTAAAATAGCATAGCCCCTTCCACTGAATGAGCTGAATGTTTTGATATATAAACAGCTAAAAGAGCACAAAGTGAGCAGAAGGAGAATAAAGCAGACAGAAATGAGGACAATAGTGTGAAGGGTGGTTATGTAAGGATTTCCCAGCGCAGAACTCATGCAGGGGCAGCCGTGTTCTGGTGTAGACATGAGAACGTCCGTTACATAAGCGGGTGTTCAACCACTCCCCTTCTCCAGCACCCATACGTCTCCCTGCTGCCTCTCAAATAGGTCAGATGAGGACGGCTGACAGCTCTGCCCTGAAACTCCCCACCCCCACACACAGTCTGCACATGCATATTCATGCAGGCTCAAACCGCTCAGGAAAAGCCTGAGGTCATTTAACATGTTTCATAGACGTGCAAGTTTGAATGAGCACACGTGCGTAAATGAACTGAGATACTTCTAAATAACATCGTCATCAAGCAGAAGACTAAAGTGCTGCCTTGTAACGCTTTCAATGGACTGAACAAACAAACCCACAAAGACTCCATGTTGGTGCATTTGAATGTTTTTAAAGAGGAACGAGCTGCAACGAGAAGCTCTCTGTTGGTTGGTCGGTCTACGTTCCTGCCGTCACCTACGCTCATGAACTGGGTAGTGACTGAAAGAACGCGATCACGGATACGGAGGTCAAAATGAGTTTTCTCTGCTGGACTCTACCTTCGAAATCGAGTGAGAAGTTCAGTTATCAACTTGGAGTTCCTCGATTATCACGGGGGCTACGTTCCACACAGACCCCCACCCCGACCCCCGCTATAGGTGAAAAACCGCAAAGTAGCAACGCTATATTTATTTTAGTATGTATTAAGCAGTAATTTCTAACCAGAGCCCGATCCACCCGACCTGGATTCGGACTGGGCCGGGCCATAATAATGTGCTTAATGTGTGGGCTGGGTTGGTATCAGGCTTTTGATTGCGTTAGCTGATGTGCATCTGATGATTCAATTATATGGCAACATGGCTTGCCATACAGTCACCAGCCGCATGT
>JARVLU010000489.1:25331907-25344085 GCA_031762415.1 Simpsonichthys santanae | reverse complement strand
TCTTTCAGTTCTCAGGCTCCTCTCTTGTGGAACCAACTTCTAGTTTCTGTCCATGAGGCTGACACATTGTCCAGTTTGAAGACTGGACTTTTTGATAAATCCTATAGTTAGGGTCAGCTTGGGTTTCCTGACTTATCCCTTAGTTCTGCTGCTATAGGCGTAGACTGCTGGAGGACAAACAGACCACATGTCCTCTCTCTGCTGTTTTTAACTCACTCTACTCCGTGTGTTTTTGTAATTGTTTCTACATTTACATGTTTTTGTTGTTCCTCCTATAGAACGTTCACCTGCACCTGCCACTCTGTGTCCGTCTGTTTCCTCTTCCTGTCCTCTCAGCTGGTCGAAGCAGACGGTCGCAGGTCCTGAGTCTGGTTCTGATGGAGGTTTCTTCCTGTTAAAGGGAGTTTTTCCTTTCCACTGTCGCCTTTGTGCTCGCTCAGGATGAGCGGCCAAGTGAAGATTCAACGAGTCTGCTGCTTCCTTAGGTTAAGAACTTTCCTGCGGTAATTTGCTTTTATAATGTTTGTGAATGTTCCTGTTCAGTGCCCTGAGACAACTTGGTCGTGATTTGGTGCTTTATAAAAAACTGAATTATTTATTTATCTGTAACGTCGTCGTTTCAGTCAGGCAAAAATGAATGTTCACCAACACCGAGTGCTGATTTTAGCCTCAAATTTGGACTCGGCACCCCTGAAAAACCAAGAAACCATCATTACAGTTTTGAAGCTTAGTTCTCACATCTTAGATTCACCAAAATATTTAATTTGAAATAAATATGGAATACATTGTGACGGAGTTCCTCATTTACAACCAAACCACCCAGAACACGCCCGATCTCACCTCATCTCAGAAGCTACGCTAGGTCAGGCCTGGTTCGTTGGATGGGAGACGGCCTGGGAGTACCAGGTGCCTCGAGGCTCAATGAGATTAACCTGCCTAAATAAAGGTTGAATGAAAAATACTGGGGGCTAAGCACCCCTAAAGGCCAGATCCTAGCATCGCCCCTGGTGAGGCAGCAAGTTAAACTGACTGAAGATCAAAGATACACAGATATTGCTGTAATATCACAAACAATCATCTTTACCCTCTTCAGGCCAGATTATGCTCATGCATTGAAGGCGCAAGCGACTCGTGACAAGACGGAAAAGTTGACGTCTGCATCAACGTAGCAAACAAAACCAGGAACTGATCAGCCGTTACCAGAAATCTGACGACGGTTTTAAACGTGCCTTTTGGTGAACGTCTTGAAAACGACGTTGCACGCCGTTTCACGTGATCTGGAGAGATCTCGTGCAAAGCGTCGAACCCTTGGAGGACGTGTTGGTGGACGACCACACCCATTTTTAGCTCATCATTTGTAAAACTGACTGAGCTGCAGCCATTTTCGGCATGCTAATGTCAGTTAGCTTTGACAGCCACGACTGAGATGAGGCAAAACAGTTAATCAGTTGTAAATATTTTGCTAACAGACAAAAAACGTGCACAGGCAGAGAGGATTACTTTACCGTTTCGTGGCAGTAGGCCATAGAGAAAAGCAACTTTGGCAGACGTGTTGGGAGTTTATCAAACAAGCGTGGAGCCGATTCGTATCCAGAACATAATTCACCTCCAGGCAGGAACTGTGGTTTTTGTACAGACGGCTGCAGAAACGAACGTGTTTTGAAACTCTTCCTCGTGTTTCACGAGACGTGACCGAAACAAGATGTGCAAAACTAAAATGACTCAAAAATACAACAACATTTTAGCTCCTGCAAGGTCGAGCCTGATGAGAGTTAACCAGGCGTTAGCACGTCACAATGTAAACACAGAGGAAAACCTTTACTCTCAAACTGGACCCAGATGGAAACTCGGCGAGCGCTCCGTGCACGTTCCACCTCTCCACCGAGTTCCACCAACCTCTGCTGGATAGTTTGATGTAAGCGTTCGGTTTGTTTGTTTTTTTAGGGTGGCTGTGGCTCCGATGCACGACAGCTCGTCCTGTAAAAGCCAAGTCACTGGTTCTTTTGTTAATTTCTCCTGTTTATGTGCACTTGAGCAAGACATCGGACCCTGATTGCTTCAGATAGCAGCTTCCAGAACGTGTGCATGTCAATGGAAAGCACAGTCGTATGCTTTCCAGTAAAAACATCATTCATTTAAAAACACTAACTCACAGTATCTCAAGCATTTCAGTATATAATTTAATGTTTCAATGCTAATTATGTTCCTTTCTATGAATAGTATTTTATGGAGCTCAATGTTAAATTAACAACCGATGTCCTGATTTAAATATGTAGTTTTTCTTGAACAGAGAACGCAGGTAAACCTAAATGTTTTTGGTGCAAGAGGTTCAAGTGAGCAGGAGCTACACTGAGGAGAAGAACACAGGGAGGTTTTCTTGTCCGAGGAGGTATAGAGTGACGGATCCTGGCAAGTCGAGGGAGCAATTCTATACACCGCCAGGTGCAGTGGCAGAGCCAGCGGGTGGCCAGTGGTGGGCTTGGCCACTTCAGCCACCCCACTGCCCACCCCAATTGTTTAAGGAAACTATACTTTTAAGCAATATAAAAACTAGAAAGTGTAGTTTTCTCAAATGATGAGGAGGCAAAATCTATTTTGGATACAGTAGATACCATTACCTGTTTTGTGGTGTATTTTAACGGGTTGTTAAACATCTACGTTTACATTTGTAAACACTTGATTTCAATAACGATGTTAGAGAGCAACAAGAAGTAACCTGACCAACAGCTCTCCTTGTGTGAATAGAGCACGCTCCACTTCTGTCAATGGCTAGGGTTAGGGGTTATCGGCTGTTCATGGCGGTGAGCTGTGGTCTCCTGCCTGGGTACGACAGCCTGGTTAGCTCGGCGCTCACCCACAGCACTTGCGCCTGCTCTAGTGTCTCCACTGCCTTCATTTGCTTCAGTTCTTGGTTGTTTATTTGCACAATGAGAAGACTGTTTTTTAAATTAAAGTAAATTAGACTGTCTTCAACATTTTGATCGCTGTTATTTTGACAAATTGGCGCTGTTGTTTTGATCCATGACGTATGCAACATGACTACCCATCAACCATTTCTCTTGTATTTTTCATGAATTATAAAAAAAAAATTAATGACCAATTTAAACTGTAAAACTGATTTGCAATTTAGCTGTGCTGTTTAATTATATTTTTGTTTTTACTTAAATTGCCCGTGACTGAATTTCTAGGGGAAGAGACTTTTTAAGGGTGGAAGCAGAAATGCTTACTTGAAGGAGCAGCTCTGATGAGATTTTAGGAAGCTCGTAAGAGGCTGTTATGTTTAAAATGAGTGTTTATGTAATTATTTTCAGATTGCATATCCAATATAGGTTTTATTCACTCAAAGCAGTCAAATGTGTTCATAAATTATTATTAGTAAGCCTGAGAGCTACTGGATAGAAAAACTCTTTTCAGCCAGGCCATTATTCAGATGCATTTTAAACGTAACCGGGCTTGATTTTGTCACTCAGCCTGTTTTATTAATATTTGTACATGGATGCTTTTACTGTTTGCCAATTTTGTGGTGTGATTATTTATGTTTTAATTTTCTTGCTACATTGCTGCAAGGAAAAATTCCATACGGTAACAATAAAAGTGATGATGATGAAACTTGTTTCACATTGTCAAGCTCACAACATGCATGTAGGAACGAACAGACGAAGGTATTTCCAATCCCCTCTTTTTGCTCCGCGGCAGGTAACAACTAAACTCCCAGTAGGGAGCATGTGGTGAATATTTACAATTTTATAAATATATTTAAAACAAAACATAACAGTGGAACTGATGCAATGGATTTTTTTTTTAATTTGATGTGGTGCTCACTCTAGATAGAAAGAATGAAAAGTGGACAAACGCATCCTTCAGAACATCTGAACCACATTTTATTTTGTCTGTTTGGACTGGAGTTCGGACGTTGCACTTTCAAAGCCAAATCCTTTGCGTGTCTTAAACTACACGCTGGAAAGTAACCTTGAATCCAGATCCACAAATAGTTCTTACAATAAAACAATCTCTGGTCTCCACCAACTATTATAAACTGTCCTGCGTGTTTCAGTAAATCTTCCTGTCCAAATGATGTCCGATTTGCTGCAAATGTTTAGAAGGTGCTGGCAGTCGTGTAAACAGATCCGAGCAGAGTTATCTCTCCGGGGTTTCTTCTCCTGCTGCTTTATTTTGGGGCGAAACGCCTTCTTTAACGGCTCTTTTTAAAGGTTACATCCCCTTTCAAAGAAATCCTCGTACTTCTCGTCTGCACAAGGTCACTTGTTGCTTTGGGAACTTGCGCAAAGATACTGAAAGGTGTTTAAAAGTGAAAAGACAGATTTCAAACACGAAGGTTAACTCCTTGTAAAACAGACAATTTAGATAGAACGCAGATGTTTTTACATTTAACACCTGCAGATGAACGTGTACCCTTTTGTTAAAGAACAAAAAAAACACAAAAGGTCACTGAAATAGCTTCAAACTGTCAATCAAACTGAAAATCAGCTAAATCAGTCATAGATTTTAAATCTTCTTATTAATTATAAACTCATGAAAGTGTTTGTGACAGCAAAGATGGCGCCTCTAGAAAAGATTGAAAATAATTTGAGCAACATTAATCTATCTAAAGGGCGCGGTTTGCCATCTTGGTGTGCTGCACGGAACATGGAGCGCAGGAAATGGAGGACAGCGTCGTCTCAGGAGCTTAGAAAGACAAAGGCTGAGCAGCACGTTGAACTATAAGACCGTCTCCATCAGCTTGATGTTCCTCTGACCAGCTGCTCAGATGATTCAGGAGTTTCAGGTCCTCTGGACTGGAGACAACCTCCCTGGACGTGTCCACAAGTGGACAACAGATGACAAACTGGAGACGGACAATACGAATGGAAACCAAAGATCCCAGAACAAGCTCCAAAGAGATTAGAGGTGAACCTTAAGGTCAAGGGTCGTCAGTGTCGGGTTGCACCGCTGGTCACTGATCGAGACAAAGTGGACTGATGGGACACGGTGTCCTCAATCAGTGCGGGGTGCACAGAAATCTCAAGACTATCAAGGATTATGGGAGCACCATGTGTTGGTGGGCGTCAGAAAGCTTGGTCTCAGCCTCCATGGGTCCTTGAACGGGAAGAAGACCCAAAGCATGACCTAAACACCCACGAACGACTCGGAACCAAACATGGGGCGGTTCTGAAGTGGCCTCCTGGGCCTTCATCTAAATCCTGTTGAACATCTGTGGAAGGAGCTTGAAACATCTGGAGAAGCAGCCTTCAGACCCGAGACAGCCGGAGCAGTGTGTTCATGAGGAGTGGACCAGAACACCTGCGGGCAGGTGCACAAGTCGTGCAACAAAAACGTCTTCAAGGCCAGCGATGACGGAACTCGTCCTCCTCCCTTATTGTCTGGTGTTTGTTACAAAGGGGGCCTCATTTGCCCTGTTTTAGTTGCTACATCCAGAGGTGAACCCCCCCCACCCCCCCCAGCAGTAAAAAGCAAAGTGGAGATGTTCATTTACGTCTTCAGAGGGGGAGGACGAGGGGTGAAAGGTGACGGTCATGGTTGAGTGCTTTAGGAAGTAGAGGGATCGTTACGTCAAGGAGGGCTCCCATTCAACGGACACCTACCACAAACAAATTGCATGAGTAGGGATGACAAACACCCCCCCCCCCCACCCCCCCCAACACTATACAATGAGTCCCTGAGCTGAGCCATTCAGAGCTGGTGTGAAAATGACAGGAAGAACTACTGAATCCCCGTGAGACGTAATAAAAAATAAAAACAGCACAGAGCATTAAGGGTTAGTTCAATTCATTTGAAGAGGGGTTCTGTAGAAGTGGTATAAACAATCACTATGTTACCTGTTGCTGATGGCTTCTGAAACAACCGTTTGATTTTTGGAAGCACAAAAAAGTTTATAGCTCAGCCAGTTTTACAGACGCGTTCATTCTCAACATGTATTCCCAACGCCAACAGATTTTTCTAAATCCGGTTTAAGGAACAACCATTAACTACTGAAGTCCACTGTGTGTGTTGGCAACATATCTCCTGAACCACCTGTCAGGCTCTAATGAACCTCTCAGGAGACGTTTCCACAGGTTCACAGCCATAGAAACTGAATGTAGAGACAACAATGACCATAACTTGGTCATTTTTACAGACATTGAGCTAAAGTTTGGCGTGGTAGTAGCCAAGAGCCATTGAAAACACATGCTATTTTTTTGCCCTATAAGTCGTAGTTTTTTTGCATAATTTACAGCCCTGCGGCTTATGTGCTGAAGCAACATATTTATGGATTTTTCCCACATTTATAAACCAATTTTTGTCTGAGATGTGAACCTTTTCATTCATTCTGACATTGAAAATATTGAACACTACCATTTTCAGCCACTAGATGGCAATCCAGTAGTATGGCATCCCGTTGTGTCATGCAATAGGTAAAAGTGGCTATTAATGACACAATCGGCTTGCCATAGCCTGCCCCCTTCGTCCAGCTCGCCAGGAGCAACCGTCAAATCAGCTTCATTTCGCTGCGTCGCCTCAGTGAAATGCAGCTGATTTGACCATTGACGTGCATTTATTAAGTAAAAGTTCAACTGAGATACACCTTTATTATAATTTTGAGCAAACAAATAATTATTTTTATGTGTTAATCTTGTTAAATTCTTTTTAAAGTCCCGTGCACAATCCCGCAGCCGTCATTTGGCAGTCAATCAATTTTTGGAGCAACAACGGTCCACATTTCCAGATTGTCAGCGGTGATGAATATTAGATTCAACTTATACAGCGAAGCAACATATTTATGGATTTTTCCACTTTATTAGACATATTTGGACTGATGCGACTTATAGGGTGGTGCTACGTGTACGGTGGAAAATACGGTAATCTGAGTGCAACACATTGTCTTCGCTGAAAAACTCTGCTAACAGAAGATGCTGCCTTAAAGCTGAGATAAAAGGCAACAGGGGATCTGAATTCCTTCGAGGAATGTTGGGCCTTTCGTTTTGATCAGACTGACGAGCTTGACCAATAACAAAGTCAGCACAGATCCACCGGAATGTCTCCGAGCCGAGGTCACGCAAAGAACCGTCTGCTGCAAGACTTTAGTCACCAACAGCTCAAAATTAGCTTCACTAGAACACCTACATCATGCAAAACATAAAATTAAGAGATTAAACTTCTGTGTGATGAATCTGTGCAACAAGTCCTGGCTACAAACCCATCTCACTTCAGACAGAAGATTTCCTACCATTAAAGGCCTCAACAAGGAGAAATCCAGCAAGGAGACAGCAGAGCATCTGGAGAGTCTTACACTGGATGTTTATATCCAGCGTGGCCAAGTCTTGAGCCTCTGGAAGTCTGCAGCACATGACAGTCTCGCTCACAATTACTCACTGGACGTTAGCCTAGTGTCAAACAGGGTGACAGGAACCTGCTAAAACGTCCCGTAAACACACTCTCGGTGGGTTCAATTATACAAATAAGATCCAATGGACGTTCAGAGTCATCCTGAGATCTGGTTCTTATCTCAGGCCTGTGCACGGTGTTCACTCAGAGCAAGCTGGAAATCTTGCTGTTTGTCCTGCTCCCGTGGCGGCAGATCGATGAGGACAAGGATACGGATGATGCAACAGTGATTCTTAAGGTTAAAATCAATTAAAGGCTGCAAATCATAATGTTAAAGATAAAACAGTAGGATAAGTGAAAGGAATAAACATTGTTCTCCGTTTAACTCGTATTTTCTGCTCCTATTTTTTCTTTTTCAGACTAAAAATGACTTCTTTATTTTTCATTCAGCCTTTATTTATGCAGGTTAGTCTAATTGAGTCTTGGGGACTATTTTACAAGACATTTAAACAAAGAGGTACACACAATAATAGACAATCATACAAAAATCATATAAAGTGAAAAGTAAATAGAATAAATTATATAAAAATGAAACAAAAACAGATACATTATAAAGCGTTGTAAGATACTGAAAACAGGAACATGTCTGCATTTATATCTGATTTTTGTTGTGTGACTAGTGTCTAAAGATGGTTGCAGCTCTTGTGGTCAAAAGTTTGGGATAAATAAACAGCAAGCCTTCAGAAAAGGTCTGATTTAGGAAAGACAACCTTGTAATTACTAGCAATTGTCCTAATGAACCCAAAATTAATCATTGGGGACTGCCTAGTGCCTAGTAAGGCAGCACCTATTATTATCCACCTGACCAGGGTTTCTTAACTTTATATCTTACTCTTCCATCAACTTTAAAGCGGCCCGAACCACAACGTGCACCACCACAAATCTTAATCAAAACGACCGGCTCGGCACCGTGATGTGTGCCATTACTTTTTTTGGCGTTTCGAGTTACCATGGTGACGTAATTTACAAACAAACATGACATTTTTTATGCTATTTTTCATAGATTGGTTGCAAATCAAATATCCAAGATGGCCGCCTGAGCTAAAAAGGAAAAATACTGTAAATCAGCCATTTTTTAGAGAGATTAAGCTGAAATTTGGTGTGGTAGTAGCTGAGGATAATGCCCTATAAATAATGAATTTAAAAAAAAATTCAAGATGGCCACCAAAGTTCAGTTTAAACGGCTTTAACTCTGCTATTTTTACGCAGATATGAAATTTGGTGATGTTGTAACTGAAAATGAATGCTGAATATAATACATACAGGCATAAATATTAAACATACTGAATTCAAATAAAAAATCCAAGATGGTCACCATAGCTTAAAAGAAAAAAAAAATGACTAACTGATTGATGTTTTGCCATTTTGAGCTGAAATTTGGTGTGATGGGAGCTGAGAGCAAATCCCAACACACAGTACTGCCAAATCGAAAATTTAAAATGGCCGCCACGTGGCAGTCCCCTTCAAAGTTTCTCCAGGAACTTTCTATAAAGCTACAACAGAGTCCCTTTTGGAGTCAAACCCATTCAAGATGGCCGCCACAGCCAACCGTATCACACCAAAATTTGCCACCGAGCTAAATTTTGGTGTGGCAGCAGCCGAGAGCCGTCCACTCAGTCAAAACACCTCTCGTATTGCGCAAGATTGCACATTCACAAGGTTTGAGCCAAACGGTTATCACTCAAGAGTTTGATTCATAGTTTGGAACAGTATTAATATAATCCAAACCATCGAAACCAAACTTTTACTTTTCAGCATATAAATTATAAACCGGCTCTTTAAAGAGACACTGATTGCATTTCCATAAACAAATTTAAAACAAAATGGCACTAAATTCAAAATACAGTCAGTGCAAGTGAGAAATATGCAGATTTACTTGTCAGTTTTGTCCAAATGTGGCATTGTGACTTGGAATATTGGGCAATGAGATCATTAAGTCATCACTCAGAAGAATTTAACAAGTAACATCCATGACTTTACAGCGTTAAGAAGAGAACGGCGTGTGAAGGATCTGATATTTGGGAATTATTATTAATATTTGTGTTTCGCTTGAAGGTTAGTGGAAAGTTTCCGAAGGGAAGCAACTCTGAGGATGGGGCAACACAATCTAATCCAGACCGTTGAAACCTCAGAGGCTGTCCAGCCAATCCGGTGGTGCGTGGAAACATGTGCTGGACATGTGTGCGTGCTTCTCAGGTCACTGCACAATCAGAAAGACAGGCAGAGACACGAGCGGCTCGGGCAACACAAACAAACTCATCCTCGTCTCTGCAAACCAGCCGGCGCGAGAGCGGCTTCGGTATCTGTCTGCTCTGAAGCCCACGAGCGTCGGGTCCATTAGTGTCTGCTCTATCTGATTCACAGAGCGCCCTCTCCCATCTGATAGTGGTTCAGGCTGCTTGAATATTTAACCAACGACTGATGTACCTCCCAAACATGCCGGGCCACGATGATGCGAACAAACGACAGGACCAAGGAGCTTCACGGTGTTGGGGCTGGCGGGGCGTCGTGTTGGCCAACAGGATGTAAATGTGAACGACTCTCGTCAGGGGAAAGGGAATTGCAGAGTGACATTTGCAAACGTAATAGTTTCACTTCCTTAACTTGGAACAGAACGCATCATTTCTTGAAGAACCTACCTGGTGTTCCCACAGAACGATTTCTGCTGTTCAGGCCTTATCAAATGGAAACCAGTACATGATATTTTTTAATTATAAATTAGATATAAGGATGATTGAACATAGGCCTGTCGCAATAAACAATAAATCAATTAATCGCATGATAAATGAGAATCATCAACCTCATTTTCATTTATCGGCTTTATCGTTTCTTGCTCGACTCCGGTGCTCTTCACTGACCCCTCCCTCTCTCTTTAAAATCTGTTTTAATCATGCAAAATCGCGTTTTTGGATCGTAAAAGCAGCTAAGCCGAGAAGCTAAGCTAAAGCTCAGCTAAGGGGCCTCCCTCCCATTTTTCTTAAAGAGACACGCTGCTTGTTCCCTCACTATCCATCCTTCAGTTCAAACAGTCTTATACTGCCATCCAGTGGTCAAAAAAGGTACTACACAAACATTAATCAACATTTCTTCTTAAATTTTACAATAATTAGTAATTATTATCAAATTTCAAACAATATTATCGTTTATCGCAATAACTTCTGAGATAATTAATCGCCCAGTAAAATGTGTTATTGTGACAGGTCTAACTGAACAGAAGTAATGAAAAACAAAAGTCAGAGAATGAAAAATGTTTTTTGTGCTAATCAACTTCATAGTTTGAGATTTACGAGATTAAATTTTAATGTTAGACCTTCCAAGATTTTATGTTTTCCCTCTTGTCCAATTCACTTCCAATTGTGCAGAGTTTGCTTTTTATAAATGGCCAACGAGAAGCTGTAAATCTCACCGCTTCACTGCCGTTTAGTGGAGCAGACTACGTCCCTGACTCTGGACACGTGCAGCGAGAGGGACGTCCCGTCAGGAGACGAGGCCTGGATGTAATTAATCTGGCTCTGTATTGACTCTTTACTCTCAGCCTCTGATATAGCTGTCCCCTCTTAAAGTTTAATGTAGCCATCGATCCGTCCCCCACACTGCTACTGAAATGTTGCAGTGAGCTGCCCGCCAGGCTGCGCTGGACGTGGAGGAGGCAAGAGCCGGCGTTTGCTGCCTCCAGGAGTGTTGAGGTGACGATCATGACATCAAGACGAGATAAAGAGAAGCCGGGACATCTCGCTCAGAACGATCAGCCTGCGTGCCACATCCACAGTTCCTCCCCTTCTTCTCTACCCTCCCCTCCACCAGGATCTCAACCGTAACTCTTCGTGGCACGTTTGACCTGTTCTTACCCCTCTCCTTCCTTCATCTGCTTTCAGGCTGATTTATCTGCTCTTTGTCTTTATCAAGCCTCTCCATCTTCTCCTCCTGAGCTCGTGGATGAGGAGGGATCGATATCGGCATACGCTGGCTCTCGGCCCACTCTACACACCTTCTGGTCTGTGTCAGCAGGTTGTGGGATGTCCACTCCCTCCGCTCACATCCAGACAGGTCCACAGACGTGCACGGAGGTCGAAACCTTTAAAAACCTGCTTCTCTGCAGGAACTGGGGACAGATTCAAATGTTTCCATTGTCCAAAACTCCACCCTGCTACCTCTGGTTTCCTTTCAGGATTCTCGGCTTTCAGCAACAACTTTGACTGCAGCTTGAAATGTTTGCATGCTCAAAAATAAATAAAATGGCGGCCGCGGGAGCGTGCACGAGAGGACTTTAACAAGATTAACACTTAAAACCAATTATTTGTTTGCTCGAAATTATATCAAAGGTGTGTCTCAGTCTAACTTTTACTTAATAAATGCACTTTGTTTCAAAAGTTGATGCGCAGAAACAGGAGCGTGCAGAGGGGTGACTCACTGTGCATTTCTTCAAAACTTAAGATAAACACCTAAAACAATTATCTGTTTACTCGACATTATAGTAAAGATGTGTCTCAGTTGAACTTTTACTTAATAAATGCACTTCAGTGGTCAAATCGGCTTCATTTCACTGGGGCGGTGCAGTGAAATGAAGCCGATTTGATGGTTGCTCCAGGTGAGCTGGACGAAAGTGGCAGACTGTGGCAAGTTGACTGTGTCATTAATAGCCACTTTTACCTATTACATGACACAACGGCATGCCATACTACTCGAGCGCCATCTAGCGGCAGAAAATGGTAGTGTTCAATATTTTCAATGTCAGAATGAATGAAAACGGTCATATCTCAGCCAAAAATAGGTTTATAGATATGGGGGGGGGGGG
>JARVLU010000489.1:25267990-25280922 GCA_031762415.1 Simpsonichthys santanae | reverse complement strand
TGTTGCAGGAGTTTCAGAGAAACGGAGACGTTTATTCTCTAAACACAACGTTCCAGTGGCTTTTAAACCACAAAATACATTAAAGACTGGTTCACCCCAAAGATCCAGTCCCCCGGCACAAACAGAGTAATACTGTGTATGTTGTTCTGTGTCAGAGGTGGAGGCCTCCGTGTTCAACTGTCCCCCTCTGAGGGTGCATTCACACCAGCCCTGTTTAGTCCGCTTTAATCGAACTTTCGTCCATTTGCCTAGAAAGTCTGGTTCGTTTGGGGAGGTGTGAATGTGCAATGGAACTCTGATACAGACAAAAAAAAAAAAAAAGAAAAGAACTCTGATCCGCCTAATAACCAAGGTCTTGGTTCGGTTGAAGTGAACTCTGGTGCGGTTCGAATGCATTGAATGCAAGCGGACCAGAGACCGCTCCAAAAGCAGGAAGTGGACTACAGCGCAGGGCATTCGGTGTAAATACAACCAAAACAAACGCACATTTCTCTTACCTCGTACGGAGCAGTCTCAGCCGCCTTGTGTGAAAAACAACATTGTCCATGGTCTTCTGCTCATCTTCTCCTCATCTTCTTCTCATCTTCTCCTCATCTTCTGCTCATCTTCTCCTCATCTTCTGCTCACGCTGAGTCCATTGTTGAAAAATGACAAAACAGAAATCCTAAAACTGCTAAAATTTTGATGCCAATCCATTTCTGTTTTTATTTCCAGAAGTAAATTGTGCTCAGTATCTTCTTCAGAGGTTTTTGTGTTGTTTCCTTCAGTAGTTCTTGGTGCAGCGCCTCCACAGGTGAGGGGGGGAACAGGTTGGCTCGACTGACAGCGCAGTGTGAATGAGAACCGCAGCAGCTGAAATGAAAACTAATGTTCTGAATTTTGGTCCCAAATGAAGCGAGTCTATCGGACTATCAGTGTTTTTTTTTTTTTTTTTTTTAATTCAACACATTTCAGCTGTTTAACCTCAGTCAGACATCTGAAGAGCTGCCCACAACATCGAAAAGACGTGAAAAAGAAAGAAGAAAGCGCTGCGCGTTGTCATTATCGTATGTTCCCATACAGTGATGTGCTCTGTAGTTCACCCATCACACATGATACACAGGTGGAAACAATGAGCGCACTGTAATCTGAGAAGAGTAGGGGTTGAACTTCATTTTAAATGTTGTTAGTTATTATTTTTTCGTGCCAGAGCTTGAAAACATTTTGTAAAAACTTTAACCTGAACCTTAACCTCTGACTCCAACCTAATCTAAATGAGTTTAAATTAACCGAATGTTGAAGTTCATTTCTCCTTATTTTATTTTCTTGTGTTGTAGTCAATCCTAATAAAACATAAAAATATTTGAGCACAGAACGATTTAAGTTATAGTCCAATTTTTATGAAGTTAAATAACTTTAAATCATGTAATACCATAGATGAACACCAGATGGCAGCAACGGATCACTGTTGGTTCCCGTCCTGCCTAAAAGTTTTTTTTTTAAACTAAACTTTGTCACCATGTTTATTTTTTATTTTTCAGCCATAACTAAACAAAAAACAACAACATAAAGAATAATAATTAAAAAAAGTGCAGTCAGATGATAAAGATTTGCTCGAAACCCCAAACTGAACGGATTATTGTTGTTTTATTAATTAATTGATCTCAAAGGACTTTTTTGGTCCATAAAACTTACAAATGAAAAGTCATTTAATTAAACGAGTAAAACCTTAAATAAAAATCGTTTTTATTTATTTATTTATTTATTTATTTATTTATTTATTTATTTATTTATTTTATTGTTCTTGAACAGACTCAGATTTTAACATGATGTTTGTTCTAGTTAAGTTGGAAATAAAATCACTTGTTGGTTCATATAAGAATTATTTATTAATTTTAATCCAAAATTTAAAATGAGGTTTATTTAAAGAGTAAACTTATAAAATCCAAACAACCATCAGCACAATGCAAATGATAAAAATATATTTTATAAACAGTAAAAAAAGTTATATAAATTAACTAGTTTTACTTTGCAGCAGCTCACTGTTAGTTAATTACATTTTAGTGGTTAAATAACTTTTTGTGTTTTTAATGACAGTCATAATAAAGTTAAAAAGTTTTAAACACAAAAAGCTTAAACTTAAATGATGATCAAAAAGTCTAAATGTATAATAAATAATAATGAAGTTTTAAACAGTACCAAGCATCACAAGTTGCAGCTGCAGTCTAATACCTGGACTGGACGTGTCTAAACGATGGAAGCTGTTTTAACTGCTTTAATATCAACCCTGCAACTAATGAGTCAAGTGCTGCGTGATGATAAAACTAAAAGAGGTTTTTAATATTCTTTTCACCAGTTTTTAATATTTATATCTGAGCTGTGTTCATTTTTATACTTTTAATGATTCATGTTCACTTTAATGGATGATCAGTTATTTATGGATTTGTTTTTAAAAACTGTGAACTGAGCAGTTTTTGAGGACTTTGTTGTATTTGTACCACAGTATTTTATAGCTCACACTTTATTTTGAAGTATTTGGTGCTGTTAACCAGACTGGTTCTGCCCCACTGGGAACTTTTCTCCAGTTAAACCTCCTCCACTGCGGAGCAGATGAAAGTTGGAGAAGTTCTGAGGCCAAACGTTCTGCAGCAAAACGATTCACACGAATCTTTAGTTTTTAATCCACGAGACACGATGAGGCGGAACAGAGACGCTTCTTTACATCCAGCTGAGAATTTTCAGATTTTTATCACAGACAGACACATAAGATGATGATGATGATGATGATGATGATGATGATAATGATGATGAATGTGAAAACACACATACTGAACAAAACATCAGTTTTCAAATCAATATTACTCAAAATTCAAGAACTTTGTCTGCAACATAAATGTTTTATTCATAATCTTCTGCACATAATAAAAAATGTTTGATGTTTTGAACAAAATGGGCATGAATAATACTATGAGAAATACATTTTATTGTCACTATGCAGGAGGAATGTAATCAGATTACTTTGAGACGTAACTGAAAAGGACTGCTGGAAAATGAGAGCAAAAAACAAACCAGCTGAATGAGGGAATCAATAAAAGGAATGATTATTTTTTTAAATTTATATTATTTCAGATGTATTGTTGTGCGAACATCTGATTGAGTGGGCGATCTTTATGTTTTTCATATTATTAATAAAAATAAGAAATATAGAGAAGTTGCATTTCATGCAAAAATTCAGTGTGAATGCGTATTGCAGCAGAACTTGCTGAAAAACAGCTGAAATGAAGTGGAAAAGAAAGAACAGAACTAAATAAGCAGACTAAAGAAGAAAGAACACATTTTTGCTGAATTAGGTTTAAATTTTCAGAAATTAGTACAAGATTGGGAAATTATCTAAAAACTGCTGAAATTAGCTAAAAACTGTTTAAATGAGCTTAAAAACAGCTGAAATGTAGTTGAATTGAAAGAACAAGCCTAAATTAGTAGAATAAAGCAGAAAGAACATATATTTGTTGAATTAGGTTTAAATACATTAAATACTATATATATAAACTCCATTTGCCATTTACTTTATGTTTTGTCTGGAACAGGTCTCTCTTGTAAATGAGTCCTTGTGGCTCAATGAGACTAACCTGTGTAAATAAAGGCTGAAGAATGACAACAAGAAATTAGCACAAAATCAGGAAATTAGTTTAAAAAAAAAAAGCTGAAATTAGCAAAAAAATAGCTGAAAAGAGTCAAATGTTTTGATATATGATTAGTTGAAATAGCAAAAAAAAAAGTGGAACGAGTATAGCGTAGAAAAATATACAAGTTTACAGAAGAACGATAATAACCAACGATAAATGTGACCAAGACATGGGGAGTGGTGGCGCAGATGTGGGCCTGTGATCAGAAGGTTGCTGGTTCAACTCCCTGTACCGACAACATCAAAATGTGGGTGGGAAAGTTGAAGCACCCATACCTGCCTCCACCCTCATTCTCCCCACTCTGGGCCCTTGAGCAAGGCCCTTAACCCCCACCACCTGCTCCACACAGAGGGCTGTGGTAGCTCGGTGGTTTGTGGTTGTGTCAGAAGGACAACCGGCGTAAAATTAATTTCCAAGCGTGCGAGTTCGTTCGCTGTGGCGACATCTGAAAAAGGAGCAGTCAAAAGAAAAACAAACAAACAAATAAATACTGTATAAACGTGATGAAATAATGTGAACGCTTAACAAGCAATAATCTGAGCCATCCATTAATCTGACACCGATTCTTTATTAAAACTGGAATCTGCACTTCTTCACCCTTGTTAGCAAAATATTTAAATTATTTCCAAACTTGCTTCTTTTTTACTTGTTAAAATATTTGAAAATTTCTGGTGGCTGACACCTCTCCTGTGTTTTTATAAGAATAAACTGAGACTTAGAGGTTTTTACAATATTTTTATAACAAAACTCTGTAATCTGAAGATGAAGCTAATAAATATTTTGCTCCGTCCAGAAGAAGTTGAGGTTGTGTTGCTTCCTAAATTCACTGACATTAAAAATCACATTTATTTCTGAGCTCTTCAAAGAAAAAGTAACTTAATCAAAGTAAAATAAAAAAAATCCACCCAAGGATGCCAAGATTTAGGAATAACGCAACTAAAACGTCTAAATATTTAGTCTGAGCACCACTCAGCGCTGATGAAGTCACGACACGAAGTTTAACTCCAACGTTGGACTCCACATCTCCAACGAGCGACCTCCAAACCTCCGTTTCCTCCGCTGCACCTCCGCTCTCGCCCACTTGTTTGACCCTTTGGAGGAAATCCACCCAATATGCTGATGATGTCACTTTTCCGAGCCTATCAGGAGCAATTAGTGTTCAGTGCAAGGCCACGTGCACGCAGACGCAGACTTAAACACACACGCCATAATTAAGAAATAGACTTGTATAAACAGAGTAATATAATATGTTAAAACCCATTTGGAGAGTGCACTGAAATAAACCTCGGGCTCATTGCATTTGTCAGGACTCTGGAGCAGATTGGTCGACGGGGTTCTCAGAGATCTGGTTCTTTTCTCCCCCTTCAGACGTTTTCAGATGAAAAACTGAGCACGAGATGAGTGAGATGCAGCTGATAAAGAGGTTGTTAGGAAGACGTGCAGAGCAGAAGCAGGTTTAATAATGGAGTTATTTTAGGGAGGGGCAGGTTTCATCAAGGCCCTTCAGTTTTCTGTTTCCTCGCAGTCTGAGGGTGTAGAATAACAGCTCTGTGGCCGTGTGTCTCGTCCCCATGACAGATTGACACAAGCACTATTTCTCTCCTCCGCTTGAATCCGCTCTCCTCTTAATGAGAAAGAGAAGTATGTAAGCGATACAGAAAAAGAGAGGTCTGGTGGGGCGGGAGCCAGCGAGCTAACGGGGAACACCAGGGTCGTATTAAATAAGACCAATATTTGTGGTCAGCGCCGCGGAGCCCAGAAATTGTCATTAATCAATAAAGCGGAGCTCCTGCTTTATATCATCGCCGAACAGACTGATTTATTTTAATATTTTATTGTACGGCTGTAAATCACCGCGTACGAGGCGCGCCGCAGGTGCCAGAGAATAAATTATTCAGATGTTTCTTTGTGATTTACACGATTTTAACCACGTTTTGTTTAAATGTAAAAACAGGTTTGTGTTCGGTAAAGAAAAATATTCTGGTCAGGGTTTGTGTCTGTTTGATTGATTTACCGTATTTTTCAGACTATAAGCCGCACCGGAGTACAAGGCGCATTAAGCGAAACAAAACAGTCAAATAAGTCAAACTTTATTCAGCTCGTTCACAGTAACCACATGAATCTGGGTCAAGGTCAGTGAGCACAGCCAGAGTTAATGCATAACTGTGGATTTTTTGAGAAAATTAAAAGATTTAAAGTGCGCCTTATAGTTCGAAAAATACGGTAGGATTTATTTTATTTGTTTTCTTGTTGTTTCTTTTGTTTCTCCTCCATCAGCTCCTGCCTCACCCACTCTCACCTGTCTGCCCCCTGTTTTCATCAGGTCAGGTGTTTCCGCTTTGCTCACACTGCTGCTCAGCCTTCGGCCATTCCTCAGTGGAGCACACTTTAGAACAATCTATAGTTCAGTTTAAATATTTTTTATTTTGGTGCAAACTGTATTGAATGATTATGTCTTGGTGATGAGTTCTCACATCCTCCTCTTGAAACCCCACTGCATTTGGACCTTTAATGTTTAGTTGCATAAGAGGAGGCATGTTTACACGTACGGGAGCACAACCTGAAAACTTGGAAAATACCAAAGCATTTCCAGCAGCGTTGGCAGAAAGAACCTTCGGCTGTGTGTTCGCTTCCTGCCAGACGACGACTCGAGATTTACAAGCCTGCAAAGCCGTGCAGATGTGGAACCGAAGAGCAAGTGTTATTGTGTATCCCCTGGTGTGCAGGGCTACCGTCTCCTGTCCAGGTCTCCCATCCTCACGCCTTGCCACCTCCTTTCATTCCACGCTGTCCACCTCACCTCTTGTCCGCCCCTTCACCCCCACCAGCGGCGGCAGGAGCTGCAGCATCCCTGCTGGGCCCTGCCTGTTTATCTCTTCCGAAGTGCTCATGATTAATGAGGCCCTGAACACATCCTCTATTTCCCTTGGACCTGGGGAGCCCCACAGCTGAGTAAACAGGCACCAGCCGCTGCGCTCCAGTCCCGTCCACCAAGGAACCCCCCCCCCCACGCCCCATCTACAGGTAGCAATGCATAGGAGGTGCACCAACAAAATGGGCTATGACATTTAATGTAAGCAATTTACCAAGTATTTTACAAAAACAATACGACATTTGAACTCTATTGTGTTTAAATGATTACTGCAATATTACAAATGTGATTAAAATTTAATCAGTTTACATTTTCTTTGGGTTCATTCTGCAGATTTATCGTCCAACAATACGTCTCCATCGCTGAACGTTAACAAAACATGTGACCGACTCCTCGGAGGCAGCCACGGTTCAAGAGGTTTGATGTTCAACCATCAAAATTCAAGACATGAACTTTGATGTTCTGAACCACTTCGGCTGTGGCGGCCTCAGAAGAGTCGACGGGGGAGAGGGTGGGCCCCAGAAATCGTCTTATCACCATCAGACTGGTTGGTCCACTGTGGGACTGAGTTTGTTGTGGCTCCTCGGACTGAAGAAGTCTTCTGGATGAAAGACAAAACGTTTCAACAAATAGAAACTGTCCGGAGGACCTGACTTAACTTTGTTGGATGCAACTTAGTAAAAGGAAGCGTTAACTGACATGACATGTTTAGATGGGAAGGTTTTGTTAATGCAAGGTCTTCTTCTTTATGTCTGATAACAAAATGCAGTTTATACATAGCCTAGCTACTGGATTAGCTAATGCTAGCCTAGCATCAGCTAGCCTAGCATTAGGTAGCATAGCATCAGCTTGCCTAGCATTAGCTACTCTATTAGCCAACCTAGCATCAGCTAGCCTAGCATTAACTGAGTTTAGCATCTTTATTTAAACTTTTACACCCTCTTCAGTTTGCTGTTAAATACATAACTGGACAGAAATATGAAAAATCTGATTATAATAATTGTTGATGAACTGTTAACGGTGCTTCCATCCTCCATCCATCCATTATTTTTTACCCGCTTCTTCCATTTTGGGTCACGGGGGTGTGAGGGGTGGGGGACACCATGGACAGGTTGCAAGTCCATCAGGGACACATGGAGACAAATGAGACAAACAACCATTCACTCTCTCACTCATTCCTAGAGACAATTTAAAGTCACCAATCAGTCTAACATGCATGTTTTTGGTCGGTGGGAGGAAACTGGAGGTTTACGTGCAAACTCTGCCCAGAAAGGCCCCCGGACTGGGATTTGAACCAGGGACCTGCTCGCTGAGAGGCAGCAGCTCTACCGGTTGCGCCACCATGCTGCTTGTTAATGGTGCATGTCATTTGTATTTTAATTAATTAATTTTTTTATTTGAATAAAGAAATATTACTTAGCAAAAATATTATCTCCTAGATTTAAAGTTTATTTAGGTGTTCAGGCAAATTAGTTTGAATTTCACTATATTGACTAATTGCATTAATAGAAGGTTTTAATTTAGCTAAAAGTGGCTGAGTGATACTAATTATACACATTATACAATTGTTTTATTTATCAAAAATGATGAAAAAATTATCAAGACTTGACAAATTTGTGAAGTTATAAGAATCAATATTTAGTAAAACTTCTAATTTAGATCAGTAATGAACTAAAAACCGATCAAATGTAAATTTTTGATGGTTTAAACTTAATTTAAGTGTAATTTTGTTAGCTAATCTAACTCTAAAACATTAGTTATAATCTACCAAATAAATAAAATATAATTTAATGAAAAATTTACTAAATGTCAAGAGATTTTTTTTTTTTTTTCAACATTAAAATAGAAAGAGTTTGGTTAAATAAACAGTAATCTGGCTGCTGTTGGGCGGTTTTTAAAAAATCCTCCATTTCCTGACAACTCCAGAGGAGCTTCTGAGACTCCCTGAACATGTGTGGTACATACATGTCGGCCTCGTGGTCAACAAGTTCACAAGAGACCCCCGTTCTTTCCTCAGAAAGCAGATTTATCACTTTGTGCTGCAGACGAGTGCAGCGACTGCGCCTGTGGTTTCCTCCATCTGCTGGGAGCATGTTACATCATTAAAAACACACCGATGCACGACAAGAACCGAATCTGCGACGTGTCATGTAAAGATGACAAATTAATTTAGTAGAAGTCAGGGTTTCGAGTAATCAGTTAAACAAACAACGTGACCTTCAAACCAGTTCTGCTCAACCGTACATGGAGTATCCGTTTCCTACAAAAGTCATTACGAATAATCAGCACTAACCATATATGTATACCCAGCACAGGTTTTTTTTTTTAATTCATAAATTTTGCAAAAATTTTAAGCCATGTGATTTTTGGGGCGTTTTCATGACCAGATTCTTGCAAAATAAATAAACAGATTTATTGGCAGAGACGTAGAAGATTGCTCTGACAGGATGGGTAATCAAAACAGATACCTAGATGATGAACGCATTAGAAAACTACAACTGTTGCAACATGTGGAAATTAAAAACTGCTTTATTTACCGCCAGTCACAAAATACTTTCCACGTGGATGAATCCCGGGAGTCGAACACGATCTGCGGTCTTTGGTTCTCCCCTTTCGGTGAGGTGGTCCCAGGCGTCTTGTTCACGTTGGGATGTGGGTCAAACGTTGTGTTTGAGGCCCAGCAGGTGAGCTTTTACTTCCAGCAGCTCTGATGGACCTAAATGCTTGAATTAATCTTTATTTGTGTTACAGGACAATCATTACTGTTGGAGCCATTTGCTTATGGGTTTTTCCTGTTTTTAATCTGTTAGATGGAAGGCTCTTGACTCTACATTCCATCTTTAGTGCTCTGATTGTGATCATAGCGCTACACAGGTGATTTGGACCCCTTAGATCAGGGGTGCCCACACTTTTGACCAAGTCAAAGATATCTACCTACAATAAGACCCCATTTAAACCAGAACAACATCTGGAAACATTGTGTTTTTTCAGTGTTTATTGGGGGGTAAAAAAAAACAGAAAATGAACGGGTTTACACGTAAATGCTGCAGTTTCCATGTCTGTCGGGTTGCCAGATAAGAAATTATGAACTATAATACTGTGGCTTTACAATGATAGTACAAGATATAAGGATATTCTAAGATGAAGTGTGTGTTGTGTTTGTTGAACATGTGGACAGACGTGATGTGTAAATAAGACATTCTTAATTTATCTGGCAACCCTGAAGGGCTCAGGTGCATTCTTCTTATTTTTTATGCCATGCGATCTACCCATAATATCTTTTTACGGCTGGTTGATCACAATCAACGTATTTTGCAACACTGCCTTAGACCTTGTGAGGTGGTCTGGACCCCTTGTATCTGCAGAACCCAATGTGTCTTCATCCACATTGAAGTACCACCACCCAGTCAACACTGGTACCCTAAACAGAAATATGTATTGTATTGTGCACCAACTCCAAACAGCAAACAAGTCAAACAATGCAAGAAAATATATGGACTTTTGTGGCTGAACCACAGGTAAGATGAAAGGTTTAACCACAGTCTGGACCAAGGGAGCAGTCCAAAAAAAAATGTGTTTATTTTAAATTAATAAAAGACTGGAGAAGTCTTACTGCAGCAGATTGGTATGAATACATTTTGCGAAGGATGGAGGACCGTAAAGTCCTCTGCTCCTGGAAACAGCAAACTACATAAATGTAAAACGCAAACGACCACGACGATGTCTGGCCGAGTGAGGACCAGCTGTCCATTTTATGAGGACACTTAAACAATGTCCATGGCAACAGGTTGTCCTTTTGTTCAGCAGCAGGAGTCCCATCTGCAAAAACAAGGAGGACAAAAAGAGAAATAAATAAAATATGTTCTCACAGGGAGTGCATGTGCAGCTTTGGGTGTGTTTTCATTCAGGATGACATTTTTAAATCAATCATTACTTCTTTTATTTAACTTTACAAACTAAGAAAATGGATCACCAGTTTCTGTACCAGACCGAGGGGTTCTTCTTGCTGTGTCCTCTTTTCCTGCAGGGAGAGTCAGGATCCCCCCTTTACGATGGCCCTAAGGTGTAAACGAACAACATTTGAAAAAACACAACAAAAACAGCAAAATCACAACATTTGAAAAAACAAACAAACAAACAATGACATTAGAAAAAACAGAATTACATTTCAAAAACAGAAATGGAATTAAATTAAGCCAAAGTGGAAATGGCCTGAATTACATTAGAAAAAACTGTATTGCATTTGAAAAAAACCCTGAATTAAAAAAAAACAACGGCATTACATTAAGCCAAACAGGAAGGTTTAAAAAAAAAAAAAGAAAACTTTATTAACAGCATAAAACCGAACAACAGAACAATATACACACACAATGGAAACACAGTTAAAAGGACAGCCTGCTAATTGTATCTCTGTTGTATGTTGTATATTGTTCTGTTTTTGTTTATGCAGTAAAGTAAAAAAAAAAAAAAAAAAAAACTACTTCCTGTTTGGCTTATAATTCCATTTTTTCAAATGCGATTCTGTTTTTTCAAATGTTGTTCATTTACACCTGACCCTCAGAGCGATCGCTGTGTTCTGCAGAATTTTATTTGTTATATTTCTTTCTGGCTAATCAGCCCATGCACTGTAGAGGCTGGGAGGTGTGGGGGATGGACTTACAGGACTTCTCTTCATTTAAACTCCTCTTTGGTTTTAAATACCCATCAGTTTTGAGTTTGACGGCACCTAGGACGTTTGAAAACCACAAATGATCATCTAGTTCACTGCATGCAGGTACGTTTTGGATGAACAGTTAAAAAAAACGAAGCAGACTGACGCAGTTGCTCTGAGTCTCCTTGTTTTGACTGATGATGCTAATGCTAATGCTAATGACGTGTCTCCATAGTGAAGACGCTGCCGAGTGGCTCCCTGAGTGATGAGAGTTAGATGCATCCTCATGGATTCATCCACTGGAGGTAACACATGTGTGAGTGTGCATGTTTTCACGTGCATCTGTGCGAGTGCGAAGGAATCCCCTGGTAGCTGGTGCCATGATGTGGGATCAAGGAGCTCTGTGTAATGGATACAGTGGTCTCCAGTATCAAGGCCTGCATGACTGACTGGCTGGCTGGTTGGGGGCGCCTGGCCCGTCTGTCCCCAAGTCTGCCCATCTGTCTCTGGGCTCGGCTTGCTGAAGTGTGAGGTGAAAGATGGGGAGCTGAGCAGACGTAAAGCCATCAAGATGACGTGGTAGAAAGTCCTGCTCCTGAGGACCTGTGGGAAGAACGAGCTCCAAAGTGCAAAAAGCTCGTGGACACCAACGTCGAACGGGACAACATCAACAAGTGAAGTGGGTTTATTTGTTCTGCTTCTTTAATAAAAGCTAATCGTTTGCAGTCAAAAAGCATGTTTTCACAGGTTTCTCTACAGTAAAATATAGTTCCAAAGAAAACTCTGGACAGTGAAGTTTGTGGATTATTCCGAGCAGCCAAGACTTTGTTTTTGGAAAGAGGCTCTGCCGTTAAAATTTATCAGCAACGCGAGGAAAGTTCCACTCACCTCCAGTGTTTTGGTGCAACGTCGGATCTCAGTGGGAGATAACTCAGAAGCAACACGCCGAAGCAAAAGCAGGAAATGGTTTGAGTCTTTTGGGTCTGTCGGGGTTTCTGTAAGGACTGACCACAAAATGTGCTCCGACCTTCATCAAAAACACACCAACGTCATCGGATCCGATTCAAGATGCACAGACATCACGAACAGAAGGAGGCTGAGACGAAAGTCCACTTTTTGACGCCTGTGATGAGACGGAGATGAGTCTCTGGTTCCAAGCCGTGATTTCTTCACTTTAAAAACTTTTGTGTTGGTTTTAGTGACTGTTCAGAAAAGTGTAGACATGAAAAACACGTGCAGTGAAAAGCAATTTATGAAAAGGTCAAAGGTTGAACTTTACAAATCACTGAGCAGTAGATCCATGTTGCGTTCCCACCCAAACTAATTATAGATATTTTATTTTCTTTGTAGTTTGCTGACACTTTTACTTGGTATTGGTTTATTTTTTCATTTTTTTGACATTTCTTGGTAGAGTTTATAGGCACTGAAATCTTTATTAAATGTTTTGAAGCCAATGTAGATCCAACACCCCTCAGTTGATCGAATCAAATACTCTACACCAGGGGTGCCACACTTTTTTTTTAACTTATAAAATGACCAAGTCAATGTGATCTATCTATCTACTATAAAATTACAAAACACATACTGTATTTTTCAGCCTATAAGTTGCAGTTTTTTGCATAAATTGCATCCCTGCGACTTATACGTCAAAGTGACTTATTTATGGATTTTTTCCCCATATTTATAAACCAATTTTTGGCTGAGATATGACCGTTTTCATTCATTCTGACTGAAAATATTGAAC
>JARVLU010000489.1:25235952-25247685 GCA_031762415.1 Simpsonichthys santanae | reverse complement strand
CACATGCTAGTGTTCTTTTGTTACTTTTAGCACATACATGCAGGATAATGTAAACGTGACTGTCAGAGTTGCGATGCGTTTATGTGAGGTAATGATCTGATCATCTGATTGTTGATTGCAGTAATCCACATTTTTAAGAGAAATAGGGCCCCAAACCAAATTTCTTGGGCCGGCCCTGCTTCCAACCCAGTTTGTGTGTTAGCCAAATATCTCACGACATATGTGACGGCGTGCAGATGGAGCTCTGCTGGCAGAGCCCAGCAGGCGAAGGACATGCTTTAATGTCTTCGGCCACTTCTTGTAGCGCTGACCTTCACGCCCCCGACGATCCATCAAGATCTTTTTACAGGAGCTGCTGGGGGGCAATCAGGAAGATGGCTCTTAAAAAGAAATCTCCTCCTGAGGCGAGCAGGTGAACGTGCAAAACAGAAAACGTTCGAGAGAGGCTCAAGATATTTGTAGACCCTATTTAAAAAAAAAAAACAGTTTGGTTTTCATTTTAAGAAAATTGGATTTATGGTTTAACCCTGTAACGTTGAGGATGTCAACTGGTATTTGTTGGATGGCTTTGATGCGCAGGGTTTATGTTTTATCCATTTGATCTCCCCACAAATGGTTTAAATGAAAATAGTCGTGCAGCTGCTCCTGTAACTGCGGTGTACGAACGTCCACGAACGCAGCGTTGCCCCGTGTGAGCACCAGCTCGAATAAATTGACCGTTTGGCAAAGTTTGTTGGACGTCTGCTTCAGGAATATTCTCGCCGAGTGCCGAGGGTGAAGTCAGCGACTGCTCGGAGCTCTGACGAATGTTTTCTTATTGCTCTTTGCCCACAGAGACAGTCGTGTTCAAAGAAGAGGAGTTATTTCAAGAATGTTTCCTGAATCTGTTTTTATCATCACCGCCATGGGGACATTTACCATCAAACGTTTGGTGCCTGACTTTTTGTTTTCAAGTGGAACTTTGTGGAAACGTTGTGAGCTGTTACTATCTAACCTGTCGCAGATATACTGTAGATAGGCCTGTCGCGATAAACAATAAATCAATTAATCACATGATGAATGAAAATGATCAACCTCACTTTTATTTATCGGCTTTATCGTTTCTTCGGATAACAAAACGTTCAACTCCGGTGTTCTTCACTGACCCCTCCCTTTCTCTTTTCTCTTTAAAATCTGTTTTAACCGTCCAAAATCATGTTTTTTGTGAACAACAAAGCCTTTTTCAAAATTGTTTCTTTTTTTTTGTCTGGTTTGCCTCATTATGAATCCATCCCCGTAAACTTTGATCATGTGCATAAATTGTTAATGACTTAAACTATAAACAATAAAGGGGAAAAACAAATTTTGGAAAGACTTTCAGCTAAACTAAGATTTTTTTAATTTTTGTATTATATTGTGTTACAGTAGTCCCTCATTTATCACGGGGGATCAGTACCCTGAAGACCCGCAATAAGAGAAAAACAAGTGTAAATAGGATCAGTACAGTGTGAATACCTCAGAAGGATTCACACAAATGGCGGCAGCAGGTGAAGCACTTCCTCTGTGTGTTTCTGACAAAATAATCATGTAAACCAAAAGTGATGGTGGCGTCCAAGTTTCTACACGAGCGTTCGCATCAGCCACTACAAAGCTGCTGGAGACCGGAGCTGTTTTCATCTGTCCGGTCAGACTTAAACCATTTCCCAAAACTGTTTATTGAGACATCTGCAGCAGGTAAGACATTAAGATGTCAAGCTTTCCACATAACCCAAAAGATCTGAACTATCCTTTTAAAGTGGATGATGGTGACGTTCGGCGTTTTTTCCTTTACCCGATGCTTTGTTGTATAAACAACTTGAGGTGTTGAAACATTAAGAAAACACGTCTAACACACACGAAGCCCTTTACAAACACAAAACTGAAAGCGAAGCCTCCAGGTTCTGTCTTCTTGGGTGTTTCTGGCAAACGCCAACATCCTCAGTCACAACACCGCCAAATTAAATTTAATCCACAAATTGGGCCCCCCCCCCCCCCGGTGTCTTCAAGAGAAGCCTCCACCGTGAAAGAACAACATTCCAGTTTCATTAGTTTACACTGCTGATATTAATACCATCATTACAATTGGACATGATTTATTTTGACTGCTATTACCACTAATACAATAATGGAGCCTAATAGGAGGGGGCAGGATTGATTTGGAGCCGCTCCACCCCCCTCAGCTGCAGCTGGAGTCCAGAAGGGTCAGGCGTACAGTAACACTTGACCCCGACGCCGTGCATGTGTGGAACAAGCATCCCTCCCTCCCTCCCAGCAGCTCTGGTCCCTGCAGACCAGCAGAAAGGGCAGTAACCTCTGCAGGCTTTGTTTGGCCGGCCCGGGCCCGAGCACAGGCCCACTATTGTAAGTCTGGGGACTCCTGAGCTCCAGCGCTTGTTTTCTTTGGGAAGCAGGAAATTGGATGACTGGCTACCTGCTACAACAACATCCTGCACTTGAGAAGCCGTCTTTTCACCCATACCTACCTATTATTTCCTTTTTCCATCGTACACAAGTGGTCAGCCAACAAGCTTCTTTCTGGTTTTTTTTTTTTTTTTTTTCTCTTTGGTCCTGGGGGGCGCCCCGTGCACGGGTTTGTCTCTGTTCCAGTCAGGTTGAGATCAAATTGGCCCCATCCAGATGCTTCCGTCAAAAATAGTGCGCAGGAGCCAAATACTTTAGCTTTTGGAGCCGGACCCCACCTCGCAGGGTTAATTTCCCTTTGTGCGCTGACTGAACTGACAGTTTTGGCTGCAGCTCATCTACTTATAGCTCTGCCGGAGCTCCTCCGGTCACGTTAGACCAATCAGTGATCAGTGGCGGCCTCGCCGGAGACCACTCGCCTCTACAAAAACATTCTGCAGGATTAGGGAGCTATTGACACAATCTGTGTGGGCGTTGACGAGAGATAATCAGACGTGACCTCAGAACATCCGACCTCAGCGTAAGACACTAATAAAGGTAATGATCACTGGACAGGGTTTTACATCCTCCCGAGGCCCTCAGAGGATGTAAAGATTAGGACTGCACCTGCAGCTTTGGGAGCAACGCTCATGCAGTTCTTGCTCATAAATCAACACATTTAAGACGAACTGTAAAACAGCTTCTCTTCATCATTAAATGTTAATTTAGGAATATTTGCACAGTGAGGGACACGTATAGTTATAGTCATTAGAAAATGACAGCATGGAAACAGTGCAGTGGAGCATTTTTTAAAAAAATGTTCAGTGAAGTTCAGACGATATCGAATGTCTGAGACTGTGCTCATGTTCTGATATCAGGGTCGTTGTAATGGACCAAATTGGAGAGTCTAATGTTTTTACATTTAAAAAAAAAAAAAAAAAAGATACATTCAATTTAATTTTTATTTTCACCAAATCTGAAGTGTTGGAAAACATAACTTTGCTGGTTTGGATGAGAACGTTAACATAATCCATTTCTGTTCATAAACACCCTTCAGTGCATTATCTACACAAACTGCAGCAGGTTCTAGACCAAAAACATCTACACGCTAAAATTATGAATTATTAAATTACCTCTGCAGAGAACAATGTTTAGAATCACAGTTTGTGCAAATAATAATAAAAAGGAGCCACACATGCATTTTTTTGTAATGATTGAAATCCAGCAACATTTCTTTAACTTATATTTAAATGTAAAACTTCAAATTTTTTAGCTCCACATCTCAGGAGTTTGATGAAAGTCACTATTTAAAGAAAAAAAAAGTGTTAAGCCTCGATGAGCCTGCTGTGTCAGTTTAAATAGACAATAACGCATCGTGGCATTGTCTATTTAAACCAATATTCAACCTTTATGTATACAGGTTAATCCCACTGAGCCTCAGGGACTCATTTATAAGAGAGACCTGGTTTTAACAAAGAATAGCATTGAATTGCCAAACACTCCTAATGGATTGTAAAGTGGATGGAAAGTTGCTGTTAATATTTTGAACTGCACAACATAATGGCTGACTTGTGATTTAATGCATACTAGAGGATGAAATTTTTTCTGGACTCGCGTATCGCGATAAGCAATAAATCAATTAATCGCATGATAAAGGAAAAATCATCAACCTCATTTTCATTTATCGGCTTTATCGTTTCTTCATGTCTCTCTTTCTACTGAAGACACTGGATGATAAAAGGCTCAACTCCGGAGTTCTTCACCACTCTTTCTCTTTAAAAGTTACGAGCTAAGCTAACAGGCTAACCTCGGGAAAAAAAAACTCTCGTCTTGTCGCAGCTCCAAAATTCACGGTTGAAACCCGTGCCTTTGTGTAAAAAGAAGCTGAGAACTTATTTACTGACTTAAAAGGTTTGCATGACAAACGCTATGCTAAAGAGCTCAAACCACACCGAGCATCCGCCATTTTGAGAACTGAAGAGTCATGGGGCCTCCCTGCTATTTTTCCTAAAGAGACACTGCTCGCTCCCTCACTATCCATCCTTCAGTTCAGTCTTATAATGCCATCCAGCGGTTGACGAAAGCTACTACATGCAAAACAAATTAAAACATTTATTCTTAAATTTGACAATTACTAATTGTCAATTTCAAACAATATTATTGTTTATCGCAATAATTTCTGTGACAATTAATCGCCCAACAAATTTTTTTTTAATCATGACAGGCCTACTCCCATGGGTCAACTGAGTTCTATAAGTATTGTAATTTACTAAAAACAGAATCCCATTTATTAAAAATAAAAAAGCCTTCAGGCCTCAATCCCTGACGAAAAGAAGGAGCATGGAGGTAAAGGCTGATATTTCTGTTATTCTATGTACAATAGTACAGATGGTAGAACAAAGTGTTAGTGTCCAGTCTGGCACCCCGTCACAACAGGTCAGAGGAGACGTGCACTGTCCAATCCACCGGCTTAACGAGATCAACTGCAGTGGAGGAGCAGCCCAAACTCTGAAAGTTGTTCAAGACCAGACAGCAGAGCATCCCTGTGCACAGCAGTGCACATCTCAATCATGTGCCGACAAAAATAAAACACACATTAGTTCTGGATTAAATGACAATAAGATCTAAATGGCCGTCAGCGTATCGAGGAGCAGGGGCGCAGCCTACCCAGGGAATGAGCAGATCAGAAGAGGCAGAAGCCATGCACTGCAAAGGGCTCCAGCTGCAAGCAATGACACCAGCGGAGCAACAACGCTGCAGGAACACACAGCGGGTGTAGCTCCCAAACACCCACCAAATCCCAGCCGCTCAGATTAAACAGAACCACACTTACAATCTCAGACGAGCAGAAGCCAAGAACAGCTGACGTGCAGCAGGAGGAACAAAGACGCACCTTGTAGCAGCCACCTGCCCAACTGCCACACCCACCAATCAGGGGTGCGCTCTGATTAACACCTGGTGCACAGCTGGGAGGGTGGAACATTATGGATGTTCTGAAATCTTAATGAATGACTCCATCATGTGCTCTCATGGTGTTTGACTTTTTGTTGTTTGCCAGTTTCTCACTGCACATGAAGCAAACTGGTAAACCAGTGTCATGACGTCAAATGATCCTGTTCATGCAGCATTGAAACTTTTCTTTTCTTGGACTTATCGAAAAGTTCAACAACTCTTTCCGCCGACTGTTGCACATCGGCGATTGTGACTCATGTTTTCAGTGACAACATTTAAAGTTTTATTTCAATGTGACAAGAACACAGTTTTCACATTTAGAACTACTCTTGAAAAACAAATTAAAATAAAAATACATTTAAATGAAACATTTATTTTTCCAAAGTCACGGGGAGCCACAGCGGAGGGAAGAACGTGGCTCCGGAGCCGCAGGTTGCCGACACGTTTCAGGATTCGTGTTCTGCTCTGTGGTCGTTTATTTGTGTCTGCCTTCCTCCTCAGTCACTCCCCTGCTTCATCAGTTGGCCACGCCCACTCACCTGTTCCCATTCTGCGTTCAGCTCAGGTGTCTCCACTTTATCACCTCAGTGCATATTCAGTCTGTTTCCTTCTTCACATCTGTGGAGCATCGTTGGTTCTCATCCAGTGGGCGCCTCTTTGTACGTTTGCTGCCACGTCAGCTTTTTTGAAATATTTTAAAATCAAAATAAGAGACAAATAAGTCCTGAACCGTCAAACAAGGCAGCTTGTAGTTTTATGTCACGTTGCAGTTTATTGGAGACCCTTCAAATGAGCCTGGCGCAGGAAGATGATGTCATCTTTCATTTGCTGATTGATTTCCAACAAGTAAAAACAAACAAAGTGTCTTTAAACTTATAAAAAGGCAATAAGTGTATTATTTTTAAATGTACACATTTGTTCTTAAAGCAGACTTTATTTCCCATCAGTAATACAATTTATTCCTAAATCTCCTTCCTCATTGTCTAAGAAAACTGATTCTGAGTTTATTCCTATACACAAAAAGCACATTTTAAACCCTTTAAATAACTCTTTACAGATGCAGATTGTCATATTTTGTGCTGTCAGACCATGAAAACATGATCTCAAGGGTTTTGGACCTCATGAAAACAGAAAAAGGACACGCAGACCCCATTTATAACCTTTAATTTAACCTCCTATTTTGGTTGTAATTGAAGCGCACACTGTCCCACCATAACGTCCACTAATGCATTTCTCAGCCAGGAGTACACATGCTCTGTGTCCGCTCTTCGTTGTCATTTTCATTGGTTGCAGGTGGAAGGAATTATGGAGAAATGTTAGCAAAAAAAAAAAAGATTTATTCTATTTGCAGAAACGGTCAACATCTGTGTTTTATCAACAGCATTCAAGTTGTATAAAAAAGAGCAGTAAAAAATTTCAAGGCAAAGAAGAAACTGACAAAATATCATAGAAAAAAGCTTCTGACTCTGAGGCACTTACGACTTGACGGAACGAGTGCAGTCTAAGTTTTCCCAGGTGGTTGTAGTCAAGCGTCAAAGGCCACGTTTACATTAAAGGTGATGTTTCCAATCCTGGTCGAAGTCATCGCCAGCCTCGAAGCTTCTGTGTGTCACTGACTCAACTCCGTTTGATTCATACTCAAACACAAAGAAGCGCTCTTACCGAGTTTTTATCAACAATACGGCAAAATGCAGTTCATTAATCATTTGCAAATATTCAAAATGTCATTTCAAAGTCTCAAGTGTTAGGCTTCAGCCGGCGCTCCTCGTGTCCAGCTCAGGGCGGGCCTCGTTCAGTCGGAGCTAGCTGAAGCGGCCGAGTCCACGTCGTCGTTTTCAAGGTCGTTGGGCGAGGCCGACTGGCCCCCCTTCACCCTCTTCCACTTCATCCGCCGGTTCTGAAACCAAACTTTGACCTGGTGCAGACAAACCAAAAACACTCGCCGCGTTAGCATTCATAGAAAACCAACACGTTAAAGTTAAACTTGAGCTGCTTCGCCACCTGCTGGAGCGTTAGTCTGAAACCATTTGATGTTGAGAAGTGACGGATTCGTAGACGTTCTGCTGTGCTGGATGGTAACGTGCTGGAAATGACTCTCAGCTACTACCACAGGTCGTGCACGTCCTTTCTCAGCGACACGACTGTTGTTGTCGACACGTGCCGCCAGAGCAGGAGACTCCACGTAAAACAAGCACTTTAACGTTTGTTTAAAAACAACTTGCGCAAGGACGGAGACAGTGGGACACACCTGCGGTGACTGGGGTCAGGTGTGCACAGGAGCAGGAACGTGAGGAATAGAGAAACACTGGGAGGTCAGAAAGTACAGCTGTCATTTCTAACATGAGCCCGACCCGAATTTGGGCTGGACCATAATAAAGTGCTAGATGGGTGGGCCGGGTTGTGTTTGGCTTTTCATCGCGTCAGTGGACGAGCCAATTATATGGCAACATGGTTTGCCATACCATCCAATTATATGGCAACATGGCTTGCCAAACAATCACCTGCCGCACGCGGCCATTTGACCACGAGCTGACCGGCCTTGAAAGAGTTAAAATAAAGTTCAGTTAAGCTTCAAATGGGACCATGCTGTCAGGCATCCAAAGCCCAAATGGACGTTCAGCTGCTGCACTCAGCGGACGCGCGCGGCCGATGACCCAAACAGCTGAGATCCCAAAGCAGACGTCAGAGCAGGGTCCGTGTCTGAATAATGCAGAATGCCAGCAGAAGGAGGTATTTAATGCGCTTTGACGACCATGAAAGGACAAACACGCCCTCAACTCTGATCTTCTGACCCATCAACCAAAGTTTAGCTCGGTGTCCATACAACTGTCTGAATTGTAGCTATAATTGTGTTTCTTGAAGTCAGTTGGCTGGAGCTGCCATTTTGAATCAGGGTGACTTCAAAAACAAGTTGTAGATCATCTGATGATTTGCTGAGACTCATCAAAACCCGACAAGTGGTTCATGAGATATTTTGCTAACAGTTAAAGCATGCACACACTCTTTCACACAGGTAAAAACATTTATAATTTTGCCTCCACTGGTTAATGATGTAAACTAAAAATGTCTTATGTTGTTTGAGTCTTTAAGTTTTTGTGCCAGTATTTGAGAATATATTAAAAATACTTAATGAATTAGCAACAATTATTAGATATCTGCATGTGACTCGATCGCTGCAGTAGCAATATTTTTACTAAACTTATGGCATGGTCAGCCAACATAAACGATAAATCTCCCTCCAGTGTGTAAAACTCCCACGCCTGGTGAGGACCATGACCAGTCGGAGCGACGCGCTCAGGTCTGGCTCAGAGCGCTCCAAATATCGAGCGCTCAGCGGGTCAGACGAGTCGTCTACCAGGAAGTCTGCCAACACAGGATGTGCCTTTACTGCGCCCGCCTTTTGGACGGCGCTCGTCTGCAGCGCCCAGATCAAAAAATATTAAAGGTTTTCAACTGTGGCTCTTCAACCAGATTTATATTTTAATAAAATTAAGCAAGAAAACAACTGTTTAGACCTTTTCTCTAACGATAACTGGACTTTGATGCTTTGTTAAAAAAAAAAAAAAAAGGCAGATTTGAATGATCTAAAAAAAAAAAGGAAAAAAGTAAACAAGGTTTTCCATACATCCAACCTGTGCGCAGTCTGGGTCTGCAACCTGCGGCTTCGGGGCCACATGTGGCCCTTTGGTGCCTCTGCAGTGGCTCTTTGACCAAAACTAACATAAAACTGCATTTTATTTAAATTATTGCCAACAATGAAAACGGCTAGTTCCAGCAGATTTCCTGTCATTTTCATATATGTGAAGGACAGTGCAAATAAAAGGTGTAAAACATGTGGACTACGTCATGCTAGCAGTTTGTTAGCCGCTTCAAGTCCACTTCCAGTCTCTCAGAGTGACCTTTCTCTCAAAACCACCAGAATGTTTTGGAATATCTTTAAAACAAGCTGCTGAGAAGAAATATGGTGAGTAATTCTGATAACGCTAAGAATAAAACACATAAAATCAAAGTATTCAGTTGTCTTTATCAATGTAACTAATGTCCAACAAACTGGCCAAATTTTATACTGCCTTTAAATTTATGCTTTAGGCAGGATACTTAATTCTTCAACAATTAAAATAACTCACAGGCCTGCAGAGTTCAGTGTTTTTAATGTATATATTTTCTTTTTTTTAAATAATTCTTTGAATCTTATGTTTCTGCCCCTTCATGCCATGATCTGCTTCTGTCGCTCTCCTCTCTCAGCTCATCAGCCCTGATTCACCGCACCAGTTCTGATCCACAAGTTAAGGACTCCTCACCACTCCAGTCTGCCAGATTATCAAACCCCTCATGGTGGTAGATGTCCAGCGTTCTTGTCACAGCCTTGTCTGATCTTCACATCTTGACCTCATGCCTGTACTCTGATCTGCCTGCTCCCCGTTTGCTCTTGTTTTGCCTTTCTGACCTCGTCACTGATTTCACCTTCTGGCTCGACGACTACGACTCGTGGATCACCTTATGGGTTTGGATCTGGATCTCTGACCTCCTGTGCATGACCCCCCACCTCTACGCCTGGACCTTGTTCGTGGATTACCCCCCTGACCGCGCTCTCCTCAGCTCTGCCCTGTTCGCCCAGTGACGTCATCTCGCCCAGCTCCGTCAGGTGGCCCCCACCTCTCCTGTTTGAGAAGATTGGTCCCACCACTGGATTCTGAACAGCAGCTGCAGTTCAATAAACTTTTTTTAACTATTCTTGTTGTCCAGCGTCATGTATGAATCCTAAAACCCAATTCTTGTCAAATCTGGTCTTTTAGTTTGCATTAAAATGTAAAAATAACAGTGAATGTTAATAGGCATTTTTTTTTATATAATATCACCCTCACTGGCTGGAAAAGCCCTAACCAGTAAACTTGTAATGGCACCAGTTGACAGTACAATTCTAGCAGGTTTTGTGTCTCCGGACATTGTAGTTATTAGTAAGCAAAGTGGGAAAAATGGCTCTTTTTATCTCAACCCCTGGTTTAGGCTCATCTGTGACTCATAAACTTGCAGAATATATTCAAGAATTAAACCTTTTGTGTTTCCTCAGTTCCGGTCCGCGCTTAAAACGTTGACTTGTTGCTGTTTTACGTGTCTTTTTGTTATTTCGTGTTACCCTTTGTTGACTTGATTAAGAAGGTTTGACTGACTGAATAATCTGTTCCCACTTACTGTAATCTGTTTTTGTTCCTCGGCTAATCGTGCTTCATTGACGTGGTGGCAGCTCATCCGGGCTAATAGCTGGAAAACTCTGTCAGATTAATACAGCAGAGGAGATCTGGGAATTATATTTAGCAACGGTCGACAACGTGTGGTCACCGCTCGCTCGGCGACCTCGTTAGGAGGAGCGCTGGGTCTGACAGGCAGACTTCTGGGTTTTCATCCAGCAGCGTCGACACACGTCTGGAGGCCGCCGGGCAGCCATTACAGCTTCACGTCATTCTGCTACAACCACAGACTGAAAAGCGCTGTGGAAAAAAATGCCCGTTCTGATTCAAATGCAGCATAATCGAGAGCTGAAATTTAATTTTCAAGCATGTGCGGGTTGTAATTTTTCTTTTATGTTTCGCGTTTATGCAAGATTTTGTGGCTGGACGGAGGGTAATGTTTAATTTTTCCACCTGATCACGCTGCCAAATCCTGCATTATTTAACATGAAAGGCTGATCGATTTATATTCAATGTGGAGGCTCCCTTCTTTTAAAGAATCACAAGTAAACGTGTTTCAGTCCATCCCAAGCTGAGCGGGAGAGAAGTGGAGCACCTGTCTCTCGGTGAGGTCGAGGTTCACGGCGATCTCGTAGCGCCGGAGCCTGGTCAGGTAGTTGTGGTGGGTGAACTCGGCCTCCAGCTCCCGCAGCTGCTCCTTGGTGAACGCTGTACGCTCCTTCCTGGCCTTGCAGCTGGAATCCACTTTGAAATTGGAGTCCTGGATATCTGTAGAGATAGAAATGCATGCTTTAACGCATGTGTCAGACTTAAGGCCCGGGGGCCAAATGTGGCCCTCAGTGACATCTTATCTGGCCCCCAAGATGTTGAGGGGCCCCAACACATTTATCACATTAATTTGTTATCTGGGTGTCCAAAAACTTCTTTAAAAAGTCTTCAGTTGATGCAAGATGTTGCTGCCAGCGTCTTAACTGGATTTAATGTTGGCTTGTTCTGCTGCTATAGGCTTAGACTACTGGAGGACAAATTGACCTCATTTCCTTAAACGAATTGTTAAATTTGAACAGTTTTCATTTGATACTATTTCTATCTCAACTTGTGATTCTTGACCTGCCATTGTGTATCTGTTCCTACCAAACCCAGCTGGTCGAAGCAGATGGCCACTTGTCCTGAG
>JARVLU010000489.1:25176725-25188465 GCA_031762415.1 Simpsonichthys santanae | reverse complement strand
TGAGTGTAGACCACAGAGTCCTGGCCTGATGATGTAGATCTTCTGTGTTGGGCCATCCTTTTGGCCAGTGGCTGTTTGGTTTCCCTGACATAACACTGATCACCCTCCTGACACTGAACAACATACACAATATTACTCTGTTTGTGCCGGGGGAGGACCAGACAGCTTTTTTTTTTTAGATCAACCCATTTTTTACTTTAAAACGTTTTAACATTTTGTAAAGCATAAAAGTTACTAAAAACAAATCAATTGAGCTGAACGGGTTGAAATGTGGACAGTTAAAAAGCTCAAAGTTTGTAGAATAGATTGCAAAATATAAATAAAACGCGTGACTGCATTGCTCACTGGGTGACAAAGTTTTCATCCACACGATGTTACGAGATGCGTCTTATCTGGAGGTGCTGCTGTTCACAGCAAAAAGATGCAAACAAACTGAACAAATAAAGACAGTTGGAGGAGAGGCCGCCATGAGGTCGAGCGTGGTACACCTGGGAGGAAAAACGAGACACCCCCCCCCCCACACACACACACACCCTGTGCTGTAATGGGATAATGGTGACTGTGTTTGTTCACAGATACGTTTTATTGAATATTTCTCAACTTTGTAGAAACATTTTCAAACTCAATCCTAAATATTTGGAAGAATCGGACGTTTGTGTTGCACAATAAAATGAAGTGGCTCCAATTCTCAACACTATTATAAATATAAATCAATAGTTTAAAACTAATGTTTAAACAACAGATAACTTCTCAAAAAAAATTTAATCAGATTTCACAGTTGAATTTTTTTTTTTTTTTTATTAAAACACTGATTACAGAAGTATCTGGCTTTTCCTGATAGTTAAACTTCTGATTTATTGCAAATATTGTTTATGGCTTCATTATTTAGAGCTTTACTGATTTTTGCAAATAAATAAATAAAATTAATATATATTTATGTAACAAACTGTTATTGTTAGCTCAGACTTCCATGTCCTGGATTTTTGGGGTTTTACGTTGCGTTTTGTTTATTCTCCTGGTTTGAACCTTCTTCTGCTCACCTAATCCATAATCAATAATCCAGGTAGAAAAATCTAAAAAAAGTATATGCCTTTTTGTCTTCTACTAATTTTTATCTCTTGTCATCTTAAATTGTGCCTTTCATCAAGCAGCTTCTTGGAGCACGACACTGACTGAGTTCATATAACTTGATTACTGGTTTAGAATTGATCATTTTGTCGCAATCGGAGGCACAAAAGTGTGACTTTTTTTTAAAATTTGAAGTACATCAGTCTCAAACATGAAACAGCAGGAAAACTGTGTTCTGATGTCCTTCTTGATGTGGCCCATACCATCCACTGAGACCTTCCTGTGGTATTTCCTGACATGAAGCATCTGCACAAAAGAGCAGAGGGCATTGATCTTACCTCCAAACGCCTCTGATCCCAATCCATTCACACACCCTGACCTACATGGAGCCCCACTGCACAATCCATCGCGTCTACATGCAGCACGGGAAGTCCAGAAGATGATGTGCACAGTCCTATCCAGCGTGTACTGTTTGGTGCAAACAGAAAAAAAGGCATAAAAAGCAGTGATGCTTGTGTCATGATTATGTTTTTATGGCACAAATAAAAACTGCAGCGTGAAGGGGCTGCCTTTTCTTTCGTCAACGCGATGACTTAATTCATGTCGTGCAGCTGAGAATGCTAATTCAGAAAAATGCGTTAATGCGTCATGATATCAGAAAGAGCTTGTGTCTATTTTAGCCGTCTTGCGTGTGCTGTACGTGTGGAGCAGCGTTTAGTGAGGCCCGCAGGGGCTCGGCCTGTTGGCGCTCTTATCGCTCACATTTGCTTATCTCCAACGTAGTAATTGCCGACTTCCAATCACGCTTGTTTTCCTCTGGGGGGGGGACTATTTCTTCTTAGTTTGTTCCTTTTTGAACTTGAAACGGCCCCACCTCCGTTCTGATACACTCGGGTCGCTTGCAGATGCCAAGAGGCTTCTGTGGAACTCATTATGGGATGTAATATACCTCTGGGCTAGTTCGTGAATATTTTACCCCTGATAGTACAACAGGAGGTTGACTGCACGAGGAGTTTAAGATGAAAACATCAAGAAATGTTGGAATCTGGACATTTTCTAGTTCATCTTTAACTGAAGTCTGTTATTCCTCAGTATTTCATCCCACTCTCTCTCTCCGAGGAGACCCGTGGTCCTGGTTTCCTTGTGTTGAGGCTGGACACCACCACATGTTGTGTTGTGGTTGACCAAGCAGCGACCACTTTAAAAGAGTCCAAATTGATGCAAAACATCTCGAGCTGATCCTCTGGCTGAGGATGAGAGAAGACGGCTAAGCTTGTGGATCGATTACCTCGCCACAGAAATGATCTGGTTTTGTGGCAGTCGACCATAATCACCTGACGCCTCTTGAATATTCGCTGGTATCTGTTAGAAGTGGTGGGCTGCTGACAATCCTGCTCTGCTGGGGAGGACACATTTGTTAGTGAAGGGCAAACAAAAAAGTGTTTCCAATTACTGGTACCTTACGTATCAGTCTCCTAAGACTGGCTTCATGAAGTGACCCAAAAAAAAAAGCTTGAGTCAGACCTACAGTAACAGTAGTATGTTTTTTTAAATTATTTACTTCATGGAAATGAGCAACTACTCCCGATTTTAGTTGAGGCTACTTTTAGAGCAGGAGTCACCAACAAAATTTGTTAAGAATCCAAAGTTTTCTGCACTATCTGCCTATAACCTAAAAAATAAAATAATAATAATAATAATTAAAAAAAAAAGATTATTATTGTCATTATTGTGAACAATCCACACAGCTGTGCAGCCTGATGCTATAAGTTAATATCTGATGGAAAATCTACCGTAGTTTCTGGACTATAAGCCGCTTCTTTTTCACACACATTAACACCACGACTTTTGTTTTTCATTTACTAATTATTTATACAGGTAATGTCATTGAGTCTTAAGGACTCACCCCCACAAGAGAGATGTGTATTAGGCAGCTCTGTGAGTGCCTGGATGTGACAAGCTAGATGTTTTGGCAGCTTGAAGCTCGTTAGCCCATCAAAAAAGAAAAATCCATAAATTAGCCGCAGCATTGTATAAGCTGTGGGATTCAAAGTCTGTGGAAAAAGTAGTGGCTTATAGACTGGAAATTACGGTAATCTCTCTATTTAAAAAAAAAAAAAAAAAAAAAAAGGAAATACATGCAAAATGTCAAAGATAACGAAGTTAATGTGTTTCTATTAGCTCAGCTGTAATTACGAGTGGGCCCCACCAAACCACTCGTCCATGGACGTGAAATGGACCAGAATCTCGCCCATGGGCCACCAGTTTATTATCCCTGTTTTCAAGGCTCTTAAAACTGTGTGGCATGCAGACCACTGATTTAAAAAAAAAAAAAAAAAAAAAAAAAAAAAAAAGAAATTCATACCTAAAATGTAATGTAAGAATTTGACCATTTTTTGGTAATCCAATATTAAGAACAAACAATGATTACAGAACATTCCAAGCATCGCCACAAACAATTTTTTTTCTCTTTATATAACTTTGTTGTTTTCAGCTGGAGCTCTGCCGTTGGCATCGATAGCAGGGCGTTTCTCTGATGACACGTACGAGGACAGAAGGTGGCAGCGCCGCTGATGGAGATGGGAGTTTGGCCACACCGCTGGAACAGCTGAGTCCACCGAAAGCAACGGACGAGTGTGATTAGCTGAGCTGCAGCAGAGCTCTCATCTGTCAGTGTGTGTGCGAGTGTGTTGGTGTGTGTTGGTGTGAGGAGTTGGGAGGGAATAGGGTGGAGTAAAAAAAAAAAAAAGCAACAAACAATGAGAACAGAAATGAAGAGGAGGGCGATGGAGTGCGGCACACATCCAGGACTGGTATGTCCGTCTGCCATTTGCGTCCGCAGGGAGCTGTGGCTCGGCACCATGGTTTCAGTTACACCCTAAACAAACAAACAAAGGAGCTTGGGCAGCGTGCATGTAAGCGAGATCGGGAGTGAGAGATTCTAAACCTCAGTGAATTTCTGTGTGGCACGCGTGTGCAGCACACACTCACACACAATGTGCCAGTCCACCTCCCGGATGGATTTCCCTCCTCAGGTAACCGTGACACGGGGCTCAGAGAAATCTTGTGGCGTTACGGTTCGTTGGGAACCTCACGGAAATCTGTTCGTCACGTTCCCAACGCTCAGCCTCACCGACTCCACTGGACTCGAAGACGAGACGTTTACACGTCTGTATGTTTTGGAGATGTGTTTTGGAGCCGCCCGGGGAAGACGGTGATGTGGTGGCAGTTTGGGTCATTCAGACATCTGGGATCATCTCTCTGCAAAGGAATGCGTGCACAGAACTCATTTATCACGGCTGTTGGGTTCCAGGTCCCACCGCGATACGTGAAAAACCGCAAAGTAGGAATAGTAGTCCAAGAGAAGAGAAGCACATGCACAGTGCAGTGGCCATGTGGTGTAAATGAACATTTGAAAAAACAGAATCACATGTGAACAAATGGAAATACAGTATATAGCGGAAGTTTACGAAGCAGAAGTGGCTGGAATCACATTTGAAAAAACGTAATTACATTAAGCTAAAGTGGAAGTGGTGGGTTTCTTTTTGTTTTTTTTTCTTTTTTTTTTTTTTTTTACTTTATTAACAACAGAAAAAAGAACAACAGAAAAATGTACAATACATGCACAGAGGAGGTACAGTTAGCAGACTAGCACACACACACATTCCATTTTTTTCAAGTACTGTATTGTGTTATTTTTCCCTTCAAATGTAATTATGTTTTTTATTTATTTTATTTTATTTTATTTTATTTATTTTTTATTCCAAATGTTCATTTACACCTTAGGGGCCACCGTAGTAAAGTTAACCCTTCATGCAGCAGATGCAGCACAGAGCAGAAATGTACTTCTTCATCACTTACACTGAAACACCTCAACATAGAAGTTCTAACATAATTAAAAATAACTTTTAACACTTCAATATTTAGTGATGATGACGATTTTACGATGTGACATACTTTGAATTTTAAGCTGGAAGACAAAAGTCGATTGGTGCATCTGGACAGCAAAGGGTTAACCTTCACAAAACTCATGACAGGCTGTGGGTGGGAGCTTCTCCCTGCACCTATGGGCTGCACACAGGTGCAGCAGGTGCTAAATCATTTAAAATATATCAATATGCCATTCTTTGACATATTGATATTGATAATTGGTATATGGTCGTAGCTGAGAGTGAGTTGTTGTCCTGATGTAAATTAAAAATCTGAGAAGACTGAATTAGCTAAAAGGGAAAAACACGATAACTGAGCTATTTTAAGATATTGATCTGAATTTTGGTTTGGTGGTAGCTGAGAGCAATGCCCAATAAACACTGAATTAAAAAAAAAAAAAATCAAAGATGGCCACCAAAGCTGTATTTAAATGGCTTTAACTCAGCTATTTTTACACATATAGGGACTAAAATTTGGTGTGATTGTGCTTAGGTGAGAACGTTCCTATCACATACCAAATCCAAATCGAAAATCCAAGATGGCCACCATAGATTTAAAAAAAATTAATATAACACACTGAGTTTTTTGCCATTTTGAGCTGAAACATGGTGTACTGGTAGCTGAGAGTGAACAACACATATTGTCAAATCAAAAAGTTTAAAATGGCCGCCGCGTGGCAGTCCCATCAAAGTTTCTCCAGGAACTTTCTTGTTTCATATATTCCTCTCACTGAAAGTCCTTTAGCCTCGTTCTCTTCTGCTCTTCTATCCCTCCATCTTGTCAACCATCATTTTATCTCCCTCTTATCTCGGAGGGGGCCGAGATGGTAGAGGCAGGGCAGCCGACTCAAAAGTCCCAGGTTCGATCCACAGCCATTCCTACAAGTCATGGAGTCTCTGAGCAAGACACCCAATCCCCAATTGCTCCCCGGGCGCCTACATAACTGCCTACTGCTCCACCCGGGTCCATCCCTGGTGCGATAGGTCAAATGCAGAGAACCAGTTTTGCCATTGTATGGGAACATACAAAGATGACATAGCACTTTACTTTCTTATTTCTTTTTTGTCTCAACAACTCAGTTCAGATCGTCTCCTAATTTGCGTCCACTTCTTTTTATCAGGCCACAGAATCGTCTTTCAGTTGTTTAATTTTATTATTTATTTTGGTCTATACTGTTGAAGACACCTCTTCAGTCTAGTTATGTTTGTCTTTCCAGCGTTGGTTCAAATGATAGATCCTTCTCGTGAGGACGGCGGTACTTGAATCTGAGAGTAGTTTAAACAACGGGGCCTCTTCTTTTCTTCTCACTTTGCTGGAACAAGCTCTGCTCCAAAGTATTTCCCTCTGCTGGTGTCGGCGGCAGGAATCATGGAGGCTGGGAACGTTCTCATGGATCCCGCGGAGAGGAGGGGTTGCCAAGGGTCACCCCAGGTCAGCGGCAGGCACCGCGGGAGGATGTGACTCCGCAGCCTGACAAGGGTCTGCCGATGCGGGTCGACATATCCCATCTGTCAGTGCAACTATTCTTTGTCAATGGCAAATGCACGTAGCAGCCAGTCATGAGGGAGTAGCGGTGGCTGTTTCCTGAGACGGCCAACGAGGAACCACGCTGTGGCTCACTCTCCCACTTTTGTTTTCATTCTCGCCGGGGTCGGAAGTGTTATTTGGGTTAGTGTTCAGGGAGCAGGACTTCTGTTCGCTGGGAACTCGGAGTCTCGTAGACGCTTTCTCGCCCCCTCTCTATTTTCCCTGTGAAGGAGAACAATAACATGTCATCAAATGTACACTTACTGTTTAAAGTAGATAAATATTTTGCCTACATCGTCTTTCCTGAAAGAAATCTTGGCTTTCAGTTTGTCATTTGGCTTTCGGTTGAACAAATATGATCTAATCTCGCTTGGGAAAAGCTGCTCCGCATAAAAAAAACATGGGACATCACATAAACACTCTGTGTTGCCAAGTGTTAAAATCTTAGGGTTTTAATCAGTTGGCCTCGAGGCACAGAACCATACTTTTACATAAAAATCCTATTTATTAGAGTTCAAATGTTGTTTTTCATGTTCTTGGCAACTGTTGACATCAAAACTGTCATAACTGCTAAGATCTGGCAACATAAGTGAAAAAAGTCCAACGGAGCAACGAATCCCAACACATATTGAAGACACGCACACATATGTGCACATGTATGTTTTGTTTTCAGAAAATGCAGCCTGTAGTCTCGCATAAAAAAATATGGCAGTTCGTGTTACCAAAGAGTTATTTAATTATGCCTTCCAGCACATTTAGTGCTCACTAATTGTTTCATAATATTGGTTTAACTGCTACACAAATATGATACTGAAACTATTAAAATGAAGATATGTTCAGCTTATGGGAATAAATCTCCTTGCTACCTTTCATTCAGACTTTAACACAGTAAAAGTAAATTTAACAAACGGTTTTTAGTCTCTGATGTCCAACATCAGTTTGTTGTGAAGGTCACACATCAGAGATTTGAGTTTTGACAAATGACGTCTCATTCTTTTCAAAAACGTATAATTTGACCGATTTGAAATGAGAATCTGTAGCAGAACTCTGAAGAGCTGATCTTAGTTGTAAATAGATTTTTGAATGGGCTCAGTTTGGGAAGGAAAACATATTCAGACTAGCAAAGACTACGTCTTAAAAATCACAATCTCAAAAACGTTAAAGTGGTAGCTACAAATTTCATACAAGTGGTTTATTTTAACAGGTAAGTCGATTGAGAACCTGTTCTCATTTACAATAACAACTTGGTTAAGAAGCTTCAACACAAGTGGACATAAAACAGCACTGATAAAAGCAGAGGACACAACACAAGCAGCATAGATGGACATATTTAAGCAGCACTGTGAACAATACTGTGACTAGCATTGTAAAACTAAAAGCACGTGCAGCGATCTTGGACTAGTGAATGTAAAAGAGGAGAGTGTAATAAATGAGTCGAGCTTTAAGCACCCTTGGATTCTCACTGGGTCGTCCTTGGCCATTCCCCGACATCCCTCGACAGTGTTTACGGATCTCACCAGAGGGAACGGCTGATTATTCAGAAAGTGCCTCGGGAGTGTCGTCATCTCCCCCCGTCTGCAGAATGTTCTACGTCACCGTGTGCTTGGCTGTGCGGGGTGTTTTTTTCATTATCAGGGTCTTTCTTCTCAGCCAAGAAGAAAAAGTTTGATAGGATTTTTTTGTTTTGCCTCCATTTTCCTACATGTGTTCAGTTTCACTACTTTTTTGTCAGTCTAAATGAGGGGTGTCAAACTCACTTATAAAAGGGGGCCAGAATTAAAACCTTTTTCGATATCAGAATCTACATAAACTCAAATCTGATACCCAACATCTTGTCTTGGTCAGAGGTTCCTCAACAAGAGTTTGATTGGTCTCGCTTGATGTTGTGCTTTCAACATCATAATCAAAGATTACTGAAAAAAATTCAAGAGATAGAAGTATTTTTATATTTCACAAATCATCTTGGGGGCCAGATAAAATGTCAACGAGGGCCACATTTGGCCCCCGGGCCTTGAGTTTGACACATGATCTAAACAGATCTCACTTGTGAATGAGTCTCCGAGGCTCAATGTGATTTATCCGTCTAAATAAAGGTTGAATGAATTGTAGATGGTTGCAGTCATCTGCAACAGAGAACTGTGAAATGTGACATTGAAAGCAAATTTTTGTTGGTTCAAAATTGTCCTATCATTTATTTTAGCTATATATATATATATATATATATATATATATATATATATAAACAACATATTACACTACTCAATTTATACCAGACAGTGCTAACTGGCTGCACATTTCTGGTTTAGTGAGCTGCATCATATCTTTCCAAATGCAGCTTCTTGATTAAAAAACAGTCAGATAAACAGTGGTTACAAATAAAGACTGGCTCTCTGTTTTTCTGTCAGACAGGTCAGTTGGTCACACCGATAAAGATCTGCTGTGGAGCTGTATTCTACAACAAATAAGTGCCCCGATAAATGACAGGACGGGGGGGTTGTTTACCCAAAGGCAGCAGACATAAACACAGCAACCCGCTTGGATAGAAGGGGAGGTAATTTAGATATACCATCACCATTAGCCCAATTCGGGTTCAGTGCCTCTGAATCCACTGGGCTTTCCCTGTTCGCCTGAGAAGGGGGGAAAAGTACACTGCAATTACACGTGTTCGACAAAATGGCAACAGAGGAGGAAATGAGGGGGGAAGCCAAGGTGAAGTCTGAGCAATGGAGCTTCTCCTCAGTCGTCTGTAAGTCGGCCACTGAGGTAGGGTTGCACCGAGAATTGCCACGGGGGTTTGGTGGAGTGTGCTGGCATTTGTGACAATGAACCACAAATGACTGGACAAAGATAAGGCATGAGTTCAGCTTCCTCTTTGGGTCAGACATGCAAACCTTATCCAGGCTCCGTCTGATCAAGTATCACTTCCTATTAGAGAAATAACTGCACGTGTCCTGATACGCAGAGTTAAAGTCCGTTCTGTAATATTCCAGTAGAATGTAGATGGGATTTCAACACAAAGTTTTGTTGTGGCCCTCATTATCTCTGACTAAACTTTTACTGACACATTTAACACAAGCAGTTTGGCCCTTTTTGTGCAACTTAAAAAGTCCACATAGGTTTGTGTGTCTCTGGTCCTGTTGCGTAACAGAACCCATTATATTGTAATACAATTCAACTTTTAATCAATGCACTGTGAATCAATGTGCTTTGAATCAACGCACTGAGATGAAGTGAAATATAAGAGAACAAAACAAAGCAGTCGAGACCTTCGCCAGTTTTTAAGATCAGTGGCATTGAAATGAAATTTGATTATTGATGATTGCTGTATATTGATATAAAACCTCTCACAAATGCGTCTTGTTTGAAAACTGAAAAACACTTCTCTAAAACCCGATTCATGTTCAAAAAAATGATACATTAAAAGTTTGTCTTGGATAAATAAACCTGCTGGCAGCGGATGTGATTAATGCTCTTTTTGACATCAAAAGGGAGGGAGAGTGAGGGAAGAACGGAGCGTGAGATTGACAGATGGATTGGTGCAGCATCTGCAGTATTGTGGACTCTGTGCCGGTCTGTTGTAGTGAAGAGGCAGCTGAGCTGTAAAGCAAAGCTCTCTGTTTACCAGTCGGTCTACATTCCTGTCATGAACTGGGTAGTGACTGAAATAACGACATTGTGGCTACAGGAGGTTGAAATGAGTTTCCTCTGCAGGGCAGCTGGACTCTCCCTTAGAACCGCTGCTCCTCCACATCGAGAGGAGCCAGTTGAGGCGGTTTGGGTAAGGATGCTTCCTGGGCGCCTCTCGTGGGAGGTGCTTCTGGCATGTTCGACTGGAAGGAGACTCAGTACGGGACACACTGGAGAGACTATGTCTCTCGGTTGGCCTGGGAACGCCTCGTCCTCCCAGAAGAGCAGGAAGAGGTGGCTGTGGTTTGGACCAAGCGGAAGATGGTGGATGGTTTAGTGTTCAGTTCTCGTGGCCGTGAACCAGCAGGTCCACAGGCTGTTTTGGCGTCTGATGAAGTTGATCCTTGAAGGAGTCAGCCCTCGTCTGGGTACACGGCCCCAAATCTGCCTCAGTTCACCCGCACAATTGAAGCAAGTGCACGGGGAAGGAAGGAGGAGCAACATTTCAGTGGCCATGCCATCACGCAGTAACAATTTCCTCCAAACCTGTTTGAGAAGAACAAACGTCTGCATTTGCGTCATGCTTTTGCAAATATTTAGCAAAACGATTCGATTTAATAATTTCATCTGAGTAAAACGAAGTCCCTCCAAACACTCCTCCTCCCCCTCCTGTCTGATGAGGTGCACCCCGTGGCCTCATTATATGTGAGCTGAAGAAGGCCATGCCCCCGGTCTTTGTGCTGCGTGTTCGGAGGGTTTTAAGGAGTTGTTATAGTTTACAGATGTCACCCCGCATAGCATTTAGAGGGAGTCATGGTGTTGTCAGGAAGGGAGACTCCTCTGCTCCCATGTCTTCTCCCCTGGGTGTCGAGCAAGGGAGGGGTCTGTCCTGGGACCCCCCCAACCCACAGGGTGGATATGAACATGCACTCAAAGAGTGGTAGAAAAGATGACAGCTCAGGTTAGACATGCAAATTAAATAAATAAAACTTTAGTGGGCCTCGCGTTCTGTCTTTGTCTCGTACCTTAGAGGATGCTTTGGTGTCTAACTCACTTAAACTGTAAAAGAAAAAACAACATATTACACCAAAACATTCTTTCATAGTGCAATCATCCCCGATAAATAATGCTAATTTGAAGGAATAATTTTTCTCCTGTCAGGCCTGATGACCACAGCTTCACACCCAGCAGAGCCCCTCGCGTCTCCCACACCTTCTCCCACATCATTGTCACATTTTCAGGGAAGGAACTTTTGGCAGCTTGGCTGTGGTTGGAGGGGAGAAAAAAAAAAAACGAAGGGAGGGGTGAGAAAAGGACACTACCTCTTCAGAAGAGTATTTCTTGCTGTAATGACTCAGTACGGGTTTTATTTTGAGTAGCAAGCTCAGAAGACGAGGTCATGGTGGAAAATCAGTTTCTGCTTTCAAGTTCCATTGGAGACTCAAAGCCAGGGGTGGGCAGCTCCCCCCTCCCCCGTGCACATTAAGCAATGTATTTTATTTGAATCAACATAGACGTACAGCTCTGATAGGGATTCAAAGAAGTTCTTGGGGGGGTGGGGGGGGGGGGGGGGTAGACAGAGCTTTTT
>JARVLU010000489.1:25160395-25171472 GCA_031762415.1 Simpsonichthys santanae | reverse complement strand
GGCAGACAGAGCTTTTTCTTAGTTTACACATATCCCAGGAGAAACTTGATGTCGGGCTGCTTCAAAGCCAAACAGGGGAGTCAGACTCAAATAAGCCACAATTGTTGATTTTTATTCTTTATTTTTTAGGCAGACTGTTGTTTCTCGTCAGCCTTGAGTTTTGCCGGTACTTTTGATCCAAAATGTCCAGATTAGTGGGCATTCCACTGGTTTGTACTTATTAGCTTCCTCCAAGGTCGTCCCCAACACGCTGGCGAGTCCCAGAAGCCGCAGGTGGCCTGCGATTCTCACAAATTGCTTCCATCTTATGGTTTAGCTCATAAATCAGATGATTTTGAGAGCTCGAAGCACGAACCAAACCTTCACCCAGGCTCTGCAGCTTTGCCATGGCCGAAACCACTGCTGCCATCTTCTCCAAGAACTGATAACATCTGCCAGTGCCAAAAAGCATAAATCCTGCTATCATGATTCTAATTATATGTCAGCTTATACATGCATTAAAAAAAAACTTTTGAAGTCTTTAGAATTTAGTGAAATTCAAGGACTTTAAAAAAAATCCAAAGGTTTTTTTATGTTTTTTGTCCAAGATGTTTAATTTAGACGAGTTTTATTGATAGAATGCAAGTTTTCACAAACATATTTAAAAGTTGTTTCATTTGTAATTAAGGTACTGAGGACCAGATGGAGACTGTCCAAGGGCCACTTTTGGCCCTCGGGCCATACGTTGTCTTTATGTCCGCTCAAAGAAAAGTTGTTTGCAAAAGTTACCTGAAGCCATTAAATGTTCTGCTGCAAACACTTAGATGTAAAAGTATTAAATGTGCATTAATGCTGTTTAAAATGTGCGATTTCAAACAGAATAGCTTTTTGAACCACGTTTCGTTTTAGAGCTGATCAAACAGATTTCTAGCCAACAGAGGTCAGTAAGATTTTAATTGTCACCATCAATCACAAAAGTAGCAGCATTAGATGCAACATGTGGCGTTCAGTTATTTTATTATTTTCAGATTTGTGGCTCCTAACTGTTGCAGTCCGTCTGTAACGGTGCCTGGTTTCTGCTCCAGCTTTGCAGTGATGAGAACAGACAGAGAGCCATCACTTTGGAGAGTTAGACAAAACGAACATTTGGACAACACGTGCTCTCCATGGGAGCGTGCATCATGTGCTGAATGTTGACCCCTGTCAGCTCCGTTTCTCCGCTGCAGCCAAGTTTGTCAGGTACTGCTGATTACACATCAGTGCATGTGCCGTTTTTCCTACTGCTAATGCGAAACGTCTCTACTGCAGCCCAGACGTGTTAGAAACCACGTATTAGGAAGGGTTTTTCCACTGCACTACACAACAGTAACCTCACAAATTTATTATTTTAAATGAGGCATCATGCACTTTTTAACCGTTTCGTTTAACGTCTAGCTCTTAATGTGTAACCTGACCATGCACTGATTCTTATTTCTACTTCCAATCAGTGATTGGGTGCATGTTTATGAAGCATTCACACTATGGTGATCCATTTTTCTTCCGTACGTTTTTTGGTATCGTTCTCGTTCCACAATTGTTTTGCTATTTCAACAAATCATAAATCAAAACGTTCGGCTCTTTCAGGAGAAGGGCGCTATGACTGTTGATATTAGTGCAATTTTAGCTTTTTGAAATATTTAGCCTTTTCTGCCACTTTCTTTCTCATTGAAAATGAATTGATCTAATTTTACATCCTTCAGATCTTTAGATGTGTTTACAACATTTCACTGCTCCTTTCACATTTTGTTCTGCTTCAGCTTCTTTCAGCTTATTTCTGCACGATTCTGCTTTTTCTGCCATTTTAGCTGATTGATGCTAATTTTAGCTTTTTCAGCTAATTCCATGTGTAAAAAGAAACTTTCAACATTCAAGAACTTTCAACATTTCACTGCTCCTTTCACATTTTGTTCTGCTTCAGCTTCTTTCAGCTTTCTTCTGCAAATTTAAACTTTTTTCAGCTACTTTAAGCTAATTTCAGCAGTTTTACCACTGTTTTGTGCTCCTTTCAGCTTATTTCTGCACGATTCGGCTTTTTCTGCTATTTTAGCTGATTTATGCTAATTTTAGCTTTTTCAGCTAATTCCACGTGTTTTGCATTTGTTAACTTTTTTCAGCCTAGTTCAGTAAAAATGTGCTCTCTGTACTTCCTTCTGGTAATTTAAGCTTCTTTCAGGCATTTTAGTTATTTTTCAGCTGTTATTTTTATTTATTTATTTATTTATTTATTTATTGCTAGTTTCTGCTTTTTTCAAATAATTTTAGCTTTTTTCTTTTAGCTCATTTCTGCTTCTGCAGCCTAATTGGACAAACATGTTCGTCATACATTCTTCTGCTAATTGCAGCTTGTTCTACCTTTTCAACTCTTGTTAGCATTGTTTTAAGCTTATTTCAGCAGTTTTCAGATAAATTCAAGTTTATCTTTGTGATTTCTGCTACTTTCAGCCTAATTAACTTCTTTATGCTAATTTCAGCTTGTTATGCTCCTTTCAGCATGCTAGTTTAACTTATTTCAGCTACTATTTAGCTGTTTTATGCAAATCTTTTGCTTTTTCAGCTAATTTCAGTTTTTGCACTCATTTAAGCTTTTTTCAGTCTAATTCAGCAAAAAAAAATGTGCTCTCTCAAATTCCTTCTGGCAACTTATGCTTCTTTCTACTTTGTACCTTTTCAGCTAGGTTTCAGCTATTTTCTTGACCAAATATCAGCTTTTAGAGCAAATTTACAAATTGTTGTGCTCATTTTTGCCTATTTAAAACAAATTCAGCAAATATGTGTTCTTTCTAATGTCTTCTGCTAACTTGGGGTTGCTCTTCCTTTTCAGCTACATTTCAGCATGTTTTTAGCTTATTTCACAATGCATTTTTGAAGGAAATACAATTTCTCTAGTTTTTAGCTACTACTTCTTAATATTTGTGAGTGAAATCAAAGTAAAACAGTAAAAATGTGAGGATGTCTGAAAGAGACATCACATAAACTCCTATAGTCTCTGAGATAAACTACTATTGTCTCACAAATTCTATTATCTTAATGCTGAAGTTGGCTTCACACACAGTGTAAGAGTTGATCATATCATGTAAGAGAATAAACAGGGGTATAGTATATATGTGTTTTATGTTTGTAATTAAAAGGAGAACATTAAACAGAAACTCTGGGTCAGGCAGTAAAAGAAAGCATTCTGCACAATGACATATGACATGAAAAGACCAGCAGGGTGCTTTTAATAATCCAAGTTCAGTTCTGGGCTGAAGCTTTCAGGAAAAGCAAATGTTCATGCATGACGACTTTATAACTGGGCTTTGGTTTTAAAGAGTACTCGGAGATGGCTCATCTGTTTCTGGGACATAAACAAATATTGCGTACGTCCACATTTTATAACAAACTCCTCAAATAAGAAAGAGTGACGAGCATGAAGTAAGAGGTCCGTGTGTGGGTGTTTGCTGTGAGTGCCGTTGGATTTAAGGAGCACGCTGGGAGGAACTGATCTAAAAAAAACTCCCTGCTGAGTTTGTGTAGAGGGTCTTGGAAAAGAGTCAAACAAAATGAGTTTATGGTTTGGCTGAGCATTAAAGGAATAAATTCACTTTCTCATGCAATGTGAAAATAATATGTTTAAATGTGAAATAAACGTCTCTGGGTTACCGGAGTATGATTTTTGTAAAAGCAAGATCCAAATAACAAATTCAGTGCAATATATCCCACTTTAACTAATATGAAACAGCTAAAATATAATTTTTTGGGGGGAACTGCACATTCTAGACGGTCGTTGAGTGTTTATGACAGCTGGCTGCTCGTAGAGAATACTGTTGTGTGTGATTTCTTTTTATTTTTATTTTATGTAGCAGACAAGCTTTTAATATGATGGAAAGTTTGTCCATGCGCCAAAGTTCAGCACGAGTGTCAGCAATTTTAATATTTGAAAAATCCAAAATAACAGAACGCAAAGGGCTCGTGTGACGATTGAGTCGATACGAGACAGACGTGTGCGTCACATAAAATCACTCAAACTACAAATTACATTTTTGTTGAGGCCTTTAATTATCATCTCGTTGCCATGGAGCCCATCAGCAGAAACACTCCAGGGAAGCGGATCCTCAGCAGGCCGAGACACAAGTCGACACAAACGCACGCAAATACTTGGCATGTTCACACCCGGCCTCGGCGGTGCAAAGTTAACAAATATAAAAAGTGCTAAATTATTACTAGCAGGCAGAACTTCTGGTGCTTTTGATTTTTGATTTTTCTCACAGCGTTTAGTCTTTTGTAAAATGTGATAATTGGATTTTAGTTGAGTAGAAGATCACTGACAGGATGTGTGTAGTGCTGTTTTAACCCATATATTAATGTTTGCTCACAACAAGTAACAGTTTTATATAGGTCACAAAAAAGTTCAATCAGGTCATCTGGTCAGATTCTTCTTGGTAGAAACAGTCATTTCTCAAGTATTTTCCACGTTGTGCAACAATATAATTCAAGTTATCACCAACACATTAATAAAACTAAAACAATTAGCTCATGTAATTTTTCACCACTTGCTCTCGTGCAAGACGGACGCCTCTCTTCCCTCTCCCGGCAGCTGTGGCTGAAAACTGTAGTGTTCAATATTTTCAGTCAGAATGAATGAAAATGGTCACGTTTCAGCCAAAGATTAGTTTATGGGGAAAATTTCATAAATGTGTCGCTTGGGCGTAAAAGTTGTAGCGCATGCAAATTATGCAAAAAAACTGCGACTTATAGGCTGAAAAATACGGTACGTAGATTACATGTTTATTTTGTTTCTGAGCAGTGCCTGTAACATGGATGGTTAAAAAAAAACAAAAAACAGTAGCCTCCCAGGAAAAGTAATCGATTGCCATTGTCATCTTCCTCCTGTGCACTGCACCCATGAGCTTGTGCTGGCCTCATCACCACCACATGTCCCCCCTTCACTGGGGGCACAAGGGGAAGGGGAGGAGAGAATGGGAGGGTTTCCCCAGTTTCATTGGTCCACTGTGACCTGTTTGATAATTTCATTAGTCAGATTTTTTTTAACCTTTATCCATACAGGTTGTCTCATTGAGGACCCACCCCACAAGAGAGACATGTACTGGTCAGCTATGTGAGTGCCCAGGTACGATGAGGATAAATGTTATACTAAAAAATCCATGAATTTGCTGCAGCATTGTATGATCCATGGTATGTAAAGCCTGTGAAAAAACTGGAGGCTTATAGTCTGGAAATTATGGTAAACATTGATCTAGGGCCAGCCACTAGGGGGCACTTGTCCTGTTGTGGCTTCAACTTCCACATTCTGGTCTTGTCTCTACTTATAACACATTTCAGTGCTTGTGATTGAGAATAACTCACCCTCAGGTGACAGGGTTTAATCTGAACGTTCAGATTTAATGTGAAAATGTGTATCACTCCTTCCTTTTTAAGAATTTGACCAAATTACAAAATAAAATGCTTCAGTTACTTCTGCTAATTGTGTTATTTGGGTCTGCTTCATGTCTTCACAGTTTGGAACACAGCCGTAAATCTTAGCCGACAAATGGTTCAACAACTGGTTGACTGTAATCCAGACAGTAATGATGTTATTTAGAGGTCACGCTGCATGTCAAGAGCTCAGACTTGGCCGAGCGCCAGGCTCTGGCGATGGGTATCTGCATGCACGCTGGCGTTTGCGCTCTGAGTCATTACAGCAGTTCTGTAAATAGAAACCCAACCAAAGGAAATATCCTAGATCAAATCTGAACACGAGTATTTTTTTTCCCTTAACTGCTTCCTAAGCTTAAACACACACACACACACACACACACACACAGACACACACACCACCTACATTCAGGCACAGAGATGTTCACTTTCTGAGAATAAAAGAGTCACAGGCTTTGTGATGACTCAACCACGTCTTTCCAAGGGTTGTGTTAACGACGAAACATGTGATATTGTTGCAATGCTGTTTTATCGCCAGTTGGGGAAGCATCGCAACAGGCTCTCCTGACAGGGCCCATTCACACGTTTGATTTAGGTTCTACACAAGGTGAGTGGTTCTGGATGTCGGTTCTCTATTCCCTGTGGTCTTCGCTCGGATTACAGACTTCCTCCGTATCCCTGTCAGAACACAAGGATGAAAAAAAATGACCGTGGGGGTCTGACGGCAGCCTCTCCTCTCTGGAAAGGCTCCTAAAAACAAAGTGAAATACTACAATAAGCTCACAATGCTCTTCTCCGGTCCCAGAGGCTACATCCAGACTGCGGTGAAGCCGTTAATCTTGATGATACGAGATCTGATGGCTCCGCTGTGGCTGCACCACCGCCTCCAATCGCTTTTTTTTCACCCTCCATTTAAGCGACACACATCCGATATTTTATTTGTCGTCTTTAGCAAAGTTTATTTATACAAGAAACTTTTACATCTTTAACTCTTTGTGGCGCAGAGAAGGACGTTTAAGTACTTTTGCTCTTGAAAGGGGTTTGTTTGCATCTAAATTTGTTCCTCATGCACTCACGTCAAACATGATAACTGGCTGAAGCATATTTTTATCATGATTTGACAAAGACATGGCTAGCATGTAAGTTTCCCCTTAAAGGGAAAACAAATGGGAAGCCATTAAAAAAATGCTTTTGTCTGTTTTAGCATGTTAAGAGGCCACGTTTGTGCCGCAGAACAGATGCGAGGGCTTTGTCAATAAAGCACTGGGGGGTGAAGGTTTTATGCTGAGTGTGTGAACGTAACCAGTGACAGTTGCGTGCAACCGGAGCGCAGTTGTATGTCATTTTGTTTGGCCGATCCAGGAATGTGCGCAGGAGGCCCCTCGCGGTGACATCACTCTGCTGAGGACGACTCCCCGGAGCTGCGATGTGGTCTAAAACCAAACGAGCGGGTCGTGACCGCTCGCTGCGTTCTGCGTCAAAACACAGAGCGACGCTTTTCATTTCACCAGCGCTAACACCGTAAACCACTACAGGTGGTTTCATGAGTCACACAGCTGACCTGGAAACAGATACCTGTCACAGGCTCTTGTGGTTTTTCTACTTAGATTTACTTTCTTACATCCATAAGTGTTGAATCCATGTTCTGTTACATGTTTTTGCAAAGCCTGTTTCTGTATTTGTTCTGGTTCCTGATCTGGTCATACTGACATGTTTTGGTTCCCTGTCGCAGAGAGAAGATGAGGAAATTAAAATCCGTCCATCCCTCCATCCATCCGTCTGTTCATCCCCTTGTCGTGCACGTCGTGATCACGATGATTGAAAAATAAGGAAGGTGTGACTTTCATTTCGGTGTGTGGCTGCATCTACGCATTGGAAGGTCACCATTTGTTACAACGGAGGCGTTTGCCCAGAGAGAACGGACTGAGGATAACGGACTCAAAACCTTTTACGATATAAAGTGATTTGTTTACAGTGAGCAGTAAAACGGTGCAGTTGGAAACCTTGGGAAACCTGGGGAGGAAGGAGAGGCGTCAGGAACTGTGGTGCAGGTTGGTGATTTCATACAGGTCGTTGGGTGAGAGGTAGCGTAAAGAGGATGGCAGAGGATTCCAGGTTAGTCAAGTCCTGGTTGAAGGAGTACAGGTGGGGAGGCAAGTGGTCGGATGGCGGTGGAGCAGCTGGAGAATTCAATTCAATTCAAACATTATTAATCCCAAAGGGTTGTAGCTCATCTTGGTTCCATTAGAGTTGTTCTAGATGCTGATGGCTTTGGGCAGGAAGGATCTCTTGTAGCAACTCGTCCCACAGCGGATCCGAAGAAACTGGCTGCAGATGCCGATCCGTCCACCCAGACCCAGCAGAACTTTCGGTCGTCTTGGGCAGCAGGACTGCCTGAATACTGGGAAGAACTCCTCCCCGTGCGATGGTCATTTCTCCCAGCAGCCTGCCGAGCCCCTCGTTGCCACGGACAGCCGAGCAGCATTTCCCGCTACCTCCAAGATCTCAGCAGTCAGGCACTCGAGCACCGCCTCCAGATAGACTGCAATGCATCCACGGCACCTCCTTTTCAACTCCTTTGTGATTTAGGGCTGTAGTTGAGATATTATTTGAGCTTTTGAGATGTTACTCAGCAGCTCCCAGTTGTAGAAAACCACCGTGCTGTCATGGTTACGCATCATAACAAATGTCCAAAAAAAAAAAAAAAGTGTCAGTGAAAATCCTTCCAGCGGCAGCACAGCGTCTGACACCAGAGGAAGTAATCATCTGAGAAAAGCGATTTACATCCATAAAAAAGAGGAATTAAAGTTTTCAAAAGCGAAATCTCAGAATAAATATAAAAGAGCTACACCAGCATGCAGCCACCTCGAGAAGAACAATTCTGGAACTTTTCATGGTTCTTTTTTAAAAACTTTTTCTTTCCTTCATCCAAAGGACTTCATCCGTCCAAAGAGCCACAACAAACTCCTGGCACCTCAGATGGATGAAGTCCTTTGAATGAAAGATGGAACATCTCAACAAAAAAAGAAACCGACTTGAGCTTTGTTGGATGTATCATCAAATGTTTTCCTCTTTTCTTTTTTTATTTATTTACTACTGAACCTGGAAAACAGGGGAGTGGTGGTGCAGAGGTTAGAGAAGGTGGGATCAGAAGGTTGCCTGTTCAACTCCCCGAACCGACAACATCAAAATATGAGTGGAAAATGTGAAACACCCACACCTGCCTTCACCCTCAATTGCCCCACTCTGAGCCCTTGAGCAAGGCCCTTAACTCCCCACCATCTGCTCGCCTGAGCACCCCTGATGGAAGCTCTCTGCTCCACACAGAGTGCTGTGGTAGCTCAGTGGTCTGTGGTGGCATCAGGATCCAGCATAAAAATAAGTAGTATAGTATATATAGTCTTGGTGAGTTAGTTTTCTGTGGTGACCCCTGAAGAAGGGAGCAGCCGAAAGAAGAAAAATCAAATACAGAAACAAACAAATGCATTGTTTGTGAATTAAAAATGTTAAAATGAACTGCCTTCCTGAACGTTTTCAGACCTTCCACCTGCTCAGCCGACCTGCGATTCTTCACATCTTTACCTTGTAAAGCTTCAGGAATTCAAATGACCTGTCAATCACTCACAGACGCTCCTCCTGCTGAGCCGGAGCATGCACCCCCCAAAACGGATCACGCCACATGTAAACAGGAAGCTCTCTGAACAGATGTGACCTCTGCGGGTTTTAAATGCCCGCCACCATCACGGCCTGCCAGTCAGGACCTGCTAACCCACGAAGACGCCTTCGTGTGACGTTTATCATCTTGTATTTCTGAGCTCGAGCTTCACGTTGCCTGGATTTTACACCGTTTCCCCCACAACTTGAGAATTCCTGCCTCTTAGACGTAACGAGAGTGTGAGAATGACTGTGGGAGAGTTTAATAATTCCTGAGAGGGGAATATCTGTCATGAGGGAGTGACAGCTCTGTGGTCAGAATCCCAGCGTGGGGAAAGTTCTCTGCCTCAGATGAGGGGATTTGTGCAGGAGTGTTTGATGAAGATGCAAATGCAAACTAAATCACGGGGTATTATTTTTACTGTCAAAGACTTTAGTATTGATCAGAGTTTCCATGATTCTTCTAAAAACTCAAGGGTGACGAGCAGAAACCTCGGTTCCAGGCAGTTTTTAAAATGCAGATTAATTCAGCTAAATTTCCACCAACTTTCACAGCAGCGCTGAGGGAATGTGCGGCTTTTCTAATGTAAAGGGCGGCGCAAAAAGGTCTGAGTAATGTTCACCGCAAAGGGTGTGTGTGAGCAAATCTTCAACATTTCCACAAAACACAATCATTTCACAACCTATTTGCTTATTTTTAATTTAGTTTTATTTCTGTGGTGGCGAGGAAATGGATTATTATTGTTTGGGCCAAATATTGAAAGTTCCCATTATTTAACTTGCACATAAACAAATGCGTCATCCGCAATCCATCGTACACGCAGTACAATAACAGAGGTTGTTTCCCACAGCGAGGCCGGAGCTGGCAGCGGGACTCGGCTCCACCTTGAAACAGCTGGGAAGAAGCCAACACGAGGTTCAGACCACCGCAGCACAAATGTGCAGACCACCATGACATAATTATGCATATGTACAGTATGAAGAAAGTTACACTCCTGGAGGTCCGAGGACATAAAATGTGCAAAAATTAAAACCTGAAATCTACTTTAAAGTGTTTTTTATTTTATTTTTTCAGGTTCAGAACTCAGACATAAATAACATCAATATGAATACTGAAATCTTACACTCTAAAATAGTTTGAGGTAAAATAAACAACATAATTTGTAACCAAGCACTGGGTCAACTTAAGACTGAGTAGTTTTGCAGCAGAGCTGGGTTATCAATTTCACCTAACATTCTGAGTTAAACTGGGTTAAAATTATAAATTGATTCAATTAGAGCAGGGGTGTCCACACTTTTTCCAAGCATGCGAGCTACTTTTAAAATGGCCAAGTCAAAATGATCCACCTGCTAAACTGTAAGGCCACGTTTACACAAGAACAACCTCTGGAAACGAGTATTTTTTTCCCCCAATGTTATTTATGTTTAATTTAATGTTAATGTTACTGGGGGTAATAAACAAAAAAAATTAGTGGGTTTACACAAAAACGCTGTAGTTTCACCTTAAAATGATAGTATTTTGACCTAAACTGTCAGATGTGCTGAGTAAAGATATTCTGAGATGAGGTGAGTGTTGTGTTTGTTGAACATGTGCACAGAAAAGGAGGGGGTAAATAAGACATTTTAAATTTATCTGGCAACCTTGATGCTGGACACAGCTGCATTCATTGCCCATGCAGCATCTGGATGACAGTTACGTCCAAACTGGTGAATTCACTAACGTCTATTTGGACCCTGGATTTGATTAGTTCTGCTCCTACATGCTGAAAAATGATGAACACTGCTCTCTGCCGTTTGTTATAACTTTGTTATTTATGTAAAGGATGTTGAGGACAGGTTAGCTGTAACGTCCCCAATTAACTATTCAAGACTAGTTCAAGTCCAAAGAATATTAATTGTTTATTTAACACAGATTTTCTTCTTTCTGGATTAATCAGATTTCTTCTGTGATCTTAACAATGAAATGACATGAGACGTTATTTATGTTTGATCC
>JARVLU010000489.1:25080709-25115288 GCA_031762415.1 Simpsonichthys santanae | reverse complement strand
AATTCCTTTTTAAGGGCACATTTGACTCGTTCACATCTCTTTAGACTCAAACTGCAGGTTTCTAACCTGCTCACATCCCAAATGTCATGTATTTATCCAAGAGGCACCGTCACCATGGATGCTACAGGTTTTTTTTATTATTATTATTGTTATTATTATTATTGTTATTAACAGTGGAAACAGTGTGAGTGCAGAAAAACACAGATTATGTAACACCTTGTTGAGAAGTCTGTGACTGAACGAGGAAACGTTCCTTGCAGCGTTTCAATCTTTTCCACGTCAGCGTTTTACAGTTAAAAGCTGTCATTTTGCATTTAGTCTACAATTAAAATAAATTTAGACTGCCATCAGTGTGGAGTTCTTCTAATCACAAACATCTGCTTCAAATCATAACTTATCCCATCAGCCGCCTGATTATTCTGAATCGTTTCAGCCAATGATCAGGACGTATAACAGTTACCTTAAAATAAACACTGTTTGACAAAAGAAGCTCGTCAGTATGTAAATAAAAGTTGTACTTTTTGCTGTTTCACATCGAACATTAACACCTGCGTGACAATCAGCCTGCGTGCGCCTCCATTTTTCCAATATTATCGGACTTATGTTGCCGAGACGTGCACTGAAACTTTAAATGAAAAACCTGTTGACGTGTTCTCGAAAACGACAGGAAAGCTTGTGGGATTCCTCGGTTCAGCTGGCCCGATAGCAAACGGGCTGCCATGAGGTGTTTAATGGCTGCGTGAAGTTCCCCGCGGGGGCATGGCTGCTGGGAACATGGATGGATCTGGCCCCCCCTCCCTTCCTAACCGCTTCACAAACACAACTACGGGCCGGTGATGGATGAAACAGGCCGGAGCCTTTTCCTTTGCCTTATTTATGGGAGCAGAAGGCGCTCTCCCCGTCTTTCTGCGTGCAGCACCATCTGAAATGACATCTGACATTGAAATGAACCGCATGCTGGTTCCAGTTCTGCTGGAACTGGGAAGTAATCAGAGTTTCATACGGACATCCCAGAGGTGGAAGCAGCACCGACCACCACAACTATCCAGAGCTGCTCTGCTCTTTCAATCAGGTTCTCCGCTGTTCGCTCTGAGGCACTTGACAAATGTCAACTCTTTTTATGAGCACGGTTAAAAAAAAAAAAAACAAGCGTTTGCAAAGTGCTGTGCATCTTAAAGAAAAGCCATAAAACACACCAAACGTTCAGATAGAAGGGCGCTGAAATGATGTTTTTGTGTAAGCTGTGAGGCTGGTCTCATCCACACACGCTCATCTCAAAATGGGCTCAGGCATTGCATCAATTATATGTGAGGAGGATGTGTCCCCCTTACATTAAAAAAAAACCCTCCTATTTCTTCGGGAATGAATCCATTCCACTGGATTCATAGAAGACTCAAACCACTAAAAGTCCACTCCAGGTTTTCCTGGTTACCTCCAACAACTCACTACACCACATGCAGTATTTCTCCTTGGTCACTTGGCTTGGCAGGGCACTCTTCTCTTCCTGTTTCTTTGTCGACGGGACGATGCCAGGAGGGGGAAACACGTGTTGCACGCTAACTTAGTGCTACGTTAACGACGGCAAATGTTGACCAGGGTCTTAGTGGTGGGATGCATGAGAGAAGTGGAGCACTAAAACTGTAGCATCTTAGCTAGTTATCGTGCTAGTGCACTGCTAGCTTAGCGCTGCGTTAGTGCCGGCAACTGTCATCGGGAAGTGTGAGGTAGGATGTGTGAGCGATGCGAAGCATGCTCTATTCACATAAGGCCAATTGAGAAAGCTCCTCGGATGAAGAGCGAAACATCTTCTATTACAAATAAAGTCCAGTTGTTTTGTATTGAACGTTCTTTTGATTTTATTCACATGAGGAGCGCTGTTGGTCAGGCTTCTTGTTGCTCTCTAAAATAGTTATTGAATCAAGTGTTTACTTTTTTAGTCCTTGGGCCACACGTTGCCCACGCTCAACCCCTCGTCCTTGGCTCGTCACTAAGTTATCTTTATTGTTTTTGTGCCACTGAGTCTCCACTTGACACTGACCAACAACAAATCTCCTCTCAGACAAGCACGACAGCCGAGGAGTAAATGTTTGGTTGAGCGTTCTGTGTTCTGGAGTCAAACATGAGGTCTTCTGTCCAACAAACGAGGCCTGGGTGAAATCTGTCCAAACTGCCAGTCGACAACAAAACGGCAGGAAGCTGAACTGAATTAAACACAGTTGCGCCATTGCACTTTCAAATGCCAATACTGAAGGGAAAGCTTTACAAAAGAATGAAAAATAAAATCTAGATGAAGCTGAAATGCCTCTATGTTTATCCACATATTGTACATGGAGCTACTTTCATGCATAAAAACGGTTTTTAATGTGAAAGGAATCAAATATGAAGCATTTAATCAGACAGTGTTTTGTCTTTCTTTGTCTTCAGCCGTCTCCTGTTGCCGTTTCTTCAGCATCCAGACGGACGCACAGTCTGCACGGCTCTTAAGAACTCATCTTTTATATTGCAATCATTGGAAAAGCAAATCAGTGCCGGGTGATTGACGACTGACACAGCGGCAGTTTGCTTTTATTTATTGGGCGCAGGCTATTTTTGAAAGTGCTCTTTCCCGGCCAAGTGCTGCAAAATATGATCGATTACATCATAAAAACCTCATCTCCGCTGATGTAGTCATTCTTGAAAGAGGCTATTTGGTCTCACTGTCTGGTAGTCGTAGATTATTTAGCGCTCAAAAGAGTTATTCAGATTCATCAGACACGAAGAGACTCGGGTTCTGATGAGAAAATAGTGCAAAGAAACGCCTGCAGAGTAAACAACAGTCGGTTTTCCTGTAGGAGAATTATGTTTAATGACACAGTCTGTGGTGTTGCTAAGCATTTATTTATCTGCAGACGAATGAGCATTAAAAACGGCTCACTAGCATCTGCTGCATGAATTATTGGTCTGTTCCTCTTCAGTGAAGGTAGAAAATCCACCGTTTGCTGTGTTTTCTGCGTTAACTGGGTCAGATGTGCTGACTACAGGAGCGTTCTGAACCCACTGTGAGAACGGCATGAAGCGAGCCGTGGCGCTCTCCCAGCAACAGTAAAGTTCAGGCACGTGAACGTGGACGCAAGGAACACCAGAAAAGCAAAGGGGGAAATTGACGACCCTGTTGTTGTGCGAGAGCGATCGTGGCGCGTCACTTCGAGCGCCGTTAAAGCCCAGAGTAATGTACGAGCATAAACACGGCGAAGACAAGTTTATTGAGCTCCGGCCCCGGGCGTCGTCTGATCACGGAGAACCTGGACATGATGCAAGTGCTTGATGTTTGAAGGGGAAGATTTACCCACGCATGCGCTCGGTGCAGAATGTGTTTTTACTGTTTTTCTTTTATAGTTTTAAACTTTGTTGGACCCTGTGTACACTATTTCATTCCACCACATGTACCACATAAGATGCAAATGACAGTAAAGAAAACGTTGACCTTAAGTCATAAAACTGAGCACTTTCTCAGATTTCTTTGATGACCTCGTCTTTATTATAAACTTTTCCACGAGGCAAATAAAGACATGATTATCTGCAACTATAAAACTAAATAAAGATACATTTGCAGGTTACCAGTCCCTTCATGGATCAATGTGAGTGGTGCAAGTGGTTTCGACTGCTCAGGTCATCTGGATGGTTTCTTTCTTGTTGAGACGTTTCGCCCTTCATCAATCTTGAGGAGTCACAAACTGTTTCCCCACAAAGCAGTGCACTCCTATAGTGGACCAACCAGTTTGCTGGCGATAAAATAGTTTCTGGGGCCGTAGCGGTGGCTTTTAGCGCACAAGCCGAGTTGGACTGAACAAACTTACCATATTTTCCACCGTACACGTCGCACCACCGTATAAGTCACATCTATTATGCGTCACCGCTGACAACCCGGAAATGTGGGCCGGTGTTGTGCCAAAAATCGATTGGCGGCTGGTGGCTGCAGGAGCATGCACGGGAGGACTTTAACAAGATGAACACTTAAAAATAATTATTTGGTTGCTTGAAATTATAGTAAAGGTTTAACTTTTACTTAATAAATGCACTTTGACGGTCAAACCAGCTGCACTTCAAAAGTATTCACTGCCTCAGTGCTTCGGAGCAGAGGGAGGAAATCAGGAAGGAGGAACGCAGCGCATTTTTTTAAAAAATTCAACAAGATAAGCGCCTAAAACAATTATTAGTTTGCTCGACTTTATAGTATAAGTGTGTAAATTTAACTTTTGCTTTCAAATCAGCTGCAACGGCGAAATGCAGCTGATTTGATGGTTTCTCCAGGCATGATCCCGGAGCTGGATGAAGGTGGCAGGATATGGCAAGCCGACTGTGTCATTAATAGCCACTTTTACCTATTACATGACACAAGGGCATGCCATACTGCTCGAATGCAGCTGAAAATGGTAGTGTTCAATATTTGCAGTCAGAATAAATGACAACGGTCATAATCAGCCAAAAATTGGTTATAAATATGGGGAAAAAATATAAATAAGTCACAGGACATCAAATTATGCAAAAAACTGCAACGTATAGGCTGAAAAACATAAATCATGGAGGATGAGTGAGTCACAAATTTAGAAATTGTTTGTCACTTAAAATGAATAAAGAAAATATACGCTTTCCAGGAGTGATGCGGTGTTTCTTTTGTAGCCAAAACATAGGATGACTTGAGTAAAGAAATACTAGACATTATACAGGAACACGGAAGCTGAAGTTATAGCAGGTACAAGGTGGTTCCAGTACAAGCTTCATGGTCACCATGATTGTGTGCGGGGGAGAAGATGGAGCTTTAAACATCACATCCCTGGTGTGAAGACTCGAGTCCTAAAACATGGCGGCTACACAAAAACTCGTAGCTTCCAGAAGCTTCTGCACGCCATTCATGGATTTTTTTTATTTCTGCAACGGTTTGTCTGGTGAACATTGTTGCACATCATTGAAGCGACCTTTCTTTTCGTCAGAGCAAATTTGAAATTTACTTTTTTTTTCACATAGAAGTTTAGTTTTCGCAACCCTTAAAGAAGAAAAAGTCATCCGTCTTATATGATTAGACGAGCTGCAAGAAGCAGCTGAATTCCTGAGAAAATATTATAAAACAGAGGAGTTGACTGAATCTCCCAGAATCATGTTTCTCAACCAAAACAGACTCACGAGGATCATTTTTACCCGCAGACAAACAATAAGTGACTCTTTGTTGCAAACTCTGGTCATGATTGCAACACTGAAGCAGGCAGAAAGTTTCTGTCTTTGAAATCTGATTAGAGCTGACCCGAGGAGCCGTTCCCGATCTTCAAATCTCATAAGCCAGGGGAAGATTGCGATGTCTGCCCTTAGTCTCCCCTGAGTCGTGCACCCACGGCCACATGGGTAGGAAACAATTTCCACCGCACTTCCACTGATTGCGTTTAGCTGGACCAAATAGGTCAAAGTAAAATGGAACTGACGCCTCGTTCAATCAACAACAGGCTTCAAAATCAAACAGCCTACATCTGGGGCCAAATCTCAATAAACGGACTGTTTATATTAAAGAAATACCATCATATTTAAAGTGAAAGATGCAACTGCTTGCAAATATATTCTCCTCAGATGAGGACAGTCAAACAAACATACAAACATGCACGAAGGCACCAGCCTGTCTGAGGACGTGGCCGTGATCCCAAAGGGAGAAAATCTCCCGTTTGTTAATCTGGGAAAGAGAATAGGCCACTGTTTACGTCTCAGTTCTGTTCTGAGTCTTTTATTTTCTTGTTAGCGTGATGTCTGAGATACTTAGACATACGTTTCAATGGATACAACAAATTTCTCCAGGGAGTGTAAAACCGCCCGGCCCCCCAAAAAAAAGAGATCTGTCTCGGCACTCGAAAGCTCGGCGCGATTAGTGGTGAGAACAACGCCATGGAGAGTAATTTAATTCAGACAAGACAAAGACGCTGTTGTCATCGGTTTGCTTCTGTCTAGAACGCTTTGTCATGATCAGAATCAGCTGCAACGCAACCAAGAATTCATAAGCATAAAGGAAAAAGGCAGGGAACAGGGAGGGATGGATACAGTCTAGTGGGTATTGCCACAATAATACAATCATCACCCCAGTGGTTAGAAATGATGACAACAAAATTGGTTTAATTTACTCTAAAAGGGGTCAAAAAGCGAGGGGAGGTTTTGGTTAAGAGCTGACTACTGCCTGTCATAAATCTGCCTCGCAGTGGCTGTGTATTCCCCAACATGCCATGTCTACCACCCACTAAACTACTCGGCTCCTGTTTTCAAACCATACGCAGCACTTTGCTTCTGCGCTCTCGAAGGAGCCGAGCGTTCTTGTGCACCAGTCGTGGTGGCTCGTGCAGAAACTGCAGACAGCACGAACATCTCAAGGTGCGTTAGTGAAGAGGAGCGCTTTATGCAGATGATGTGGTTCTGTTGGCACCTTCTGGCAATGACCTTCAGCGTGACCGACTGAGGCAGTTCACAGGTCCTCATCTAGAAAAAGAGGGAATGTTTCTTCTGAATCAAGTCAAATTATGACTCAAGAGGAGCTCGAGATGGATCGAAAGATGGATTGGAGCATCGTTCACGGTAATGAGTGCATTGCTCTGGTCTGTTGAGGTGAAGAAGGAACTGAGCTGAAAGCCAAAGCTCTTGATCCACCAGTCGTTCTATGTTTTAACCCTCGATTTTGGCCTTGAATTGTGGATTAATTCAATTCAATAATACTTTATTAATCTCAGAGGGAAATTAAATGTTGTAGCTCATTCTCCTGGTTTCATTAGTTGTTCTAGATGCTGATACCTGTGGGCAGGAAGGATCTCTTGTGGTGGTCCGTCTTAAGAAACTGGCCACAGATGTTGATCCGTTCACTTGGACTTGGTGGGCCTCTTGGTCCTCCTGGGCTGCAGGACCATCTGAATGTTGGGCAGAACTCCTCCCAGAGTTATAGTCACTCCTCTCGGCAGCTTGTTGAGCTCCTCGTTATTGCGGACAGCCACCTGCAGGTGTCAGGGGATGATCCTGACAGTCTTGTCACAAGCCGCGTTTCCCACCAGCTCGAGGATTTCAGCGGTCAGGTACTCGAGCGCCAGGTAGACGGAGATGCATCCACGGCACCTCCTTTTCAACGCATTTGGGATTTGGGGCTGTAGTTGAGACATATTACTGTATTTGAGCTGTGAGATGTTGATCAGCTGCTCCCAGCTGTTAAAAAATGTTGCCATGGTTACGCATCATAACAAATGCCCAAAAGTAAAAAGGTTTCTGTAAAGATCCTTCCAGCTGCACAGCAACCAGAAGAAATTATCATTAAAAAAGTGATTTACATTCAGAAAAAGAGAACTTAAAGTTTTCAAAAGCAACATCCCAGAATGAAAGTAGCAGAGCTTCTTCACTCCAACACGCAGCCAGCCACCTTGAGCGGAACTATTCTATAATTCAGTTGTAACTAAAGAATAAAAATAAGTATCGAGTTCCTTTGTAGTCTGGCTGGACTCCAGCTTAAGGATGGGGTTTGTAAAGAAACATGAAGAGGTGGTTCTGGGAAAAGAACCAGCGCTGGTTGATGTGTGTCTTTTGCCTGGGAACACTTTATGATCCTCAAGGAAGAGCCGGAGAGTTTAACCAAGAAAAAAAGAGGTCTGGGTTCCCCTCCTGGACTAGCTGCGTCTGAGATGGATGGATGGATGGAAGGCTGGATGGATGGATGGATGGATGGATGGATCATACTGATCAGAAAGGACTATTGTGGGAAACATGAGCATAAAAACTGAATGAGCCTAACCGTCATAATTTATCATAATTTAATAGAATTATCACACTTAAATAAACAGAAATACAAAAACTGTTTTTTCTCACTCTCACACAGTCATTCCTTCCTATCTGCAGAACGAAAGTTTATTTATTCTTTTTAGAAAATTTGGGGGGTTTACCACAATACAACATAACAGTTTACAGCCGGCCAAACACGTAGAGGCCTTTTCACGGCTCGCTCTTGAAGGAACCGACCCTGGATGTGTCGGCTTCTTCTCAGCACACAAGCCTTGAGCTAATTGCCGAGTGACAGATTGTTTAAACTTTTGATAGTACACGTGTTAGATTGACCCTTACATCTTTCCACAGTCACACACTAAATAACGTGCACGTAGCGCCATAACCGCAGACACATGGAGGCTTTGAATTCAAGCAACAAACGTGGAAAAGTTGGAAAATCAACACAGTTTCATTTATAAACTGCCTGAAATTGAACGCATCAGTCAGTGGCTTTTAGTTTAACTCTAGATGGTCCATGAGGTGATGATTAGGTGAGGAACCCCAGCCTTCATCCAGAGTCCTGGGTCTTGCTGCGGTTGTTTGGAATTGTTTGTTGACAGCCCTGTTTTTCATCCACGCCTGCTGTTGTCCCGAGCACATGTGGTTGGCTCGCTCCTCGGCTGGGAGGCTGAGGCTCACACGGCTCAGTGGATGCCCCTGACCCGTGTGCGGCTTCTGGAAAACTCACCTTCATCCACATCTTTCTGCTCATGCAGGTTCAAATGAACATTCTTTGCTGTTAGATTTAAACTAAAATGATCTTATGTGGAGAAGGGGTGGAGTTGAAGCCATCTTGGTCATATGTGAGTGTGCCCAAAACAAAGCTCAAGCTTAGAGGTGACCTTCTGGAAGGGTCTGCCTCTCCACATCAGACCTCACGGTCTGTTTTTAAATCCCATCTTCAAATCTTTTTCTCAGGCTTTTGACATCATGTGAGTTGTTGATTTCATTATTGTTAATTATTTATTTGATTCTACTTTAATTGTTTTTCATTTGTATTGCATAGCTGTTTGTGTTCTTGTATTTTATTCCTTTTGTGCTTTTTAATTTGTCTGTACGGCACTTTGGTCCTGTATTATTGTTTAAGCACTTTGTAAATAAAGTTGGATTTGATATCTTGTAAAAGAGCTCAGAGTCCGCCCGTTAGCTTAGCGCTATGTTGCTGTTAGATTTTTTTTTTTTTTTTTTTTGATGGGGGTGGGATGTTTCATCTGTGTTTAGTGCTATACATTGCTACTGGGGTAATTGTTGATGGGTTGTGGGGGCATGGTAATGTTGTAGTCAAGGCCACCTAACCCAAGACCAAGACCAGAGCACAGAGACCGAAACAAGACCAAGGCTTTTGTGGTCCAAGACCAAGTCGAGACCAAGACCTCAAGACTTGGAGCTCAATCTTTTCACAGATTATCCATTCCAGCTTACTTTCACTCCTGGTTGCGACTGCTTGCATTCTGTTGTCTGTATTGTTCTGTTGGTACAGAACCACGTGCGAGTGAAAGGGGGTGGGCGTGACATCACTTGGATTTGAATCGGTACGTTTTGCATCCAGTAAAAAAAAATGTGTTCACAAATAAACTGGACAATATTCTGGCAATTTAGTGACATTTCCACAGTTGTGGTCTTCACTGGTCTTGAAACAAAATCCCGAGACTGAGACAAGACAGAGAACAAATTTCAGTCGAGTCCGAGACCAAGACTATCAAAAAGTGGTTTTGAGACCGGTCTCAAGACCAAGACCAGTTTCGAGTACTGCAACACCAGTGTGTCAGTAGCATTTTTGCTAGCATATTCGTATTACGTATTGTGCTACATCAATACCGACAGTGCTCAACAGAGGGAGGAAGGTAGGCAGGGCGCTTGGTTTTGTTGATGGGGCGGGGCGCCCTGCTTGTATATATTGGGGGCTGAGATGGGGTAGAGGCAGGGCAGTCGACTCAGGACCTGAAAGCCCCAGGTTCAATCCCCAGTCATTGCACATCTCATGGTGTCTCTGAGCAGGACACCCTATCCCCAATTGCTCCCCAGGCACCCCCAATAGCCACCCACTGCCCCACCTGGTGGTGGATGGGTTAAATGTAAAGGGACAATTTTGCCATTATTGTTATAATTATTATTGTAGAGGAAAGCAACCACGCCAAATTTTAGCTCCATTTTTGTAAAGTTTTTTCATCGTCTACTGTCAATTAGTCGTGACAGCCATCTTGAACTGGGTTGACTCCAAATGGTCATGAACTTTCTGAGAGTCTCACTAAAATCTTTCCAGTGATTCACGAGGTATTTTACTAACAGACGACCAGTATTTCCAGAATTAACGCATGGTTTTAAAGCAAAAATGTTGCACAATGTGTGATGTTCGGCTACCACGCAAACGTTTGGCTCACTTTTGTCAGATTTGCTCTGCTATAGCCATTTTTTAATCGGCTAATGTCATTTAGGTGTGGTGGCCATCTTGAATGGAACTGATTTCAGAGTTAATTTGTTCTAGATGTGCACCATTGATTACTTTTTGTGAATTTTACAAGTATCTGTCCACTGTGCAGCCAAACAAAAACAGACAAGGGTAAAATCATTATCACTCCACCAATGCAACATGGTGCACACGTTAGGATCCAGTTCCGAGAATAATTCATGAACTTTACCGGAATCAGTGAAGTCTTGCTCTGCTGCAAAGAACACAAAATCAGTTGAGCTTTTCCACATTCCTCGGTTAGAAATCTCTTCTGGTTTCCATTTGTTTTGAGCTATCACGAGCTGATAAGGGAGTGGTTGGTGGAGCGCAAACATCCGAATGTTCGTCATTCTCCATATGTGTTCAACCGGAGCACTAATATCAGTTCCTGGAAGGACTTCAGTGGAAAGTCTGGTAGTAATAGGGAGCGTTCTGACTTCATGTTCTGCAGCTTCCAGTGAAATCCTGAACATAATGTGCTCCAAATAAAATAAAATAAAAACTATTCCATCCCAATAAACATCCTTGGACTGCCTGAGACTCTTAATTGTTCAGGCAGCTGAGCTGAAACCCAACACTTTAAAAGACTCTTGTGGGATAGTTGCTGGCGTGTGACAAAACGTTCTTCACATGCATGAATGTCACCTCAAGAGTTGCTGTTTGGAGTCAACAGCAGAGACTTGCTTGCTTTTATAAGGTGGATTCCACTGGCACAAACAAGCATCCGTCGAGCTTTTCTTTATTTGCGGATGATATACGATCTATTTTAACTGATTGTCTCGTGCTTTTGGCAGAACATCAGTTGCGTCTGTGTTGACAGAGCCTAATCCACTGAGTGTCTGCCTTTTAGAAAACTCTCTCGCTTTGCGATCAACACGAAGACTGTGCTGCTCAAAAAGAGACGTTTTCCCATCTCATCGTCTGTGTTCAAAGGAGGAATCCTGAATAAATGTTTGGGAGAGGGATTCTTATCTTAATTAGGCTTTTGTGGAAAGATTGGAACTATTCAGTTGTAAGTAGCCTTTAAAAACAGTCTCAGTTTGGAGAAATATCTGTAAATTCTGACTGATCCGACTGAGCCGAGAGCTAATCCAAACAGGACTGCTAATTCAAAGAGGGTGTCTCGAATGTTTCAGGAACTTGTGAACGAATTGAATGAAACTCTCAGAAAGAAATGGCTGGATGTGCATCTACAACTCATTATGTGATGAGTCAACCCCATTCAAGATGGCCACCATGGTAAACACAAACATATGTATAACTTAGGCAGTTTTACTGATATTCAATTAAAATATGGTGTGGTATAGGGGGAAAATTGGAACACATACTCCAAGTGCTACTCATTGTGCAAGCTCTTAACGAGATAAAGTAGTCCCTCAATAAGTGAAAAGCCACAAAGTATATACTGTATATATATATACAGTATATATATATATATATATATATATACACACACACACTTTAGAAACCTTTCCCACACACTCGCAATGTTCTAAACTCTTAAACCCACATCATTTTAACAACATATTTACAGTACAGTACATGTAGCTATGAGATTTTACTTGCCAGCTCTGCAGAACAGCAACTGCTCTTGATTTTGGTCCATCTCGATTCAGTTTCTGCAGAGCTACCCCGCAGCGATGGAGCCCACAGTCAATGTTCTAAACTCTTAAACCTACTGATTTTTAACAACATACATGTATGTAGCTAATAAATTGTATTCACCAGCACGTCCCTGCTTGGACGTCCTCATTGAAAGAGATGAAAAAAAAGTCCTGGTGGTCTCCAGATGGGACGCCGGACCTTCGGTAGCACGTGTCCCGCTTGAAAGTCGTCGTGAGCCGGCTAGGAGCTCTTGGGTTCACCGCTGAGTCTGGGGGTCCAGTTCTGGTCCGGGTCAGTGCAGACCTTGAGTGCCAAAGTGCATTTTGGGGGCCAGGGTGCAGACCTTTGGTTCAGTGCAGACCTTTTCAATTCAATTCAGTTTATTCATTTGGCAGCAAATCACAACAAAGTTGTCAGGGCACTAATATTCACATACATAGAAAAGCCAATTACTAAAGTTCTCTATCTAAGGAAGTTTGAGTGCCGAAGCACATTTTGTGGGGGAGCAGACCTTTGAGGGGGCAGAACTTCACTTGGCGAGCGTGGGACCATAGGTGGTCGATTGAGTCCAAGTCTGGATGAAAAAGTCCTGGAGGGCTCTGTAAACAGCCTCCGACCTTTGGTGGCATGCATCCCCACTTGGAAGTCCTCGTGGGCTGGTTACCAGCTCTCAAGATTCACAATGGGTCTGGTTCTGGTCCGGTTCGGTGGGTTCCATGCGGCTCTCTGCATCCGCTAGGCGCCGAAGTCACTGTCATAACCTCTGAACTTTTTCCAATCAGATCAAACTCATCCTCTACGTAATTCAGCAGAAAGAAATGGGGCTTCTGGGCGGGGCCCTGCTGGCTTCTGGGAAATGTAGTCGTTATGATCGGGAACACAGTGGAGGCTTACTGAGAGAAAACTACAAAATAATGGCGCCTGTCCAAAGTATTATATTTTTGTTAACTTTTAAATGTACAGTACTGTATCCAGTACTGTCCCAATCATGTGGATAATATTAAAGTTGAACATCATGTGCCTTGTATATATATATATACTGTATATATTTTTTAAATGTTAATGTGAATTGACAAAACGCATTATAGCTAGTCTACAAAAGTTGAATCGCAAAGTATTGAGTGACTACTGTAATGATTAAATCTACATCTACTATTGATTAGTTTTTGGTAACAACAATTCAAATTTGCTGCCTTAGGAAAACACAAAACATTTATAAAGTAGTAAATTCTACAGATATTGAGCTACAATTTGTTGTGTTAGTAGCCGAAAGTCCTTTGCTTCAAACTGTAGCATTAATTGTCAACCCTGGTTGTCTGTTACACAACAACTGATACATGTACAGGTTTGAATAAGTTTTTTTTTTTTTTACAACTGCTAAGCACAGTGGTGAAAAGAAAAAGTCCGTTTGGATAACGTTGCATCATTTTGTTCCCACAGTGCACTCCTGTCATTTCTTTGTCCATATGTTGAAAAGGAAGTCAGCAATTATTTGTTATGACCGGTACGTCATATAAGTCTATAAATACTCTTTCAAGGGGCCATGACTCAACAGGGAACTGTTTGGGAACTCTAACCGGTGTGCGCTGAGTTCTGGTTCTTGCACCAGGACCCTCTGGGACTCGTGCACCTGGTATTCCAAACTTCACCGATGACACTTGCATCAGGGTCTAAACGAAGTGTCACAGACTGTTGTTGGAGTAGATCCTGCTTCACCGCGGCAATCCCCATCACCGCAAGGGTCACCTGAAAGTTTCCGTGCGCACGCACATGCAGTTTTTAACACATCGCAGATGCTTTTGTCAGCATCGATGCATGTAGGAACAGTCCGTGTAGCAATCCTACAGAGATCTTATTGAATTTCTTGCCTGACTTGAAGCAAAGCGGTGCGTTCACTCCTGGAAAACCGAGCCTGAAAATGACATAATGACTGCTCATAATGGATGATGCAGGGAAATGTAATATCCAATGTTTTGCGTTGGCACAGTGAAAGACAAACTCAGTCACAGTTACCACAGTGATTTTCTGTTTAGTGTTTGAGCTTCAGAGTATTTTGTTCGCAGATGAGTACAGGACGCTGGACTGGGTGGCGTTGAAAGTTTTCAGGGAGAGTGGGTGTTGCGGTTGGTAAGTTTGCCCTGGACATGACAGGAATGAAAACAAGTTTAAACTCTCCAGCTCAGTGCGTTGGGCTTTCAGCCTCGAGGGAGGAAAGGCGGAGAGGAATGATGGAGAACGACGGCCGTATCTATCGCGATAAACAAAGAAATGTTTGAGTTGTGACGGAAACGTCAAGAGAGATGATTTCTGCTTTTCTGTTTGCAAGCAGTGCTTGGACTTTTTCTTTTTCACAGGCAGCATTTCAGAATAGCTCAAAGCAATTAGTATAAAATACTGCAAAGAAGAACTTTTTTACACAACACACAAGTGATTTTATTGATGATACTCGGTGCTCCAAAGTTTATTCCAGGTTACTGATGTCTCCAGGACAAGGAGAGTTGTGCAAAGGTTTTGGCAATCCAAACCAAAACTTCTTTTATGAATAATTAGATACAAGTAAAAGTGGAACTGACCTCCAAAACACATAAAGCCAAAGATGCAACAAAGCAATCCTAACATTTAGGATGTGGGTGCATTTTAGATTAAACACTTGCATGTACCGTACTTGCCGCCGTACACGTCGCACCGCCATTTAAGTCGCATCAGTCCAAATGTTTTTTTATTCCTCACTTTATTAGACACAAGTCGCTTCGCCGGATAAGTCGCATCTAATGTGCATCACCGCTTACGTGTCACGTTTGTTATGTGTCGCTGTTGACCACCCGGAAATGTGGGCTGCTGTTGTGCCAAAAAGTGATTGGCAGCCAAATGGCGGCCGCGGGAGCGTGCATGGTGGGGACTTTAACAACAATTATTTGTTTGCTCGACATTATAGTAAAAGTGTGTCTTAGTTGAACTTTTCCTTAATAAATGCACTTGAACGGTCAAATCAGCTACTAGTTCATACAGGTTCATACAGGGAATGTACCCAAGACTTATGGGTCTGGGCTGTTTTACAAAGTGACTTTTTACACTGTACTGACAGGGTATGTAATAATAATAATGATAATAATGATAATGATAATAATGATAATAATAATGATGATAATAATAATAATGATGATAATAATAATAATGATGATAATAATAATAATGATGATAATAATAATAATAATGATAATAATAATAATAATAATGATAATAATAATAATAATAATGATAATAATGATAATAATAATGATAATAATGATAATAATAATGATAATAATGATAATAATGATGATAATAATGATAATAATGATAATAATAATGATAATAATAATGATAATGATGATGATAATAATAATAATGATGATAATAATGATAATGATGATAATAATAATAATGATGATAATAATAATAATGATGATAATAATGATAATGATGATAATGATGATAATGATAATAATGATGATAATGATGATAATGATAATAATGATAATAATGATGATAATAATAATAATACTTTATTTATAAAGTCCTTCAAAACAACCACAGCTGCAACAAAGTGCTGCACATTTAAAATAAAAGAACATTTAAACACATAAAACAGTTGTTAAAACATCAAGATCAATTAAAAACAATAAAACCAGTGCAGAGTAAATTCAGTCTGTGCTAAAAGCCAGTGAGTAAAAATGTGTTTTTTACAGAGTTTTAAAACTGGACAGTGAAGGAGCTCGTCTGACGGGAAGAGGGAGATCGTTCCACAGTTTTGGAGCAGCAACTGAAAAAGCTCTGTTCCCTCTGAACCTCCGTTTGGACCTCGGCACCTCCAGGAGCAGCTGATCAGCTGATCTGAGGCACCGAGCAGGAGAGTATGGGTGAAGCAGCTCAGAGAGGTAGGATGGAGCAAAACATTTAAACTTTTAAAAACAAAAGAATCTTAAAATGAAGAGGCAGCCAGTGGAGTGAAGACAGAGTGGGGGTGATGTGCTCCCTCAGTTAGAAGTTGTACTTGGTAAATATCTGGTGCTCTTATCGACTATGAGCCTGATGTGTTCCTGGAACATACCTGCTGCTCACTGGATACATGGTACTGAGGTGCCTACTAGATTAATACTTAGTTCCTACAGGGTATAAACCTGGTGCATATCGAGAATGTCCTGGACCTGTATTATGAAGTGACGTTACCCTTTACTTACAGAATATGTACTATACCTGGTATGTACTGTATTTGGTGTGTACCTGGAATGTACCAGCCCTGTCTTTGCATATATCTGGTGGATACATGGTATTTATTGGGTATGCACTCTGTAAGTACACAGTAACAAGTATTTCATACCAAGTACACATTCCCAGTGAGTACTGAGTTATAATGTGTATTTTGTATTGCTAATATGAATTCTACAAACTGTGATTGAAAACAATTGCTGACGATGAAAACACAAGAAAAAGATGCAAGTTGAAGGTTTTGCTTTAACCTTCACTCATTAAAAATGTTTACATTTATTAAAAAAAAACATTTAATATACAAACTTAATCACTTATAAATTTAATCCTGAAATCACAAGCACAAAAATAATCTTTCATCAAAATGGAAAAACCCAAAGTTCTAAAAAATACATTTTAAGTTGTGAAACTGCAGATGAATTAAGATCCAAACTTAGATTTAAGCAGTTTATATATTTTTTTTAATCTAGATTTATTTTTTCACTTAATAAAAACAGCTCATCTTCTTCTGAGCTTATCACAGAAACTAGTTTTACTCAAACTTGTCCAAAACTTTTGCAATATATTGTGCATTCATATCTGCTCAGCACTCCATCATTATGTGGTCTCCAAAAGTTATTTTAGTCTTTAAACCCTAAACAAATTTAAAGTGAATTTAAAAAAAGAAAACACAAAACAAGTTGGATTGTTCAAATATATCTGCCTTTACTTTATTCATGTACTGTACAGTTTTCATTTTCTCTATCACACTAAATGACAATAATGGATATCATTTACTACAAAAGGTTGAATAAATAATTTAAATGTAGAAATAAAAAATAAATATGCAGTTCATTCTTGAAAAGAGTCCTTCTTTGTATCTCTGTGGATCCCAGTTTCCGCTGCAGCTCTCGGCTTACATGTCGAACCCCTTCCAGTTGCTTTTTTTATTTTTTTGGGGGGGTGGGGGGTCAAAAAGAAGCAAACAATTGAATCAATATGAGCAGGAAAAAACATCTGACAACATGCGGAAACATCGGGAATACACTGCGTAAGGTTCAGTCCGTTTTGCTGCAGATAGGCCGAGGAATCTCTGCTTCCTCACCGGATTCCACCAAACGTTACAATGATAAAACTGGATGATTGTTTCCAGTTGGTCTGTTTTTCCTGTCCGAGCTATTTACAGAAAGCAGAGCGGAGGTTTCTTCGGTCCTGCGGGTGGATTTTACCTTCGATCGCTGCTCTGGCTGTGAAGGACAGCTTCCAGCTCTCAGGTGCCCACGTTCTTTCTGTGTGATCCCAGCGAACAGGAACTGGCTAAATCTGGAGGAAACTGCTTCACGTGACCCAGACACTAAAACAGGAATGGGCTCATTATGAGGACTCGAAGGAAAACCCAGTAACCCGGTGTCAGTGCAGACAAAACTTCATTTTTCCGTCTTATCTGACTCTTTGTGTCCAGTTGTAGGAGGAGACCCCGGATCTGTTGCTCTGTCCCTTCAAGGAGACGGATTAAGACGGATCTGGAGAGAAGATGCACCTTTACACAATTTAAACTGAGCACTTCCGATGGATGTTTGCACAGATGTTTCAGGGAGGATCCTCTTGTTTTTGAGCGGAAGGATCAACCGAGCCCGGGGAGGTTTGGGGGTGACGAGATACTTTTAAGGTATTATTTGACACCTCCTGATCAGTGGTTGCTGTGGCAAGTCCAAGCTGCCGCTCACTCATTCTTCATGCAGAAAAGCAAACAGGTACGCTAACGATAAGTAGGCTGGTGACTCAGCCTGGTGATTAGCTTATGCATTCTCTTTGAATTTCCTCTTGCACCCCCTCGCTGCGTGAAGGAGATATGTTGGCTTTTTTGGTAACATGAGTATGAGTGTGCTTTGGTCTCTGTCCCCGGACACTGTCGGGACGCCTCAGTATGAGTTGCCCATCAGCGGCGTCGTGTTCTTGCTCCGATCCTGCTGCGAGCGGCTGTGCTTCTTGTTGGGTTGCCTCCTCGGCACCTCCTTGGCCACTGACAGGTTGTGGTGGGGCCTGAAGCGCTTGCACTTGCAAGACGTGACCACGCGGATTTTGTAAGTCCGAGTGTTGCCGTTCGGGCATTGCAGCTGGACCCGGCGCGTCCGGGAGTGCGCCGGGATGCAGCGGTAGTCCGTGGCGCTGCTCCTCCACCACTTCCCGCGGACGATGGAGTTGGGCATGAGGTGGGTGGGGAGGCACTGACCCGAGCAGACCAGTTCTCTGACGGGCTTGGCGCTGCGGCAGGACCCGTCGGCGATGTAACGGGCGGAACGCAACTCCCTGCAGCTCATCTCCGAGGCGCCTGGGTGGGAAGAGCAGAACACGGCAGTGAGCACACGAGGACTCGGCGCAACACAACAGCACTTTGCTTCTTTGCAACAGCTGGAACTCATTCCATCTGCTTCTTTAAAAGGTACTCAGTGCAAACCATAAAACCAGACATTAAACTGGCATCTGATTTATATGAAGTAGAGCAGCTTGGAACCGTGTGCGCCAGTTGTTTTCCAGACATTGGACATGCAAATCTGAAATGTGGGTCCACAAAGCACTCGGCTGAACAGTATCAACTCCTGACCATAAATATTAGCGGACTCAGCACCCAGCGGACGTGCGCGGCCGACGACCCAAACAGGTGAGATCCCATGTCAGAGCATGTCAGAGCATGGTCCATGTCTGAATAATGCAGAATGCAGGCAGAAGCAGGGATTTAATGTGTTTTGACGGCCAAACACTGCTGCTGTGCCTCGAGTTGGAGGTAACACGGAAAATCTGGAGTGGAGTTTTAGTGGCTTGAGTATTTTATTAATCAAGTGGAATGGATTTGTTCACAAGGAAAGATAAACTGTGCCGACTGAAGTAATGTTTCATTGTGTCAAAACCACGTGGAAGTTTGAGTCATGTGACTGACCCTAATTAAGCCGGCCGTGCACTGCGCAGGCAAACAAATATGGCGGATGGATTTGTCGTTTTAACAGTTCAAGTCTTTCCGTAGATAGACAAACATAAAGTATGTTGCACGTGGTTCATAGACATATTTGACTAACAGACCAACTGACTGTTTTCTCTCTTTTCTCTATTTGATGAGAACGGCCATGTTGGATTTTTGTAACTGTGCATTAGTTTTGTGAGGCTTTAGGTCCCGCCCACTTCCCTGCACACAACCCTGGTGTCACAAACGCTTTATTTTTCATGAAATAACGACTTAATAAACAGCAGCAAAATAAGAACTGTGTGAGCCAAGAGTACAGTAGTTCCTCGTTTATCACGGGGGATCTGTATCCTGAAGACCCGCGATAAGTGAAAAACAACTGAATAGGAATAGTAGCACAAGTAGTAAGTAGTTGTTTAATTTAGTATTTAAATATATACACAGTACCTGTATATATAAACCCTTCCCACATTCTTGCAAGATTTTAAACGTTTCTAAACTCTGTTCTAAAAAAGCACAGAATGTCATGATTTCAGCTCCACTGCTCTCAGCCACATGCAAGTGCTCTTGGCCACGCCCACTTCACACGGAGAACAGCTGATCAGCTGCAGCAGGAAGCTTATCGTGCAGTATGGGCTGCACAAAGGCAAAGGAGGCATTAAATACTTTAAAATAATTTATATAAAATAAAAATTTCATGCCGATCGTGCGGCTCATCCATCAATCAGCCAATTGTGTGTCGTGTCCAGTCATTTTTAAAAACCGCGATAGCACAAGTCGGCGATAAATGAACCACGTAGTAACGAGGGACTACTGTAAACCCAGAAAATAATTCGACGGAAACGTGCTTTTATTGTGTAAGAAGGGCAATGTCTCGTTTGTTTACACTGAGGGGGCGGGACTTAAAATTGGAACTCAGAAGCTGGACTCGTTCTGGCTTCAACTTCAGGGCTCCACTCATTTTTCTATGATCTGGTCACAAATTTTGCAAACAAATGTATTTATGGATGAATTAACCTTAAATACAAAAAATATAGCAAATTATAATTATTATTGTCTGTTTTGAATCTTTAACGGGATTTCACTTTTTTGTGTAAAGAAAAAAGGATAAAATCTAAACCGGAGGCAGCATTTCATTTTGACCATGACACTTTAAAAACACATGAGTACCAAGAAATTCACTCAACTAAACACAGCAATTTGTGCAGTGAAGAGAAGTTTTTAGGCCAATAAGAGTTTGACTCATGCTCCGATCATTAGCTGACAACAGCATCCGACAAAAAAAAAAATCCAGCTGGCAACAATAAGCTGATAGCAAATCCAGACCAGAGGGTCATTAAAGCAGCTCCATCGAACCAAATGGTTCAGGCTGGAAGGAAACGCTGGCATTCTGCACCGGCCCTCAGGAGACGCATGTCGGTGGCAGAGAAAATCGCTGCCTGGTTGTTTTAAGGCAGCGCTACATTACAATTTTCAACAAAATGAACATCGTCCAGGCTGATCTGAAGCAACTCAGCCGGTAATTCTGGGATTTTTAACAACAGATGTGTAAAACCAGAACAGAATGAACCATCAGATTCTACTCCACAACTTTTGTTGTTGTTGCTAAAACAGACTCAACAAAAATGAGTGTATTAGTGTTTAATGCTGAGTCAGCGTTACCACGGTTGTTTTAATTTTTTTTTTACTCTTAAGGATTTCGGAACGATTAGTTGTTTCAGAATCAAAAACGTTCAGGACGTTACGGCTGCGACTTTTCTTTCCTGTCGTGTTTATACCTTTTGAAATATTTTACCTTTTTCAGCTTTTCTCATTGAAATGCATAAAATGGTCTTCAAATAATTTTAAAACGTACTTCAGCGTACTCGCTCTGTTTGTCTCCTTATGCATCATTTTGTCTTATTATTCCCTTTTTTTTTGTGTCCATGCTCCATATTTACAATAAAAACATGAATCCCTGACTTGTCCTTTTTTGCTTTTTTATGTCTTTTTATTCTACTTAGGCATATATTTTGTTCTTGTAGTGTCCTCATGCCTTTGTTAGGTCGTCTTGTGCATCCCCTTTGCCATTTTAAGTTTCTTTACTCATCATTTTGTCTTTTTCTGTCTCGTTTTACCTCCTTTTTGTATTTTCTACTTATCTTTTTCATCCATCTTTCTGCTCCTTATGTCTCACTCTTCCTAAACAATTCAACCAATATTGAACATTTAGCTGCTTTTCAACTCGTTTTCAAGAGAAAGTGTTTTTTTTATAGTCTACCTGTCTTAGTTTCTCACCGGGAGATTCTGATGTTGCGTTATTCTGCACCCGAACCCTGTCAGGTGTGTGTTTTATCCAGTTCTGTCTTTCTCTGCTCAGCTGTGGTCCCTTTCTCTGGAAATACTCAATTCAGCTGTGAATTATTGTGAGTTGTTCTGTTCGTCAGAGTTTAGAAAAGGTTGGAGGTAAGTGGAGAAAAGGAGAGAATCCATGAGGACTCAGGCCGGGGGACTAATAATAAAATGAAGCATCACGAGGAGAGGGTTCCTGTATCCCTCAGTGAAGTTTACTGTATATTTACTACACAAACATGCCGCCCTGATTTGTACAAATGAGATCTGTTTGGATCCGCTCGTCTGCGCCTCGTTAGGAAGACGAGGATCCCTCACACCGAACCGACCTGAATCCAACCTCTCCTGTCTGCTCTTCTTCTAATCTAATCCATCATCTTTAAACTCCTGATTAAAAGGCCGCGACGAAGCGAATCCTGTTGCACCACCCACGACCGCAGCCTCGGCCTCTCCTCGCCACAGGTGGGACTCATTCTCAAAGGCAGCGTTGCGTTTAAAAAGCAATTTCCAAAGGCATTGCTGCCGAAGAACAAACTCTGGGCTTCTTCTTGTCTTATTATTATTATTTGGGGGGGAGACATGTTGTTGCAATCAAATGGTCATGGCGTAAGTGGAGCATGACTAATAGTGTAAAAGGAGAAGGAAACAACCTGGAAGACAACGTGATGGAGCCCCGATGTTATCAGAGCGTGTTGTTGGAGGGCAGAAACCACAGGAATGTGCTGCTCTCATCACCCTGGACCAGTGACGTCCGACTGGGCGCTGTTCATCCACATTTTGCTGGGAGCTCTGAAGATTTTTGTTGGATTGCTGTTAGATGATCTTGGCTTGTACTGATTCGTGTTCAAACAGTAAATTTACTGTAGCAATATGTTGACTGGGTGGTTTTTAACAGATTGTTGGGCTGGAAAACCTCGACTCTATCTGGCAACGCAGAGAAATGGTGAGCAAATCAGGCAGAATGTGGGATGAAGCTGCTTTGAATCTGGAACTTGTTGCAGATTTTTAAAGGTTTTATCTGTTTACTGCAATTACTGATCGGGTTTTCACTTTGAGGTCAAATTTAAAAACATCTGAACCACAAATCAAAATTTTTTTTTTAATTTAAAGTAAAACAAGGCAGATAATTTGATTTTTTTAATTTATATTCTCACTTTTATGCCTTTTTATAATATTTCTGCCTAATTAAACATGCATTCTAGCTGCAAAAAGATTTATTTATTTATTTATTGTTTAATTGGACATTGAATTAGTTGAAACTGGTCCTTACTGTAAGAAACGGTGTTGGAAGCTCTGCCTCCGTTTTTCGCCCTGTTATCCACCGTGTGGTTCTGGCCGGGCGGGCTCTGCAGAACCTGCTGGGCTCCCCGGGGGCTGTCTCTGTTCAAGTCCGGTAAAAGCTCCGTGGCGCTGTTCCGCAGCCCCTTCCACCCCCTGACGGCCGTGCAGCATCCCTGCAGCAGCAGCAGGAGGGCCGCGGACACCTGCATGATGGACGGCTGCACAACGAGCCAGGAAAACAGCCAGACGCGTTCACACACCCGACACCAGCTGAAGGTCCAGGCTGCAGGCGCTGAGGCGGCTTTGGAGCAAGTTCTGCTCTGGGGATCACAATTAAACGCTCCACTCAGAGGGGGAGGACCTGAACCATGGGTTCATTCAGAAAGGAGGAGGAGGAAGAGGAGGAGGAAGGATGGAGGAGGTAAAAATAGACGAGAGGAGAGAGGAACCGGTGAGAAAAGGGAGAGTGAAGAGAGAATTTAGAATCATGAGCTGAAACTGGGACGAAACATTTTGAAGGATGAACGAGCTAAAAGTGAACATTTGCAAAAAGTATAAACTAAAAGTTAGATGGAGCTAAATCTCTGCAACGTTTCAGATCAAAAGTTGTTTTTACACCTTCGTTCACTAAATTAAATGTGCTACGACTGTGATTATCAACTGGTGGCTCATGGGCCACTTCAGGTTTGTTAGAAGAGACTTTAGCAGCCATGTAGGGTTGACATAAAGCTAAAAATATCTAAGGATTTTTAACATTTATTGATTTTTTTTAACAATTTAATAAATGAAGAGCAGATTTTTGTAAAGAGTTAAAAAAAATAAAACAATGAATTATGCAGACCCATGATTTTTTTTATATAATTGTGGAAAAAATAATTAAGTAGGCCTACAGAAATAAATCAAAAAGTTAAAGTGAAAATTAGCCAAAGAAATGATTAAACTACTGGTATTCATTTTTAGTTGTTTGTTTAACAACCAATAAAATTCAGTTTTATGTTAGTTTTGGTCAAAACTTGAAAGAGCCGCTGCAGAGGAACCAAAGAACCGCATGTGGCTCCAGAGCCACAGGTTGCAGACCCCTGAGCTATAAAAGCTAAAATTGGCGAAACAGTTGCTGAAAGCCCAAACAGGAACAAAATTAGCTAAATTCAATTCAATTTAGAAATACTTTATTAATCTCAAAGAAAAATTAAATGTTGTTGCAACTCGTTGTCCTCGTCTCATTAAGAGATGTTGTAGATGCTGATGCACAGGAAGGATCTCTTGTAAAGGTCCCTCCCACAGTGGATCAGAAATTATTGGCTGCAGATGTCGTCCAATCCGTCCACCCAGACTCAGCTGACCTCTTGGTTCCCCCAGGCTGCAGGACCGCCCGGATGCCAGGCAGAACTCCTCCCACAGCGATGGCCCCTCCTCCCAGCAGCCTGCCGAGCTCCTCGTTGCTGTGGACAGCTGGCTGCAGGTGTCAGGGGATGATCAGTTCTTCGCTGTCATGAGCCACGTTTCCTGCCATTTCCAGGATCTCAGTGGTCAGGCACTCGAGCACAGCCAGCAAGGAGACGGGAATGCATCTACGGCGCCTCCTTTTCAACTCATTTGAGATTTTGGGTTGTGGCTGAGATGTTATTAGAGCTTTTTTTTATATTTTTATTTTTTTACCTTTTTTATATATAAAATTTGTTCAGTTAGCTTTTAGATGTTAATTAGCTAATCCCAGTTGTAAAAAAAAACAGCTTGTTGCCATGTTTATACATCATAACAACTGTCCAAAACTAAAAAAAGTTTCAGTAAACATCCTTCCAGCTGCACAACATCCAATACCAGAGGAAAGAATCATCCAACAAAAGTGATTTACATCCAGAAAAAGAGGAATTAAAGTTTCCAAAAGCAAAATCACAGCATGAAAGAGCTACTCTGACATGCAGCCACCCCGAGCGGTGCAATTCTAGAACAAACAGCTTGAGTTCTTATTTGTTAAAAAAAAAATAAAAAACATTAAAGGTACTCATTGAAAAGTTAAAAAAAAAAACAAGATATGAAACTGTTATTCTGAACTAAACCAATGGGTGTAGTTTAAAAGAGTTTTCTCCAGTAGTTTTTCTGATCCAGTATATTTAAATGTAATTCTGAAGGTATGCACTCAGCGTGAACAACGCATTCAGCATGACTCCACAATAAAACACATATACTGAATTGCTTATATTAGGTGGATTGTTGCTTGTAGGTGACTAAATATGGTGGAATTTGATGAGTTGAACTGAGAAGACATTTTGGTGGGAAATATAGAAATGAATCTGCTTTGAAATTACAAACAGCAGCTGAAATACTTGAAGAGTAACTTTACATAGCGGGTCCAAATAAAGTTGTTCAATTGGTTATATTTTCCAGAAAAGCAGGTGAAGTGCAAACTTTTTAATTATAATTTCTCTTTATTGTTTAAACTACCTGCAAACTTTACTCAACATGAGTGTAAATACCAAAATATCAAAATTGTCAGAATCCTCGATTATAATCTACAGTAGTTAGCAGCCATTTACAATTTTTGCTTACAAATCTTTAGGACACATTTACCATAGACATAAAAATAAAACTGCAGAATTGTTTTTTGGACTGTTCTGTACAGTTTGTTTGTTTGTTTTTTACCACCTAACTTTAGACAGCTAAAAATAGCATAAATATATTGTGGCAAATCTCACACACTGTTTATTTGTTGGGTCGTCCCACCTACATAAAGTCCAGGTTTTGAATTTTATCCATAGAGTATATAACAAAACAAAACCACCCCCTCACTGACACAGCTGTCAGCTCCATCTCTGACAGCTGGGTGTCTCATGACTCTCCGTGGAGAAGGAGGAGAGTCCAGCAGGTAAAATATGTTGGATGGGATTCAGGCGTTTTCCACTCCTCTGTCCAGCTGAAAGACAATATGTGTATTTAATCATGGCTGTGATGTGTAGTCTGACAAGCAGTAAATAAAAGCGCACCAGTTGTGTACAGCATGTGTTTGTGTGCTGACCGTTTATTGATTTACTTCTCTGTTCAAGTTTTACTCTCCTTTTTTACACAAATACATCATCATCGTTACTCTGAAGCTGTTAGCACATTGTCATTTGAGCAGAGTACACTTACAGACCAGCAATCACTCTGCTATTTCTGTTAGTAGCTGCACATCTATTCATGCACCCGACCTTTAAGCCTTTGGATCTGGACAAATACATCAGGATCCAGGAAGTGATACCTAGGTTACTCTATGCTAATTGTTAGCTGCAGGCACTCCTCACGGAGAAGACTTATCTTTGTTGCGTGCCGTACTTTGTTACCTACAAGAGAGCACATCAGTATGTTATCCTCAATACCTCACATAAAGTCTTCTTGATCACTATTTCTGCTAGTTGCATGTGTAGATGTACTTGCAACCAAGTTATAATTAATTATTTTTGCACAGGTGAAGTGTATTTCCTGGCATATTTTCCAGTTTTCTATTTAACATATTCATAGAGGCCTCCAACAATAACATCCTTAAATGGATAAATAAATAAAGTAGACCGTGTTATGATTTGATCAAGGTAGGAGAACGTAAAGAACGGAGGATACTTGAGAGGTGCTTAAGAAGACAGCTGAGAGGAGAGGGACACCTCTGAACTCTGTCCAGACCTTCAGTGATAAAGGTTACCATCAAACCAGCCAGCCACTATATTCAAACACGTATTAACAACAGCTGCTTCTGCAATGCCAGGCACTGAACGCATCACGTCTGCTTATGTTGTGTTGCCCACACCAAAATGCACAGCCATTTAAACAAATTCACACTTGGAGGTTGAGACCTGAATGCTGAACAGGTAACAGGAGAGATTATCACTAATTTGATGACCAGTCAGTTTTTTTTATTTTTTTTATTTGTGTTTGTTTTTAGCAGCTGGCTCTGTGTTCACATAACCAAACTGAAAACTGGAATGGTTGTTGTATGTGTGTGTGTGTGTGTGAGTTTGTGTGTGTGTGTGTGTGTGTGTGTGTGGGGGGGGGGGGGGGGTGTGGGTGTGTTTTTTTTGTGAATGGGGCTCCACTGTCCACTGAATGTGTAGCACATCAGTTTCCTGTGAGTGAAGTGGTTTCAAACAAGCAGAAATACAGAAAGATAAACAAAAAACCTGGAGTTCAACCTTTGGTTGTTTTTCATCTTCCACTAACAGATTTTTTTTTAAAGTGTGTTTTTTTAGGGAGAAGATTCAAACCATCCTTCCTACTATTGCCTCTGGTTCCGTCAGATGAGACAACTTTAGAAATGTGACTAGAACTTGACTAATGTTTGGACTGTTCTTGTCCTGTTGAGCTCTCTGATTTGTCAAAAATAATGTCTTCATCCAAACCACCAACATGTCTATGCTAGATCCCATCCCAACCAGAATATAACTTCCTATATTTTCACCTAAAGGGATAAATTATTTCATGTAATCCAAATATGCTGAAAACTTATCAGAAAAGTTCTGGAAAAATTGCTACACATATTTTTGATCTACAGTGGATGATTTTAAATGACTTGGTTTTATAAGCGTGAACTTTCAAAACTAATATAAAAAAACCCCGAAAATAAGAAAATGTGCCAAATTATTCAAAATGAATGTTTTAGACTGTAAATACAGGAGTCACAACCAAACACACACTCCTGTACCAATGAGATGCAAAGTAAAGCAAACACAATCCTCCTCCTCACTTTGGATTTAATTCACGCAGAACAAGATTAGAGGATCCAATCATTGGTGACATTGAGCCTTGCACCCCGCGGAAAGGGACACCAGAGAGGCCTAATCACCCTGATGTCTCTGCTTCACTGCTCCGAGCCAATCAAATCCTCTCCAGATGAAGCAGATGGTCAATATCATCTTCTTTATTTTCAAGGTGAGATTATCTCCCCAGCTTCAAACAGCAAAAGTGAATCTTTGCTACAGTGGTGACTTCTCCACCAGATGTTTGTGTGACTCTGATCCTGTTCCTGTGAGACCCAAAATATGCAGACAGGAAGAGGATCCAAGTATACTTCAGTGAAAATCACTTTTTTTTTTTTACTTCATCCATTAATGGGAAGTTGAGCCATTTTACTTTGATAAAACTATAACGTTTTGTTGTATTTAGACAATGAAACATAAAAACATTTATCCAGAGCCAGACAATTTATTTTTTACTCTTATCAGCCAAAAAGAAAGAGTTTTGTGTCTATAAAGTGATTTCTTTATTCTTCTCAGAACACACTTTGTCCCAACAAGAAGATTATTCCTTACGTCACGACACAATTTTCTTTCCTGTCCTGCTTGTCGTGAGATTACAGAGGTGGCTTATGGTCGGTTTAAGCGGGTCGTGTTTTAAGCAGGTCTGCCATAAGAAACACAATGACATTCTGCTGGAAACAACATGTGACTCCTGATTAGAAACTCTTCAGAGAGGAAAAAATGAAATCAGGCCAAGGTTGGCCTATCGAGAAGTTCTCTTCTTTGAGACAAAACATGGTCATTGCCACATGTTGATCTGGTCATCCACATCTGCTCTAATACAACAAAATAATTTGGCAACAGAAGAAACGGGAGAAATTGAATTTCCTGCGAAAAATGCAGTGTGAGTGCTATTGCTGAAAAACAGCTGAAATGAGCTAAAAACTTGCTGAAATGTAGCTGAAATGGAAGAATGAGCCTAAGTTAGCAGAAGAAAGCAGAAAGTACATGTTTGCTGAATTACGTTTAAACAAGAAGAGATAAGCACAAAAGTTAGGATCTTACGGATAGGTAAAAAAGATTAAATTAGCACACACACAGAAAATAGCTAAAAAGGTTGGAAGAAGCTTAAACTACCCAAAGGAAGTGGAAGGAGATGAAATGAGCTAAAAAATATAAATAAATAAATAATGTGGAATTTGCTGAAAAAGCTAAAATTAACACAAACAGCTAAAAAGTAGCTGAAATAGCAGTAATAGCTGAAATTAGCATGATTAAGCTGAAAGGAGCACAACAAGCTGAAATTAGCATTAAAAAGTTAATTAGGCTGAAAGTAGCAGAAGTTACCATGAGAAACGTGAATTTGTTCGGAAACAGCTGGAGATAGCAAAAAAAAAAAAAAAAACTAAAAAAGGTGGCCGATATGGTAGAACAAGCTGAAATTAGCAGAAGGAAGAAGAGAGAGCACAAGTTTGCCCAATTAGGCTGAACGAGGCAGAAATAAACACAAAAAAGTGGGAATTATCTGGAAACAACTGAAATTAGCAAAACCAGCTGAAAAGTAGCTATAAAGGCAAACATGTTTAGGTTACCAGAAGGAAGTGTAGAGAGCACATCTTTGCTGAATTAGGCTAAAAAAAAGTAGAAATTAGTGCAAAAAATGGGAAATTAGCTGTAAAAGTCCAAATTAGCATAAAAAACAGTTAAATGGTTGATATAACAGAAAAAGCAACTTTTAGAAATAAGCTGAATGAAGCATAACAAGCTGAAATTAGCAGAAATAAGTTAGAAGAAGCACAAAAAATGTTGTAGTGAGCAGAAAGGAGCACAACACAGCTGAAAAAAAAAAACAGCTGAAATTAGCTGAAAGTAGCTGAAACAAAGTTTAAATTTGTACAAGGCAGCTGAAAGAAGCTGAACCAGAAGAAAATGTGAAAGGAGCAGTAAAAGTTTGTAAACAGATCCAAAGGTTTGATGGATGTAAAATGAGCTCAATTCATTTTCTATGTGAAAAAAAAAAAAAAAAAGACAGAAAAGACAGAAAAGGCTAAATATTTCAAAAAGCTAAAGTTGCACCAATACCAAAAGACATAGCAGGATTGCTCTGAGTGAGCTGAATGTTTTGATAGATAAATTGCTGAAATAGCTTGAAAACTGCAGGATGAAAAACACGCTGAAAAATGTACGGAAGAAAATGAATCACAATAGTGTGAATGCTTCATGAGCGTTCACACAACTAGAGCCTAAGGGCAGGCACTTTGTGACAAAATAAAGCATCACGTTTGTGCACTTCAGGAACAGTCAGCATGCCTGTTTCCATCCACATGGTGCCAATGAAAGATCTGATAAACTGCTGATATCTTATCTTTACAATGTTCACGACTCACATTTGTAATTGAAGATATCTCTGCTCCAGTGAGCCATTGAAAATAGGGCAGGTTTTCTGTGTCTGTTAGAAGTAACTAGAGAACACCTGCATGTCTCTTAAGGACATGCTTGCACTAAACAGAGTTACACATCAGGGTTCAGGTGAGCAGTATGATTCGCCAGTCTGCTGACTTTTCTCGTGACTTGCAACACTTTGGAAAAGTTAACCTGCTCATATCAAGACAGAGACACATGCGCATTCATGCTAAGCCATGAATGTGCATGTGACGCTCTGTTCTGCCAGCTTGGGAGATTACGGTACTTTGAAAAAGAGACACAGCTCACATGACATCTTCATTTTCTCAGAAGCATGGATTATTTGTGTCGTTTAAAAATTGGCATACTTTGAAATAATCTGGACACAAGTCGAACTCTGTGGCAGGTCTGCTTCAGACACAATACCTCATTTACTTTGCGTCTTTACAAAACTACAAAAGGTACTTTCTGTAGGTAAATCAAATGATTAGAAAGAAAGCCATTCCACTTTTTCTGTGTGGAACTTAATCCTCGGGACACCATGAGCTGTTTACTGTCACTAAAACATTCATTAGGCTCTATTTCTACACTTTCACATCTGCTTTTTTTGTTGTGATGCTGATGTCTATGAAGAATCCATCATTGTATCTGAGCTGAGAGCTATGAGGTGCCGTTTATAAAGTTACACAGTCAAACATTAACAGCAATATGTTGGTTTATTTAGCCTTTCATAAGGAAAAAAAATATAATGTATATATTTTTTCAGTCATATTTTCACCATGCCATTCATACATTTATAAATGTCATAGTTCCACACTAAATAATTAATTTACAAGTTAAATATTTAGCTTACAAACTAAATACTTAACTTGCAAGTTAAATATTTAGTTAGCAAGCTAAGTATTTAGCTCCACATTAAATATTTAGTTTACAAACTGAATGTTTATGTGCAAGATAAATATCTAATTTACAACATAAACATTTAACTTGCAAGTTAAATATTTAGTTAGTGAATTAAATATTTAGGTGGAAATTGAATATTTATTTTTTAGGCTAAATATTTATTTTCAAAAGTAAATATTTAATTTCCAAACTAAATATTTAATTTCTAAACTAAATATTTAATTTCCAAAATAAATACTTAATTTGCTAACTAAATATTTGGCTCAGACCTAAGATTTATTTTCCAAACTAAATATTTAATTTCCAAAATAAATATTAAATTTACTAACTAAATGTTTAACTTGCAGATTAAATTTTAATTTGTAAACTAAACATTTAGCTTGGACATAAACATTTAGTTTGTAAACTAAATATTTAATGTGGAACTAAATACTTAGCTAGCCATCTAAATATTTAGCTTGCTAACTAAATAGATTGCAAGTCAAGTATTTAGTTTGTAAACTAAATATGTAGCTTGTAAATTAAATATTTAGTTTGAAACTATGACATTCATAAAAGTACAAATGGTATGGTGAAAATATGACTTTGAAAAAAAAAAACCAAACAAACAAAAAAAAAAAACTTTTTTTTCTTATAAAAGGCTAAATAAACCAAAAATATCTATGGCGATTTTTGACTGTGTAACTTTACAAACACCTCATAGAGAGCCCATCTCTTTCAACAGAATAATGATAAGGTATGGTAAGAGTGCCTATCTAAAAATACACCAACCTCAGAGGCTCAAATGAAGATCATGAGGTTGATGATTACTCGGAGCGCTCAACGTTTTTACAAGAGGTTTAAATATAAAGGAACATCTCAGCAGTCTGCTTCTTTTTACATCTTGGTTGTTTTGCTCTGACAGGCAGAGACTTGCATCAAGGCACCCTTGATGAGAAGCATCTCTCTGCTCTCACTCTCACAGGGGACAGCATTGTTTCCATTAGACCAGCTGGTCATGTCTCCTTCGTGAAAACAGCTTGGATTGAGAAGACGCTTCTTTTTACATCTCCATCTGCCTGCTTTGTACTGAGTTTCTAGCTGTTTTAGATGACAGTAAAAAAAAGAAAAATGCATTGGTTTACTGACTACTCCTGAGTCAACAACAACAGGGCGCACTCATTTAATCAGATTTGATTTATTATATGCAAATAAACACTATACTGTATTTGATTTTGTTCTTGTTTTATCCTTTTTAGGGAAGTAAAACAAGTCATTATGTTTTTTAACTCTCATCACTCACCACTGAAGGAAACAGGGTAATGTGCCAAGTGACCTTGGAAAAAATGTTTAAAAAGGGCTCCAACTTAGCCAATTTTAAAATTTTGAGCTAAAAGTTGCTGGGATCATAGCTAAGAGTAATTCCCAAAACACAAGTACACACTGTGCAGAAATATTTTATTTAAAACCGTGGCATTAACAAGCATTAATACCTGTTTTACATAATGCTTGACGAAAATGGCTAACTCCATTTCCTTTTATCATACTATGAACTTTATTTAAAACATTGACATGTAAGACAGTGGGTAACATGCATTCCTTTAAGATACCATTTTAATGTTGAGTTGCATATGAGTTTATTTCATCCCAAATCTTGAGACTTCACCATTGGTGACAGATCAAGTGGTTGTTCTAAATGTGAATAATACCAACAAGCAAATCCACTCACAGAGATCAGTTTTTGACTGAATCATAGAGTAGAATAACTATGTCATAGTTTATAATCACCAGAGGTTTGTGAAAGTCTGTTACTGAAATGCTACAGTTTGAACCTAAGGGTGTTTTCACACCAGCCCCGTTTAGTCTGCTTTAATTGAACTCTAGTCCGTTTGTTTAGAAAGTCCGGTTCGTTTGGGGAGGTGGTGGTTGGAGGGGCAGGTTGCTCAAAGGGTTTGGCTTGGTTTAGGTTGTTTTCACACCTGATAGTCCGGTAGCCTCGGTTCGATTGGGGATCAGCTGGTGCCGTTCACATTCAGACTGCACTGAGTCAGTCGAGCCAACTTGTTCCACCCCTTGCCTGTGGTGGCGCTGCACCAAGAACTACTGATGGAAACAACACGAAAACCTCTGAAGAAGACACTGAGCACAACTGACTTTTTTTTTAATTAAAAAAAAAAAATGAAGTGGCATCAAATGTTAGTGTTTTTAGGATTTCTGTTATTTTCTGTGGCACATGTGCCAAGCAAACATTTTTCTATAATGGAGTCAGCATGAGCAGAAGACCATGGCGAATGTTGTTTTTCACACAAGGCGGCTGACAACTTCGTATGAGGTATGAGAAATGCACATTTGTTTGCCCTGCGCTGTAGTCCACTTCCTGCTTTTGGAGCGGTCTCTGGTCCACTTGCATTCACAATGCATTCGAAATGTGCTAGACTTCACTTCAACCGAACCGTGACCTAGGTATTTAGGCGGACCAGAGTTCACTTTTTTGGTCCGTATCAGAGTTCGATTTCACATTCACACCTCCCCAAACAAACTGGACTTTCTAAGCAAATGGACTAGAGTTTGATTAAACTGGACTACACTGGGCTGGTATGAATGCGCCCTGATTCATTGCAGTGTGAACGTGAACCGCACCAGCTGAAAATGTAACAAATGTTCCAAATTTGGTTCCCAATCGAACAGAGTCTACCGGACTATCAAGTGTGAAAACACCCGTAAGCCAACTGGGAAACACTCCAAAACTCTAATTAATGTATTAATTTATTTGTTCAGGAATATTCCAGCAGTTTTGGCTGTGTTGTCATACGTTTGCCCAGCTGCCCTCCACATTATCAACTGACTAATCGATAGCTGCTGGAGGTCATCGATGGAAACACGTTTATGTAATCAGGCAAACTAAAGACGAAAGGTCAGAAAAAAAAAAAAAAAATATATATATATATACATATACACACTCTGGGTGCTCTGGGTTTGACTGAAATATCCCATGTTTGATGAACAGATTAAGTGAAATGCCCTGAATCAAGATTCATCTACAAGTACGATACTATTGGAACCAGAATCAGATAAGTGTTCAGTGTGCAGCTATGAGTTGAGGGTGGGTCAACTCTCTGCAGCTGTTCCACTTGTTGACATCAGCTCACAACACTTCTGCTCCAGAATGTGAACATATTAACTTTCACCTTCTTTAACTGTCCCAGGTTTTAAAATAGTCCAAATGATTTGAGTCATGCAGTAAACAACACATCCTCCTTGTTTGCTGTGCAGTGTGGTCCCCTGAGCAGCGTTTGCACTGGTGCTTCTGTTAAATGCCCTCATATATGTCAGCTTTCCCATGAGGATTCATCATTTGATCGAACATGCACAAAGAAAAGGTCTGCATGTCTGAATCAGTGCAGAAGCAGAATTAGCTCTCCTTCGGTTCTGCTGTAAATGTGCTATTGTAAAATAAGAATTTAGATTGAGTTCAGACAGATTTAAACTAGAACAGTCACTGTCATAAAGCCTTCTGACACTCACATTAGCTTTTACTTTGATACAGCACTGTGATGACACAAGATCTGAATCCAATCCTAATAAAAACTTGCAGAAGACCCAGAAGCTCAAAGAACAATCTTCAGTGTCCTGTTTGTCTAATTTTATCTGCAAAAATTATGTAGAAGGATTCTGTGTATGGAAATTTGTACAAACATAGAGCTGTTTGTTTAAAAATAAAATAAAACCTGAAAATTATACATCCATAGTAAAGTCATTTCTACTGGTTGTAAGATTGTCTTCTTCTTCATCTTATTTCAGCTTTTCCCTCTCCAGGGGTCGCCACAACGAGTCATTATACTTCACCTCACTCTATCTACCTCCATGTCCTCTCTAACTGCATCCATGTATCTCCTCTTTGTCTTTTTCCTGGCAGCTGCATTTCTAACATCC
>JARVLU010000489.1:25059799-25080609 GCA_031762415.1 Simpsonichthys santanae | reverse complement strand
CTGTATTTATTTGGGGGGGGGGGGGTGATGCAAATAAAGTTAAGAATTAAAAAAAGTATAAAAGCGACAAAAACAAAAGCTCATAGCCATGAACGAGCTGAATGTTTTGGTATAAAAATAGTTAAAACAGCACAAAGTCTGCAGACGTAGCTACAGTTCAAGCTGAGGAACTCTTTTAACAGAAAATAATGCCGAGTCAGCGTTCACGCCATAAAGACACGCGAGACAAACAAGTCCAAACGAGGATGAGGATCAACGAGGGTTTGAAGGAATGCGTGTCACCCGCAGCCTTTCAGGTTCAAAGATCATCTTGTGATGAGTCTTATGGAGTCATCTTCAGCTGCATCACATTTCAGCTCAGCATCTCCAGAACAGACAGTTTTTGTCTTTGCTCATGGCCTCACCTTCGTTTGTGCTTCATCACGCACCTCAGAAATCATCCAGGCACCTTGGAGGTTTTGAACTTCATCTTGATGTTGTGTTCTGCTTGTTCCTTTTTAAATTTCTTTTTTTTCTGTATAATTAGAAAATGCTACTGGATGCCTCAATTTTCATCCATCCATCCATCCATCCATCCCAACACTGCCCTCTGGGCTCATTTTCCTTTGACAGGCGAAGTAAAACCTACATCTCGGAGGGATTAAAAAAACATCTTGACCTTTTCCAACAATGTTCAGTCAGCTCAGCTGGACGGTTTCTTTTTGTTGTTGCTGAGACGTTTCATCCTTCATCAATCTGAGGACAGCACAAACCAACTGTTTCCCCACAAGCAGCACGCTCCCATAGTGGAACAATAAGATGGTTTCTGGGGGCCGCCCTCTCCCCTGTCGACTCCTCCCAGGCAGCCGCAGCCAAAGTGGTTCAAGACCTGAAGGTTCGTGCTCGATAATCCAGGTAAAAACACTCTTAGATTATTTTACCCGTGTTGATATTGTGACATTTTCTTTGTGAACAGCTAACGGTCACTCAGCTCAAAAAGAGCTGCAAGATGAGCTTTAATTCTGGTTTCTCCTTGTAAAAAGTCTTGAATAGAGTTTTGGATTTGAAAGCAGTGTGAACAGAACCTTTCATCGCCTGTCGACGTCTCGTAGGAGCCGCTCCTCCGGCCTGTCAGGTCCAATCAGTTGCGGTCACGCCTAAACGGATCCTGTTATATCGTTCATTTTGAATTCTTTTTAAGAGAAAAACACAAATCAAAACCAACAAATCTGATCAGACTTGATCAATTTTTTTGTTACCGCGAGAACTGATCAACGAGGAGGTCCACACGTCTCTCACACACCTGGAACAGAAGGACTCCTACGTCTGTCTGCTCTTTGTGGACTTCACATCTGCCTCCCCCAAACCCTAATGGACAAATATTCACACAAGACTAAGCCCCTCCATTTGTAACAAACAGACCTCAGTGTCTTCTCCTCCTCCACCATCACCCTCAGGTGCACCTTCTGTATTAATTTTGGTTGAGCTTACTGACCTTGAACTGATTTTATGTGGTTATTGTGAACGAGTTGAATAAAGTTTGACTGTTGTGCTTAATGCGCCTTATAGTCCAAAAAATACGGTAAACCTTCTGAGATGGAATCGATCGCCTCTCTGAGTCTGCTTCAGATTATTAGAACACAGGAGATGGATTTCAAAAGGCAAACCGAGGTAAACTTCAAACTATTTTATTTTACTTAAATTCCGTGAGTTTGGCAACAAATCTGACGTGAGTTTTATCTTCTATCTGGAAGTTTCTGGTTCGAGCATCTGAACGAAGGTCTGCATTCACAAGCATCGATGGGCCTTTTTGTCATGTTGACCAAATCTGACACGGAGCTTGATCCTCAGTTTTACGTTCCAAAAAGTTTCAAAGTAAGAGGAGCAGACCGCTCCGTCTTCCCATTGTGTGCAGCTCCAGCTCTAAAGTCGTGCCAGAATTTTCTTGTATTTTTTTTTTAGAGACGAGTGGATGGATGGTCTCAGTGTCTGCTCGAAGCCGGCTCTGATTACAGACTCCTCGCCAAAATCACGACGGCTGTCAATCACGGTCTCCTTTTAGACCTCTCTGGGTTTTCTTTATGGAGCCTTCGGGCTGCCGTTTATCATGATAACAGTGCAGGGAGACCCAAATAACAATCAGATGCTCAGCAGATTGTGAGGAGGCCTCGGGCCGCTGCGGAGGACGGCGACGTGTTGATTTTTTGTTTTTAGGGGGAGAGATGATGAAAACCAGTGTTTCCAGTCCATAAACAAACCGCTCCAGCTCCTCGTGAAAAACACTGTTCATCATTTAAGATCGCTCAAAGTCAGATGATGTCTTCTCCATCAGAATGACGGCAAATAAAAAATGTATAAAAACCACTGGTGCCGTTTGAAAATCTTTTTTTAAACGTTGGTTTGAGTGAAAGAATTATTCATACGGAGTCCGACACGATTAGGCAGAGCAGACTCAAGTTCAGCCGTCTCACTTTAACTCCAACATGGATTTTACAGAACCACATGAACAAAACGATCATTAAAAAGTCATATTTATCATGCTTCTTTATATGTCCAAAAAATATATATATATCCCTTAGCTCTAAAGATGAAAAATTAAATAGGGTTTTATAATATTAAATTGATTTTAGTGTTTCTAGTTGTAGTTTAGGCCATGAAAAAGGGTAAAAACTGAAGGAATGCATATCGCCCGCCACCTTGCACGCCTTAGATATAATCAAGGTGTTGCACAATCTGTCTGTGCTTGGAGAGAGTTGGGGATCAGTCTCAGCGACTACCACTCCACGTCCGAGCTCAATATTGAAGTATATTTTATTAGAATGCTACATTAGCTTAATGAAATAAATATGTGAATATATGTATTTTGTTTCATTTTAGTATGATATTGTGTTAAAACACAATCTGATTTCCGTTTCCGGTATGGAATGTAGCTTTTAGTACAAATATCAACATCAGACAAATGAACAATATCTTATCAATACATTTACAATTGACTGAGTTAAACACTTTGCTAATACAGTAGTCTCTCGTTTATCGCAGGGATTCATATAAATACGGTAAGTGAAAATAAGTAGGAATACAGTAGTAGTACTGTATAAGTATCACTCCCACTTCTCTGCTGCAGAGCGGAGATATGATACGCTGCAGCTTCTCCTGCAGCTGTGGGTTGCACAAAGATGCAAGTGCTGCATAATTTTAAATATTTTATTTTTAATAAAAAATTAATGCAGATCGTGCAGCTCATCCATCAATCAGTCAACTGTGTGTCATATCCAGTCTTATTGTGAAAAACCGCGATAGAGTGAGTCCGTGAAGAACAGACCGCAAGTAGCGAGGGACTAGTTCAGTGTTTCACTGAAATTAATCCTGTGGTCCATGAGATATTTTGCTAACACAGGGATAATCGCTGAGATTCAAACGATTTAATGTCTACAGATAAATACTAAAAAGTGAGCAAACAGTAAGAAGGACGTTTATGTCAAAATTAATCTTTTCTCATGAAAAAAATATAATAAACATAATTTCTTGGCTCGTCGCTCACGTTTTGGTGGAGGTTTAAAAATTCCTGAATGATGTTCTACATGAAAATCCGTCACACGCTGCTGAGGGATCAAGAACAAATGCAGGAACAAATTGGAGCAGCTCTCGCCGGCCTAATCCAGAACGGATGAACGTATTCGTTGTGGCAGGAGAAATCCAAGCACAGATAAAGTTACGAGGCTCTGATCACAAACATGCAGATATTTATCCCCGAGTCCAAATGTTTGTGGATCATATTTACGTGGAAAGATGCTGCACATCTGGATACGTTTGAGCTGCCCAAAAAACCTCTTGGAGTCATTTTTTAATATTACAACACGTGCTGCGTTTCATCCAAGCAGCTTTTTTTCTTCCTTAAAGATAATATTTGTCAGGATTTTTTTAAACAAATGCATCTTATGTATTAATGTTGCACGAGTGGAAGAGTTCCAGCTGTGTTTAAACACACATTGTGCAGCTGTTCTGTAAAAAAAAACAACAACCTCTACTCACCTTTTGTTTTAGTTCGAGGTTCTTCTATAGTTGTCATTTGATGAAATGTTTCAGTCTGATTTTAAGTCATTGCAAAAATCTGCCATTTAAAACGTTTATTATGATATTTATAAACTAGAGAAACCGCATCGTCTGTAAAAATACTGCGTGAACAATGAGCACTAAAGTAAGGCTAAAATTAGACGATGAATAAGTCTGTAATTGAATTGTTCTAGTAAGCTAAACAAAAGCTAAAGTCAGCAAAACAGTAGCTACAATTTGCGAAACAGATGCTAAAGAAAGTAATTTGTCCATGAAGCACTTCCAGATAGACCATAGTCCTGATAAGATGTTGGTCAGCCGGCACAGTTGTGATAAGCCTTCACAGAAGTTCTCTGGAGGGAGGGGGGTGCGACAGACGAAGCTTTTCCTTAGTTTACACGTAGCCCAGGAGAAATGTGATGTCAGCCTGTTTTTCCAGGGGAGTCAGATTCAGATAAGCCACAGTTGTTGAGTTTTTTCAGGCAGACTGTTTTACCTTCAAGATCCAAAATGGCCAGATTTGTGGGCATTCCACTGGTCCGTGCTTACGAGGCTCCTCTAAGCTCGTCCCCAACATGCTGGCGAGTCCCAGAAGCCGCAGGTGGCCTGCGATTCTCACAAATCACTTCCATCTTACGGTTTAGCTTGTAAATCAGCTGATTTTGAGTACTCCCAACACAAACCAAACCTTCACACAGACTCGGCAGTTTTGCCATTGTTGAAACTGCTGCTGCCGTCTTCTTTAATGGCCGATAACACAGGAATCTGCCAATGCCAGATAACAGAAACGCTATATCAATTATATAAACGTCTTCAGCATCCTCCTGAGACAGAACGGAAAGACACATCCGCTCCCAAGCTCCTCACGGGTCCATGATGTGTCCTGCTGCATGAGTCTCAGTGGGGCATGAGGGCTCTGCAGGACCCTGTCAATTTGTTGAAAATATTTTGTCGATAAAGTCTGTTGAAGCTCATTAAAAAAAAAAAAAAACAGGAGCCATCTTGAATCAAGTTAACTCAAATTTGAGTCACTGATGAAAATCCAGTGAATCATTTCTGAGTTTCATTTAGTCTTGTCCAAAGATTCATGGAAAATTTTGCTAACACTCATACAGATAAAGGCAATTCTACGATTGTCCACCTTTCATAATGATAAATATCTATAAATATCTATAAATATCTAGGGCAGTGCTGGGCACAGTTCCACTAACAGTAAATAGTAGAAGTTGGTTTTTTGTTTAGCGGATTAGTGTTTTCGTTAACGACGGAAACCCTCAGTGGAATTACTTTATAGCTTATGCTAAATTAGTTTCACCAACTACAAACCTGCTAACAAAATTTGCAAGCTTCTTCCTGTCTGTTGTGGGCGTGTCTCAAAGTCTCTTTTAGGCACATGATTGGATGACTATGTGTACATGTGACAAGATGTGATTGGTCAATGCAACTTCAACTGGAAAGAGACAAAGACACAACTCTCAGTTGTCTAAGCGGTTAGTGGTTTAGTGTCGGCTTGCGCTAAAAAAATTAATTGCAGTTTAGCATTAGCAAAGCTACCTTTTTAGTTAACGGAATATGGGTTAGCTGTGACCAACAATGATCTAAAGGGGGATTTCTGTAAATGCTCTTTTCTATTCAAAACTAAAGCTGCAGCCGTCAGAGGGATTTCTTCTTGTTGAACTCTTCGTTCAGACCTTGTATTTTTTTTTTTTTTATTCACTGTGTTTTGTTTTTTCCTGCAGATTTGACGACTGTAAGACTTTTTTATTTTACAGTCAGGGTTTTCAACATGTCTGAAGCGCTGCAGTGCAGCTCCAGACGGGCAGGAGGGACCACACCTCGTGAGTTTGGGCTAATTTCCAGTGGCTTGCTTCAGAATTAATTGTATAGATTATATAGAGCAATATATTTTTATGTCTAATAGTTTTGTCTGGTATTTTATTAACTCACTGATATTGTCTTAAATGCTGCAGATGGTGGTAAATGAATTTGTTTCTTGGATTTTTATCACTAAAGAACCTTAAAGCATCAATATTTCCAAAGTGCTACGATGTTAAAAATTATATATTTGTGCGCTCTAAGTCTTGATATATTGGAAAATATGTCCTACTTGACTGTGGCTCTGCTTTGCATCAAGTTGTACACCTCAGACAACAGCAGAGCTACTTCCTTCCCCATTTTCAGTAAATCTTTTTCGTATAAAGGCAGAGATTTATCACTTAGCAGCCAAACGACGGCGCAGGGGGATAACGCTGCAGTCTGCCCCGTTTTTCTGAACCCAATTGTTCTGAGAAATGTGAAAATGAAAGAAAAGTGAAGAGCGCTGCCAGTAATTTCTATTTTCCCTGCGTTAACCCCCAACACGTTCTGTTTGTCTGCTGGAGGGTTTGATGGTTTGCTCCGGGGAGCAGGTCACAGGGAGGTGACGGGTCCTGGGCCAAGCTCCAGCAGCGACACGATGAGCCTTTAACCTCAATGAAATTCTTCTTTTTGCACGAGTTTTTTGGAGCTTTCGCGCAAGAAAACAGTAGAATTAACCGACTCTGCCACTTTGTTTGTTTGTCCTTGGGCTTTTTAAAGAATCATCAAAATAGAAAGTGTCTGTTGGATCAGGCCTCGGAGCCGAAGAAAGTGGGAACTGTGGCAGCAAGTCTGGCTGGACCTGGAAGACCACACAAACCCATCTGTGGAGCTCTCTGAGCCTCTCGGCTCACCACCAGCGCACCAGAAGTCCTCAAGGTGTTATTCTTAGCAGGGACAGAATATACTCGACAAATGATTCACCACACCAAGTACACATCTTTTTCTGAGCCCATCAGAATTACTGGGTTTGTCTGAACATCAGTGTGATGCTAATGTCATGTTTCAGCTTTAAGTCCTATTAAAAAAACAGAGCCTGTTGTTGTTGACCAGTTCACAAACCAGTAAGGGCCCTTTTCTAATATTATCATGAGTTTGTAAACACATTATAAAGCAGTTGTGAAATAGTTATGACACAATTTAATACCTTTTTTTTAAATGACAGCAACATATCTCAAAAGAGTTGGGCTGATACAAATAAGAAACAGCTGGAGGAGCTGTTTGTAACTAATTAGGTTAACATGTAACAAACAGGTCAGGGTATAAAAGGAGCTTTATGGAGAGTGTCAGAAGTAAAGATGGGCAGAGGTTCTATTAAGCCAGATGTTTATTATACAGACTGAGACGGTAATCTTTGTTTGGTATTCACGAATATGTCACAAAGAGATCGCCACGTTTCCGAAGGCGGGTGAACAATAATGAGTTAATGTACGGGACGTGTTCCTCTGCTGTCCGGCCCAGGCCAGTCTACTGCGTCTCCACTTTGTCTCCTTCCACAAGTTCTTCACAGTTTACCGTATTTTCCGCCATACACGTCGCACCGCCTTATACGTTGCATCAGTCCAAATATGTCTAATAAAGTGGAAAAAACATAAAGAAGTTGCTTCTCCATATAAGTTGCATCTATTATGCATCACCGCTGACCACCTGGAAACATGGGCCGGTGTTGTGACAAAAAAAAAAACAACGATTGGCTGCCAAATGGTGGCCGCGGGAGCGTGCACGGGAGGACTTTAACAAGAATTTAAGAAGATAAGCAAATAAAAACAATTATTTGTTTGCAAGAAATTATATCAAAGGTGCGTCTCACTTTAACTTTTGCTTAATAAATGCACTTTGACGGTCAAATCAGCTGCATTTCAAAAACCGACATGCGGAAGTGGGCGTATGCACAGGACAACTTGCTGTGCATTTCTTCAAAATTTAACAAGATAACCACCTAAAAACAATTATTTGTTTGCTCAACTTTATAGTAAAAGTGTGCCTCAGTTGAACTTTTACTTAATAAATGCACTTTAATGGTCAAATCAGCTTCATTTCGCTGAGGCGGTGCAGCGAAATGAAGCTGATTTGACGGTTGCTCCAGTCATGATCCCAGAGCTGGACGAAGGTGGCAGGTTATGGCAAGCCAACTGTCATTAATAGCCACTTTTTACCTATTACATGACTCAATGGCATGCCATACTATTTGAGTGCCATCTAGTGGCTGAAAATGGTCGTGCTCAATATTTTCAATGTCAGAATTAATGAAAAAATTGATTTATAAATATGGGGAAAAAACATAAATAAGTTCACAGAGCTTGCAAATTATGCACAAAAACTGTAACTTATAGGCCTAAAAATACGGTAACTATCTTTATAAGATTTATTTGACTATCTTTAAAAAAAAAATTGCAACATTTCCAACTTTTCACCAGCCTCCGCCAGCTGCCCCTCAGTGGAGCAGTTGAAATAAAAATGACGCCATCGCCGTTCACTCGCTTTTCCACCTGAACACGCCCACAACAAAGTTCTGACCAATCGCAAAATAGCTGACGTAGAGAACGGGCTCTTGAAACTCACGCGAGAACAAAATGACCAGACTTTTGTCACGCTACTGTCAACAAGAGCAGATTTCTCTCATTCTCCTAGAGAAGAAGCACAATTCACCAATCGTAACTATAGGATATATTAGAAGATGTCTAGTCTTAAAAGTAAACAGGAAGTTGGTTCCATAAGAGAGACCACAAGTCAACCTGCAGTCTGAAAGTAAAGTGCTCAGTCAGGAAAACACAGAACAATAGGATCTTTATTATAAGGTGGAGCTTTGTATGTTAGGAAGGTTTTAAATATGTTCCAACGTTCTCCTCTCACATCAAATTGAATAAAATCCAGTTTCCTGGAAACAGGAATCGCATCTTCCTCGGGCCGAGTTGTTTCTGAACAGCTTGTTTGCAGCCTGCCGGCTCCGTGCTGAATAAACATGATCAATATTAGTTGTCTGACTTGGTGAGTAAATACTCACATCTGACAAAACTATAAAATGCATGTGGTTTGTCAGATATTGAGCTTAAGTTTGGTAACTTGGCAGCTGAGGGTCTGTCACAACATACTCAGGATAATGCACGAGAGCACATTGTTTTCAAGGTGAGGGAACACCTGAGAGTAATCTTTTATTTAACCTAACAAAGGTTTTAGTCGAGGTTGTGCCTCAGCTCGTCACGTGAAGGTGCCGCTGCTCGCCGTCAGCGCCGAGCCCACCCAGCGTGCAAACTTCCTGACAAAGTCCAGCCTTTGTTTTATGCAGAAATGTTGCTTTCCTGCACGGAGTTCGTTCGTGACTGAAACGGTTGCATGAGCTGAGAGATAAAATCAGGGCCACGGTGAAACGCTGCTCGCTGGCCTCCTTCCTCCACACATTTTTACATAAACAGGGTGGATCCTCTCCGCACAGCAGAGAGCTGTCCCGCGGTGCCAACACTCGCTGATGTAAGAATACATGAAACGGCTATTGGAGTTGAGCAATATATTTTAAAAAAGTTAGTTTAAATACGCTTTCTCGTGAACAGGATATCACCCCCGTTTCCTCTGAAAGCTGCAACACATGTTCTCTGACTAAACTGAAAACACTCTCTGTGACTCAAATGAGCTTATTAAAAGGCTAAACTATGCCTTCAAGAAACAAAACACCAACATTCCTTAAGCGTAAGAGCTTGAGGAGTGATTGTATTAGGAATATGAGGCAGTTAACTTTAAGCAGGTGATGCTAATTGAGTGGTACAGGCCCATCTGGAGCTGGTTTTAACGCGTCGCTCGATTCCTGTGAGAAGTCAGCGCAGTCAGAAGGAAGGTGTACTTTAAGGCTTTTATTGAACAGATGATTCAGGTGAGGTTCACGAGCATTTATCTTTTGTCTAGTCACTGTTTCTGGTGACAACATTGTTTGAAAATGTGCGTATTTCACCGTCTTCAGAACTTTCTGTTTAAGGACGTTTCTGTTCAACACATTCAGGACGTAATCGTTCTGCTGCAGTCGAATCACAATCAGAACAATTTTTATTATCACAGCGAGAACACGTACAGTCGTCCGAAAGATGGGCGGAGTGCACGTAGCTATGCTGCTATAAAGCACGGCCCTCTTGTCCTTTTCAGAATACATTTTTTTAGATAGAAAAGGGGGCAAAGCCATGAGGAGAGGATAGATCTCTTCACACATTGTCCTGACAGGACATGATTTAAGACATTAAAAAAACTCATTTTTAAAGCTTGTGGTTTTCTCTTAAATCCCACTAGAAGACAGAGTTCACACACAATTTTCCATGACTTCATTTATATTTTAGATCTAACTATTGTCTTCAAAGCTGGTGTAACAGGCCAAATGAGCCCCTGCCAAGATTAAACCCATGTGCAGTTTGACCCAGGTCAGAGTATACCCCAGGGTACACAGACCAAACTGTAAAACCATTGTTGGATTAAAAAAAATATCCTTTCATTATCTACTTACTTTAAAAGAGTCACACACAAAAACTGATTTTTTTTTTAAACCCAGTTTACTTTAAGGGCAGAGTTCACACAGGCTTGCACAAATATGTCATCGAAGCCCCGATCGCTAAGATCTGGTCTGGACAGTGCACAGGAAGTAGATCAGCACGATGACCTCGACCTCTTACGGAGTCGTCCGGCGCCTGCAGAATCTTCTCTGAGAGAAAGAACTGCTCCTCACACACATGGTTCAACATTAATTTTACATTAGCAGTGATAAATACATTTAAAACTTTACCTGAATTTCCCTGACAAGACCCATAATCTGGCTTGAGGATTAGCGTTCTTATGTAATTTACCTGACAATGCTAAACCTCAACAAAATGTTGAAAGATTATGTCATTCTTGTGTATTTGACTCAATATTACTGATATTGGGGGTATAATCTGGCCTGAGGGGCATGAATAGGCCAATTTATACCCCAGAGTAAATTGGCCTTGGTCATAGTATACCCAGGGTTTAATCCAATTTAACTTTAACCCCAGATATAGTCCAGAATGGGGGTGTACGCCAGAAGGGAAGAGTATTTTCAAATGATATCCTCCATAAAACATTGTAGATGCACGATAATTAAGATTAATGTGGCTGAGTGGTTAGAGGAGCCGTCCTCCAATGGGAGAGTTGGGGGTTTGACTCCACCAGCAGTCACATGTTGAAGTGTCCCTGGGCAAGACACTGAACCCCTCAGTGCCTCCGATGTGTGTCCCATTGTATGAATGTGATGTGACGCACAGATGTAGGGTTTGCTCAGATTATCTTTGTAGAGTTTTAGTGGAGTGCTGTGTTGGAGGTAAATGAGGGCACAGATTGTGCTGTAAAGCACTTTAGTTTGTCTGAGGCTTACTTTTCAGTCCGTCTCTCTTAAATGTTCAGTCAGGGGGTGTGCGTTTACCCCAGGGACTACAACGGCGATAACTAGAAAAGAAACCTGTCGATTGCTGTATGAGCCGTGTCTTTTTCATGTTGACATGGATGTGTAACCGGCACATCAGGGTGTGGGTTTGATGTGGAACCAGTTGAACCGCAGGATCAACATTCGGCGCAGCATGTGCACTGGAACGGGCCTCGTGAAGGAGAGATGAAACGAGCGACAGTACCACAGGCACAAATGCTTGGAAGAGGATCTGAAGATCGGCTCATTCGGCTACAGAGCCCGTTCTCTGTCGCCAGTTCCCCCCTTTCTTACGCTTTCTAATAATTAGAGCTGGGCCACAGATGTGCATTTGTCTCTTTTTAACTCAGCTTCATACACTGAATGTAAACGCAGGACATGAAGATTTAAAGATGCATTTATTTGATATAATTAAAAACAAGGAAAAGATTACAGATTGTGTGAGGGAACGCATAAGGGCTTTAATTAATTGGACCAATCTTCAGTCATGGGCAAGAAAAAGGAGAAAAATGTGACACTGAATGTTTCAGGTTTAAGCTTGAAAGGAACCGGATAAATGAGTCAACAAGCAATAAATTGACTGATGAAGTGAAGAAAAATCCAGGTTGTTCAAGGCCAAAAACACCAGCTAAAAACTGGATATCCTGTTACTCACCAATGAATCATTTTCCCCGTAAACAATCATGAAACAGAAACTCTCACATGGAATCAGGTAAGAAAACATTTCACTGCGCTTTTTTTTTTTTTAAATTTAAAACAAACAATAAAATCTTTTTCAGTGAAAACTCTGGTTATTGTAGCTGAAAATAAGGTTTCAGAAATTAAACAGTTCATTGGTGCTTTGGGTCCATCTGTTCGGTCCGGCCTCCATTTTTGATTGTGCCATGTCTTAAAACAACCAACTGCAAACTGCCACTTCCATCTCAGGAACACCTCAAAACTGAGAGCTTTGTCAAAAACTGAACTTGAGAGGATCATTCACGCGTTTATTTTTCTCATTTGGACGATTGCAACAGCTTATTCACAGATTTAAACAAAAAGGAGCCGAACCGCGGTCAGGCTGTCTAGAACTCTGATGACGATGGTTAATTTTATTTATTTTTTTATGAGCTCACGTCACGTTTTAGCTTCCCTTCACTGGCTCCCGCTTCATTTACAAAAATCTAGTTTTCACTTTTAGAGCTTTGCGTGAAAAAGCTCCTCTTTGTGGATCCGATCTGATCCAGGTCCACCATCTCGCATGTTGAGGTCATCATTGTTGGTGTACCCGGCACCCATTTCAAATCTCCTGGGCTCGTTCCACGCAGTTGCGCCCAGACTTGGAACAAACTGCTCCCAATCATTACTCAGCCAATCGCAGCTATGAAAGGTGCTGTAAATAAACGTTACTTACTTAAAAAGTGGTGCGAGAGAGAGTGATGTGCAGATCGGTACTGAAATATTAATACCAGAACATCATGCTCTAGAATAGATTCAAATTATCAATACCTTCAGTCGTTTCAGGTATTTGCATATCATTAACGAGAACGTAGCGGAAAGTAACTAAACTATTGAGATCTTGTCTACCGTATTTTTTGCCCTATAAGTTGCAATTCTTTTGCATAATTTACACGTCCTGCGACTTACACACCGAAGCGACATATTTATAGATTTTCCCCCCCCACATTTATAAACCAATTTTTGGCTGAGATCTGACCGTTGTCATTCAATCTGACATTGAAAATATTGAACACTACCATTTTCAGCCACTAGATGGCACTCGAGAAGTATGGCATGCCGTTGTGTCATGTAATGAGTAAAAGTGGCTATTAGTGACACAATCAACTTGCCATAGCCTGCCACTTTCGTCCAGCTCGCCTTGAGCAACCGTCAAACCAGCTTCATTTCGCTGCACCGCTCCGGTGAAACGCAGCTGATTTGACCATTTGAGACACGCCTTTACTGTAAATGCGAACAAACAAATAATTGTTTTTAAGTGCTTAATCTTGTTAAATTCTTGTTAAAGTCCTCCCGTGCACGCTCCCACGGCCGCCATTTGGCAGCCAATCGATTTTTGTCACAACACAGGCCCATTCTGGGTGGTCAGTGGTGACACGTAATAGATACAACTTATTTATGGACTTTTCCACTTTATTAGACATAATTGGATTGATGCGACTTATAGGGCGGTGCAACGTGTACGGTGGAAAATACGGTAAATGATGCACGGTTGGTGGGAACTATTTTTTCTTCCGCGTGGGTAAGTGTGTGTGTAAGCGAAATGGCACGCTGCTCAGTCTTTCAGTGTATAGAAGCTCAGCTATGTTGTAAATGAGGCCACTACCTCAGTATATTCCATTCATTCAACCTTTATACAGGTTAGATCTGAGTTTAAAATAAATAAATTACTTTGATGTCTCCTATTATTTATGAAGCTTTGATTTCACATTCTGCTTTTTTTTTTTTTTTTTTTATATTTACCAGATACCTTAGGTGTTATTTACAAAAAAGTATCAGTAACGCCAATACTAGCCTGAATTTGACTCTTGAATCGGAAATCGTGGTATTGAGCACCACCAGCAAGAGCTTAATTCCTGCTCAAATTTTCTTAAAGCTAAAACTGAATTGACAACGTTAAAACAGGAACAGAAGCTAAATTTTGCTAAACTGTAGCTACATGCTAAAATGAATAGCTACAAGCCAACATGCACAAAAACCGTACTCTAAATGTAAAATGAGCTAAGTTTTGCAATATAGAAGCTAAAAGAAGCATAAGAGAAAACTGGGAAGCATCACTGTCTTTCTATCAGATACAAATTTTGATATTTTGAAAAGTATATGTTACAAAAGTCATAGCAGCCTCAATGAGCTGAACGTTTTTGATGTGTGAATGGCTACAATAGCACAAAGTGTGCAAAAGTGGTTTGATGCTCAAGTCAAATGGAAGAAACGAACAAGGTAAATGTGAGTGCTGACTCAGCGTTCACTGAGACAATAAGATTGCAGTTAAAGTACATTTTAATTCAGTTTACTAGAAAAGTGCAACTTAAATCTGTTCAAACTGTAAAAGTGTGACGAGTCCAAGTGGCGGCAGCATGGACCCAACGCAGGAACACGTCTGCTTTGACTCCATCCTCACTTGTAAACATTTCCACGCAGAGCAAACCGGTGCTGAAATGAACCGCACTCCGTCACCCGAAGTCCAGCGCCGTTATTGATGAGATTTCAGAAACGAGCATCCTGGATTCCTTCAAACCTCGTAACCTGCTGCTTCCTGACCTTCGGCTCTCCCTGCTGAGCCGAGGCGAGGCCTTCGTCTCCGCCTCGGACCAGAGACGCTGCTCAACTTTCTGTGTGAAATTCTCAACAGAAAGTGATGGTTTGATTCAGCTGGAGATGGGAGGCCTGTTGTTTCACTAGGGGGCCCCCGAGGGACCACACAGCTGGTCCGCAGTAATTGCAGTGCAAAGGAGCGTGGAAAGAAAAGGACTGGTGCAGAAGGTAGAGAGACTTCAGCAACCCTGATGGATGTCATGCTGTGTTCCTGGTCCATCGCAGGTGTGGAGGTCAAGTCTTGTGAAACATAAAATAGCATTTGCATCAACACTTGGAGACGCAGACTTGGAAGAGTTCCAGGGTCTGTCTGTGCGGCCTCATTCCTACTCTTGATGTAATTCCCCCCGTTTCTCTAGACCTGCTCGGTTTAAACTGGGAGTTTGGCTCCACCTAGTGGTCACTCTTTGTATAGATCAGTTTGAGAAGCCACTCGTTTCAGGATTCTAAACTTTTGCTGATCACTTTTTGCTTCAATCAACAACAAAAAAATTTTTTTTAATTAAAATGATTTTTTGTGTGTGTGTGTGTGTGTGTGTGAATGAATGAGTTGCAATACGAGTGTTCTCTTTACAGAACCGAGCCTTTGCATGGGGCTCAAGAAAAGAATCGAATTGAATACATTCAGCTTTTTCCAGGCGTTTAGGCAGGACTTTTAAGGGGTTAAATAAAATACAAATTTTACTTTATATTTACTTTATTTAAAAAAAAAAAAAAAAAAAAAAAAGCAAAAACACTTGTGAAATGTAAATCTGCGACCAAAACCATCTAAAACTCATGGTTTTCCAAATTAAAGTGAATAATTTTGCATGTGTTCTTTTACCCTTTCACCAATATTAAGAAAATAAAATAAATATAAAAAGCAAACGTTTAGGTTTTTTCATCTCGTGGTTTAAAAGATAAAGGAAAACACTTTTTTAACAATATAAAATAAAACATGGTTCGTTTATCATTTAGTTCAGTTTGCTTCCTGATTTAAGTGGATAAAAGATAAAAAATTCCAGTCAAATAATTTTGTTCCATATTTTCAACGTTCTTCTAAAACAAGCAGGGTTCATTTTCCATCATAAGTTGCAACACATTTGGTTTTTTTTAATCTTCCTTTGCGTTCGCTCTAACTTTTTAAGCCCAATAAAACACACTTGTTACACAGAGACAGTAACATCTCATCCATTTATTTCTTAAACATAAGAAAACCAATAATTTCAAATCAAGTGCACTTCATCGTTCTTCATCCAACAGTTTGAAGTGAAACACAAACCCAGAAACGTCAGTCGGTGCTGTAAGGCTTTGGGTGGCGATGCTTCGTTGAGACGACGGGACACGTGAAGGTATCTGCAGCCGGTCCAACCCCGGCTGCATCTTCACGAACAGAAACGCGACGCTGACCCTGTGACGGAATCCGAGGAGTCGGGCAGTTTGCTCACTTGTGCCGAATCGCTCGCTTTGAGCCGTTTATCACAACGAAGGCGAGAAGATGACAGATGTGGGGTCAGCTGGGCCAAACGGTATTTGTGGGTAATTTCCAGCACATGTTGGAAAGTCCTCAAAAGCACTAAAGGGTAGAGATTACCACATCGTGGACGATTTAGAGGAGCCGAGCCAGATGAGTTTCCATTCTGCGAGATATCAACTGACCGTCGTGTTTCATCGCTTGGGACCAAGAATTTGAGCGAAAATCACAGGAAATTACCTAAAAGTCAAATGAGGTACTTTTCTGTGATAATAAACACGACTACCTGGATGTGTTTGACTGAGCTAATGAGTTACAATTACAGCCTGGGCCAGCTGACTCCCATTCGTAGGTGATTCACCCGAGAGGAACACAGAGGATGACGTGGCGATGTTTACCGGAATGCTTGAAGTGCGTCGCAGGCAAACTTGAATTTAAATCCTACTGTACATATAAACAAAAAGAAATAAAACTCCCAAGATACCAACATCCTTGTAACAGGACGACAAACACATCAACAAAAAATACATTTTTACATCAGCAACATGAACTTTTTACATTCACTGTCCAGTCGTTGCACTGTAATACAGGCCAGTTAGATTCAGATGCAGCAGTCGTCTCGTGTTACATACTCAGCTTATAAACCGATACACGTTAACGGAATTTCACATTCTTGTTAATGCGTAACGTCTTCCACAGATTAATGCTGGTTTTAGGTACACACATGTATTTATTTTGATTTTCAAAGGTACTCGTTGCAAAGGTAGAACCTTCGTTGATTACAATTTATAATCAAATGTTGTAAAAGGCTGCCAACGACTTGGTGTGTTTATCTACAGAAACAACTGAAGCTGTTGAAACAACCGAAGCTGTTGAAACAACCGAAGCTGTTGAAACAACCGAAGCTGTTGAACATCTATAAAAGAGCTGTTTGGGATTGAGAAGTCTGACAATGTTGATGTACAGTAGTACCTCACTTATCGTGGGTGTTACGTTCCAGACACCACTCTTTTCTTTTCTGAGGCTGTCTGTTGCACGCCTGCCTGTTATGTCTCTGGGACGCCCCCTCCTTTCTCTTTCTCGGCTGTGGCAGACAGCCTCGGAAAGAGAAAGGAGGGGGTGCAGATGAACAAATGTAGAATATCAGAGAAAATGCTTAAGTAGAAAAATGTGAATCCGTTTTTTTTTTTTGTTTTTTTTTTTTTCAAGAGTGGCTGAGTGTGGCTCACTCAGGTATAAGACAGCCCCCCCCCCCCTCTTTCTGAGGCAGTCTGTCACAGCAGAGAAACAGAAAGGAGGGGGCACAAATGAAAAAATGTAGAATATCGGATAAAATGCTTAGGTAGAAAAAAATAAGTGAATCAGTTTTACATAAGAGAGAGTGGCTGAGTGTGACTCACTCAGGTATAAGACAAACCCTCCCGCCCCCTCCTTTCTCTTTCTGAGGCTGTCTGTCTCAGCAGAGAAAGAGAAAGGAGGGGTTGGGATCTGTCTTTCCCCATTGCCAACTGTGTCGTGTGTAATCTTACGATGAAAAACTGAGGAAAAAGCAAGTCCGCGAAGTAGTGAGGGACTACTGTATCTGTACGTTTTTATTCAAATTAGATGAATAAAGTATGCAGAGGAAAATGACTTTTTGTTTACATTGAGTGCATGCCCACATATCAGCATATTCCTATATTTGAAAAACCCTTTCAAACCCCCTATTTGATATTTTTCGGGATGACCTTTTTTATGTTCTATCTTTTGTAATGAGTACCTTTAAATGTAGAGCAAAAAATGTGGCAAACATATGAAAAATATTAATATTGTGACCAGAAATAATGAAAATAAAGTGCACGAACCACAGAATGTGTTGAACAACAGGAGGCAGTGTTTATCTGTTACTCAACTTTGATTTTGTTGCATCTTTATCCAGTCCCTTGTTTTAACGTTGGCAGAAAACAGGAAAGTGTTCAAAGCCACAGCAGGTCTATGAAGGCAGCGGATTGTGAACCAATCTGACAACTTTCACCCCAAAGACCCAACAACTTGGGCACTATTTGAATGAACAAAGCCAGTTTTAAACAATGGAGTCAGTTTTGTGTTTTAATGTAGTTCCTTGCGTGTGGTGTGGGGGTTTATGACGAGCTGATGGGAAATGAAGACCCGTGCATTAAATCCAATCCTAAATTTGAACTCACGTTTCTGATTTATCCTTTGCGTTCGCACCGGAGGCGGAATCAAACGTGCGGCTTCGACTCGGACATTCAAAACAGGTCAGAGTCGACTAGAACAAAAGATTAAAACTGCAGCGGTGTTCTCACTCAACAGTCTGAGGTCACGTCTAACTCCCCGCCAGAACATTGATGATTCAGACACCCCCGCTCGCCTCCAACAGAACGTCTGTTTTATAGGACGCATTTCAGATCTTCCCCTTATGTCTTTCTTTATTCTTATTTACACTTCCTGGGTTAGAAATGCCATTTTCTTCCCCCAAACTGTATATCTGTTTAGATATAAAACATCCAAAAATATGATAAACTATTAATCCTAAACCCAAAACATTAAATATGAAGATGCGTTGTATCTAAAATGTCATTAGGGAGGTTAGGGACGTCAAATTTCTGTCTAATATGAAATAGTCAAATTATATTTTATTTTAAATTACGCTCTTTTTTAAAAGAGATGGAAAGTTTCCCAACAGGAAAGTTCCTGAAGAACCGTTTAGGCAATGTTTTGTGAAATAAAATACAAATCTTTAAAATCAATCAGCCTGTTTTGTGCCAGCAGGTGGCGCAAGCAGCACAGCACAACGTCTGCAGAGATGATCAGCTTCCTGACTGTGAGAATGTTGAGTGAAATTAATGCAGATTGTTACATGACTGGACTTGAATGATTCTGTAAAATCATTTCATCCAGCTTTGAACAAAATCAGGCGTTGACGCTAACAAACCCGAGCCGAGTCGGGCTGGAAATGTTCAAATGTGTGAAGACGCCAGAGCGTCCTTGCATGTGATGGTATGTCTGCTGATAATTTATATGCTTCCACGTGCATCCTGCTGTACTTTACGAAGGAATCACTTCAATGAGCACAAACTATAAGAGCACATTAAGTATTCTGGCAAAAAATAAACATAATAAAAAATGACAAAGCATTTTCCATGCACATCATATCAGAGCATAAATGCACATGTAGTTTGTTAAACAGAAGGAATGGATGATTTATCCTCATACAGGTGGGATATTTAAGAACAAACGGACAATACCTACAGGTTATAGACACATTGCTTGTACATTCATATATGTCAACACTTAATATGTATATACAGTATACATATACATATATATATTCAAATGGATACAGATATATCAAAGGAGGAATAAATAGTGCCATTAATGAGGTGGAAAACCGTTTTAATTGTATTCCCACCAAAATATACAGTCTGAGGGGTGGGATACGGAGGCTGAGGTGCAGTTTTACTCCCACGGTCATAGATCTGATGGGATCCACTGACGCCCCCTCTCACCACATACTGCCTGCTATTTTAAAATGTACTGTTGAACTAAAGTTGCTATATGTAACTAGTACTGTTGGGTTAGTCATACTACGGTAAATGTGGTTACGCTCTGTTTATATATCTGATGGGGTATTGACATATATTGCAATGCTTTAGTGTTCACAAACAAAAAGAGGGTTTTGTTTATGTGTGCAGAACTTCCTGTTTGGCACACATTTGGAGGTGGGACGGGCGGCATGTTGTGTGTGGACCTCTGACAAACTGTGTTGGTCAAACAGTGGTATCTGATACCTGCTGAACTGGCAGTGGACCTCTCTGTTGTGATGACTGGGGGGGGTTCTCTTATAAGCCAATGCCATCCTTCCCAGCGGACACATTTTCACACTGAAGGCCTCTAGTTTGAATCAAATGTCGGATGTAAGCGTGAAGCTGGGTGAGGAACGTTCTGATCTGAGGAGCTAATGTTCACACCACACCGGTACTTCTTCACATTCTGGCCCTTTCTTCCATGTAGTCTGAGCAGGCAAATTAAATGTTAAGGCCTAGGAACAACTAGTTAAAGCGGTTTTGTCTTTGCACACATTACTAATGTTTAATGTCTATATAAATGTTTTCAGGTACACAACGTTGTCTACCTCATGAACAGAATGGGACCGAGCTAGTGAGGCTAAAAATGAGAAGGAAAAAAACATTTTAGCATTTCAAGGTGATGCATCTGCTTTAGCATCTGCCCCAGCAGACATATGGACTTTAATAATTTATTATAATAATTTATCATGCGATTAATTGATTTATTGTTTATCGGACAGGCCCATGCTTCAGCTGTTAAAGTTAAAGCAGCCATGACTTGAAAGTAGTCCGCATGCGCCCTCTGCTGGATACATTGTACAATTTCACCATTTGCAAGTAAGGACATGGCTGGTTCCCAGTGTTTGTATCGGCCCATAACGGCACAATTATCACCGATACGATACGTCCCCAAACATCTATATTGGCCTAAAGTATCGGCCCTAGGTACATCGGTCGAGCTCTAGTGAAGACGATCATAATGCTGAAATCAAATCAAATAAACATATCACTCTACAAGGAACGCCCCAGAGAAGACCAAATATGTCTTTCTTTAAAAAGAGGATATTTAATATCTTCTCTCTGTGGAGACTGACTGAGCTTACAATCCAAGTAAAAGGAACATTTCTCACATGTGTAGTTACCTACAGCTCCAACACGAGCCGCGGGGGGCGCG
>JARVLU010000489.1:25001403-25012351 GCA_031762415.1 Simpsonichthys santanae | reverse complement strand
TTTTTATTTTGGGAGTTTTGCATCAGCAGGCCGACGCCTCCAAACGTCCACGGTGCGTCTCAGCTGTTGAAAACATCACATCTCCATGCAAATTTATTCGGCGACCAGCTGCTGCAAGGAGATGATTCTGCAAAAGTCACCCTTGAAACTTGTAATGAGCTCACCGTTGTGAATAATGAGAGACCGTGAGGTCACGGGTGTCGAGATGTGTGCGTGCGTTTATGTGGCTCGACATTTGGTGTGCGAGGACACCCGGCAGGAGGCCGGCGAGCGTTAACGTGTCCTGTCAGGTGCAACACACACACACACACACACAGATCCAGGTCAACAATCTGTTGTGTTTTGTGAACAGGTTACGGAGTCCACCAACACAACTGTCACCAGTAGCTTCAGATCTTCTGGCATTGAAACCCATTAGTGTTCAGGACACACAGACGAGCAGTAAAGGTCAAGAATTGTCCTTTTTCTTATTTGAAGGTAGATTTTATAGAAACCTGTTAGCAGGAGTCGTGTCATGTTGAACGCACTTTAACATGATTAAAGCTACAAACTGTGAAATCCTCTCAGATCCACCCACAGGTGCACAGCCATGTCTCCATACACTGTTTCTCCTCACGTTCTCCTCAAAGCTTCTGGACATTTTAACTTGCGTTTCCTGCATGAAACTCTAGAACAAAGAAAACTGCACCGAACGCTTCTGCCATGCTTGAGCTCTTCAGGGTTTTAGTTCACAAGTGAGGGAAGAGGGGAGATTGACAGACTGGTGCAGCGCCTGCAGTATTGTGGACTCTGTACCGGTCCGTTGTGGTGAAGAGGGAGCTGAGCTGTAAGGCAAAGCTCTCCGCTCCTGCCTTCACCTGAGGTCATGAAGTCTGGTGACTGACAGAAGGAGATCATGAGTTTTTTCTGCAGAGCTGGACTCTCTCTTAGAGATAAGTTCAGTTATCAGGAGAGACTCGGAGTTGAACCGCTGCTCCTCCACATCGAGGAGCCAGCTGAGGTGGTTCGGGCACGTCCCACTGGGAGGAGACCCGTCTCTTGGTTGGCCTGCGAACGCCTTGGGGTCCTCCCAGAAGCGCTCATTGCTAAATGACCTTTGACCTTTATGGAATAATGTGCATCTTTCTCCAGGCTCAGACTTGATCTGCTCAACATCTTAGAGCTGGTCTTGTTATTTATTTATTTATTTATTGTGGTCTTGTGGCGTAAACGTGTGCTGAGGCGTTCCGTCACGTTAAACTGGAGCGTCTCCTTGTTCCAGTTTCATCCGTGCGGTTTTCTCATCATTTATTGTCACAGCTCCAGGAACGAGGAGAACTTTAGTTTCTTTCTGGATAAATCAGTTCCTGTGGAGCGTCCACCCACAGCAGGACCAGTGATGGTTGCTGTAATAAGCACTGGGCAGACGACAGAAGCTGGGGGGCTCAAACTAAACGGATTGTTGGGTCGTGGGTGGGGGGAGGGAAGAACCTCCTCCATGAACAGAAAGGAGCCTCATAAGTCCTAACCCTGCTGAAACCTGCAGGGTTTCAAACCGTCGGCTAGAAGCGGAAAGTGTTGGTGTGCAGGAAGTCGCCTGCTCCTCACGCCTGGAGGAGGGACGTGACGTAAAGTAGTCCCTCTTCTTTACAGCGGCTCTTTCTCTCGACTCCTGAGGGAGTTTTTAGTCGTTATGTGCCGCTCTTTAGAGCTCAGCAGGCCGTTAACCGGAGCAGTCACAAAGAACCAAAGCAGCCGAAGTCTGCGAGCCGTAAAACTAAAAGCTTAACCCGAGGAAAGACCGAGCTGACCATCGGAGCGTCTCTGACCCTTTTTGTTTACGGTGAAATGTTGAGCAACGACTGTTTTAAACTAGAGGAGATGAATTTCCTGTGAACGCTGAACGACTTGAAGCTGCACGAGCTAAAAGGGGCAAAACACAAGCTAAAAGCCAACAGCAGCAAACATGCAAGCTAAAAGGAGCAAGTGTTGGTAAATGTAGCAAAATGATAAATAAAAGCTAGGCGTAGCAAACGGCTAGTTAAAAGGTAAAAGTAGCAAAACATCAGCTGAAAAGCAGTAAAATGACTGATAAAAGCTAAAAGTAACAAACACTAGCTAAAAGTAAATGTTAGCAAAATGTTAGATAAAAGCCAAAATGGGCAAAAAGTTAACTGAAAGTAACAAATGCTAGCTAGAACTAAAAGTAGCTAACGACTAACTAAAAAAACAAAAGCAGGAAAATGTGAGCTAAAATTAACAACATAATGAAAGGCTAAAAGTAGCAGAAACAGTTAATTTAACGTGTGGCTAATTGTAAAAAATAACTAAACAAAACAGAAAAGTAGCTGAATGGACGATAGAGGCTAAAAACAGAAAGACTAGTTCAGTTAAAAGCAGCAAAATGCCAGCCGAAAGCAGCAGTGTGTTCATAAAAAACAAAAAAGTAGCAAAAGGTTAGCTAAAAGACAAAATTAATCAAATAAAAGCTAAAAGCAGTAAACACTGACTGAGGATAACAAGTTTAAAACCTAAAAGAAGCTAAATAGTAGCTAGAAGCAAAATTAGGCAAGGGAGTAGCTAAAAGCTAAAAACAGCAAAGGCTAAGGTCTGCCAGGAATATCAGCTGAAAACTAACAGCAAAAAGTAATAAAATAAAAGCAGCAAACACGGCTGAGGATTACAAGTTTGAAACTTAAATATAGCTAAAAGAAGCTAAAAGGAAGCTAGAAGCTAAATTAGGCAAGGGGCTAGCTGAAAACTAAAAAGTAGCTGAAGACAAAAACACAGCAAGTAGCTGAAGTTTTGAAGAATCTCGGAGAAAACATTTGTCAAAGTTACAAAAAGCCACAGCGTCGATCTGAACGAGCCGAACGTTTTGCAACAAATCGGCTCGTTCACAAATTTGATCTCAAGCTGAAAACACGATTTTGTCTCGTGAACAAATCAATCAATCAAAGATAACGATCAATTTTCTGCACGGGGCGTAGATTTATTAGGTCTGTGGATTTACAAAAAATGTACAGTTTGTATTAACAGTTAAATCAAAGCAGCCGAAGCTTCACGTCCGTGCTCGTTACGGGAAAACGTCTTCGTTCATGGTCAAGAAACTGCGACACCGCCTCACAGTTCACAGCTCGAGTGACGCAGATAAAAAATGTCCGCCGTCCGGCGTTCAATAAATATTCTGGGGAGTAGAAAGTCCAGCGGGGAGCGACCAGGAGCAGGACGTCAAGCGAGAAAGCACTTGGTGACGCTGAACGTCCGTCAGTCCAGCAGCTGGAGCGCAGCTGCAACATCATCAATACTGCCTCGGTGTTTCGAGCTAATCCGCCGCCGAGCGGGACTCCTCGAGCGGCGCTCACCTCTTCCGGTTCCGACCGTGCCTGGCGGCCCTCCTCCTCTTCAGGATCATCTCGTGGAGCTTCTCCAGCCCCGCCTGCAGCCCCCGGCCGTCCACGGCGCTGCAGCCCTGCACGTGGTGCAGCGTGTACGTGCTCAGCTCGTGCGCCGCCAGCAGCTTCTCCACCTCGCCGACGGACAGCGCCGAGTCCAGGTCCTGCTTGTTGGCCAGCACGAGCACGGGCACCCCCTGGTTCTCGGAGGTGCGGGTGATCTTGTGGAGCTCCACCTTGGCCTCCTCCACGCGCTCCTGCTCCGCCGAGTCCACCACGAACACGATGCCGTCCGTGCGCCGGGTGTAGGACTTCCAGAGGGGGCGCAGCTTCTCCTGCCCGCCCACGTCCCACACCTGGAAGGTGACGGCCCTGGACGCCCCCACAGAGACCCGGATCTTCTCAGTGTTGAAGCCCTTGGTGGGGATGGTCTTCACAAACTCCTTGAGCTTCAGCCGGTAGAGCAGAGACGTCTTGCCGGCCGAGTCCAGGCCGATCACCACCACGTGCACGCACTGGAGGCCCGGCAGGAAGGGCGTGCTGGGAGCCCTGTCCGTCAGCTGGTTCCCCATGGTCCCACACAGAAGCTCCGACAGATTCCTGGCTCAACGGATCCGCTGCCGGTCCTCAGACTGGATCAGGTGGTGCTGGAGAAGAAGAAGCACAGAGAAGCAACGTGAAGTGAAGAAGAGCTCACGTCGCGTTTGTCTCATTTTCCTGCGACGAAACTTTGGCTTGTTTCTCCAACAACTTCTGAAAACTCTGCCGTTTTAGCCACTTGCATCTAAACACTCAGCTCTTCGGCTGCTGGGACTCCTGCTGCTCAGGGGCCGACATCCAGCAGCGTTTTACAGTTTTAAAGCTAATTTTATTTAAAAACAAACCCACTGGTGGGTCCAACCCTGGACCTGATCTGGTCCAACCCTGGACCTGATCTGGTCCAACCCTGGACCTGATCTGGTCCAATCCTGGACCTGATCTGGCCCAACCCTGGGCCTGATCTGGTCCAACCCTGGACCTGATCTGGTCCAACCCTGGACCTGATCTGGTCCAACCCTGGACCTGATCTGGTCCAACCCTGGACCTGATCTGGCCCCTGGGCCACCAGCTGAACAACCCTCTTCTGGTTTATTGCTGATCGTTTGCAATACTTTTAGGTAACCTTAACATCCTTTAGCTTTTAGCTGTTCTTTTAGTACATTTAGCTACATTAAGCCTTTTGTAACTTTCAGTGAACATTTGACAAACTTTACAATTTGCTATATTTAGCCTTCAGCCAGTCTTTTGCTACATTTCATGAACAATTTGCAGCTTTTAGTTCACTTTTTGTTTTTATTCTACTTTAAGCTTTTAACGACGCTTTCAGCTTTCTGTCCCTTTTAGCTAATCTTTTGCTGGTTTCAGTTAATTATTGCCGCCGTTATCTGCTAAACTTTAATCACTTTCACCTTCTTTAGCTGCTTTTTTTTTTCTACTTGTAACAAACGTTTTAAGCAAACCTTTAGCTACTTTTAGCTGGTCTTTGGCTACATTTCCAGCCAGCTTGTTGAGCAGTTGCTCAGTTTCTGCAGAACAAGCTGATGTGTCTCCTCTTCAGATGGATCCAACTGAAACAACGACCGAACCGTTGTTTTGGGTTTCTGAGGCTCCTCGGGCTGGACCTGAACCCGGAGCTTCAGGTTCTGCAGCGGTTCTGATCCGGATCCTGATCCGCATCAAACATCCGCCTCCAGCCACCGAGAGAGACGGTTCTGGTTCCGACTGTTTTCATCCCGTTTTCTCGGCCCGGTGGATCCGAGCCGAACGAGGAACGAACGGAGAAACTTAAATCTTTTCAAATCGGTTTAAAAACAACATTTACGCGTTAATGTGAACCCAACCGTTAATTTAAATGCAGTTCGGTTAAATGAAAGTCCGTACCTTAAAAAAAAAAACGTTAACAATCATCCGCAGGCGATAAAAACAGCCATGACAGACGAAAACAAGCGCCGTCCTCCAAATTCTCCTCTGAACTGAAGCTGAGCGCGAGCCGACACCACCTTCAGCCCGGGTGACGTCACGTCCACCTGGAGGGGAGGGGGGAGACGCTCCGCGCCCCCTGCTGGTAGAGCGGCGAACTGCACGGAACACGATGAAACCAAACTGTATCTGTTAGCAAAATATCTTGTGAACCACAGGGCGGATTTTTCTTTAATTTTCAGGAAGTAACAATTTAATGCTCGGCTACAAGTGTTTGACTTTTGGTACCAGTGAGATTTAGTAAGGCTGCCGCAGCCAGCAGAAATTAAAAAGTAAACAAATGGCTGCAACTCAATCACATTTGTATAATTCGACCTGCAACTCGGTGTGGTAGTAGCCGAGGCTGATCCCCACACATATAGTTTGATTAATAAAGAATTACTCTATAACTTTCATTAAAGTTTTTGCCATAAACTTATCTGGAATCAACTTCACCTGTCTTGTGAGCAAAATAGCTCTTAAACCTCTTCATGGTTCTTAATGAAAACTTCTGAACATAATCAATGGATGTATATCTGCAGATATTTACCCACTGGAGCCAACCCAAATCGAGATGGTCACTTTGAGCCAACTGATCTTACAAAACACAAAAAGTGGCTACAGCTTGATTAGATGTGGTTGTAGACCCATTAAGACAATGACATGAAATGTGGCGAGAAATATTAATTATTTTAAGGCTTTTTTGCGTTTCTTTTCAAAATATAAACAAAATTGACTAAAATGGACAATATTTAAACCTCTAACATTTTAAACAGCAGATTGTTTTAAGTCCTGCAGTGAAGCTTTGGCACCCCCTGGTGGACAATCTACTAAAGAACAGGAAAGAAACCGAGCTAAAACAAGCTGCAGTGTTTTCAGTAGGAGCAACTTTTAGAATTTCTTTTTAATACATAAATATGCATAAAGACAAAATATTCAGCTGTACACATTTTTAAAAATGTGTTGCTGCCATAAAACTCAAAAAGCCACCCTCCCCCTCCTAATTTAAACGTGATATTTATGTGCCATTGTGAACAAAATGTGGGAAGAGATTTTCAAAACGTTGCTTTCTGATTTTATTCATATTTTGCACAACAACATAACTTTCCCAGAAGTGGAATTGTGTTGGATAAATGGTGCTGTTTAGTAATAACTCATAATTGCTGATTTGCCAAAACCTGAAAAAAATAAAAATATAATGCACGTGGAAAACAAAGTTTGGAGGTTGAGACTTGGTTCATCTCCGCCAGGACCTGCTGATTCTGCAGCTCCGTTATCACCACAGCTCGACAGCGAAAGGTTTCCGTCAAATAACAACCATTTCAAACAACAATGGAATAACGTCAAACACAAGAAATAAAGTGCAGGTTTTACACCAAATATCTTTAAAAATAAACTCATATAAACATATTATTAGAGGTCACAGTCCACACAGAACCCTGAAACTGAATTATACAGTAAATATATTTGAAACAAGCATAACTTTTAACATTGTAGTGATTTTTTTTACATTTTAACAGTATTTAATCCCACAATACAGAACCGTTTTAAACTCTCGTTAAATTTATTAATCGATAACAGATTAAACCTACGAGAAATCAATAAGATTTAGATTAGATCAGTGTTGAACAGCTCAGGGTTGAGTCTGTTGGTGAAACAGACAAACATTTTATAATATTACAAATTAAAATAAATCAAAACAAGATTAACATTAAATCAACACAAGAAAAATTAAATTAACACTGACAGTTTGGGATTAATAGTCCAAGAAGTAATTTAAACATTTATGTTAATTTCACGATGATTCCACAGGAACAACGTCGTGTTTGGAGCAGGATGTTTGGTTTTAGGTTTTTTACGTGTTTGGACAATTTAGATAATTGTTTTTAAATAATCCACTTTGGAATGTGGGTCAGAAAAATGTTCATAATTCTGCCAGATCAGATTAGAAGTGAACGTTTATCAGATGAAAGCGTCACGAACAGACCAAAGCGTTGCTTTTCTCACCAGGAGCGAAGATGTGGAGGGCGCCGTGCCGGGTCGAGGCCAAAAGACGTTTTAAAACTCATCTCAAGTTACAAACCCTTCGTGCTGTCTTCAGTTTTCTTATAATCTAGACCAACCTGCGGCCCGGGGGCCAAACCAGGACCACTGGTGAGCTCAGTTCGGCCCCAGTGGGTTCATTTGGAATAAAACTAGATTTTAAACCATAAAGAAAAGTTAACGATGATAACTGCTGGAAGTCCAGGCCCTGATCTTGACAAATCGTGCGCTTTCAAACTGGGATTACACAAAATAAGACGAGACAACGAAGATTAACGAAGAACAGCTGAGCGAAGAGCCACGGCTCTGCTCGATTTATCGACGTGACAAAATGCAAAACCGCCGAGAAGCTGAAGGAACTCCAGCATCTTCGCATCCATCCATCATCTTTACCTGCTTCTTCCTTTCTGGGTCACCGATGCCCATGTCCACTGTCAGTGGACAGTGGGGGGACACCTGGACATGTCCATCACAGGGACACAGAGACAAGCGAGCAGTCGCTCTCACACACAGTCTAACGTGCATGTTTTTGGTCTGTGGGAAGAAACTGGAGTTTCCGGAGAAAACCCACGCGGCACGGAGAGAAAAACCAAACTCCACCCACGGGATTTGAACCAGCAACTTCCTCGCTGAGAGGCCGCAGCTCTACCACCTGAGCCACCCGACTAATTTCTTATTAGATTAATTAACGCAAATCATCAACACATTTCAAACGACTTCACATGAACAGAACGCAGTTCGTTGGGTTTTCACCCTCGGTTGCCTCCAGGCAACGCGGCCCGTTTTATTTATTTATTTTAAATGAGGACCATTTTATTTATTTATTTATTTTAAATGAGGACTGTTTTATTTATTTTAAACGAGGCCCGTTTTATTTATTTATATATTTATTTTAACGAGGCACATTTTATTGGTCAACGCTAACATTGTTTATCTTCCTGCTGCTCCTTTCTTCAGGGCGTCGCCATAGCGAACTAGCAAAGACTTCATAGTTGTTGTTTTTTTTACACTTCCTGACGACACCACAGACACCGAGCTACCACAGCCCTCTTGTGTGGAGCAGAGGGCCATCTGGGGCGCCCGGGGGAGCAGATGGTGGGGGTTCAGAGCCTTGCTCAAGGGCCCAGAGTGGGGCAAATGTGGGTGGAGGCACCTTTCCTGCACACATTTTGATGTTGTCAGTATGGGGAGTCGAACCGGCAACCTTCGCTAGCCTCTGCTCCACCACTCCCCCAACATGCTAACATAAGGGAGAGGAATGTACTAAAGTGGATCTGCACTGGTCCGTGTTGCTTCCTCGAGCTCGAGTATTTATTAAAGAGCCGGTGGTACTGCCAGCAGCGGAGAGTGAGGATGACGAGTCGTGTACCGGTAGTGATGAGGAAGATGAGGCCGTAGCAGGGAGGAGTGAAAGTGAGGCTGGAGACACGGTGAGGACCAGTGGACCATGACCCCCCCAGTGGGAGCGCCACCATCAAAGCTGGCGAGTTGATCAGACGTCGCATTGGCCAGTTTGGGTTGGGGAAAGGGGCGGAGCTAAATCTCCAGCGCCGTGCTCGTCTGTTGCTGCTTCCTCAACTTTCATAAGTTTTTTTTTTTTAGTGCACCTACTTGTGCACGTGTTTTTGTGGGTGCTTAAGATAATAAATGAAGCTTAACCTCGAGACGACACCGGCTGCAACGTTTCGACAACTCGTGTTCGGTGACGGTCGACGCCTGCGCGACCGCAACACGTGCAAACGAAACGTGACTTTTTATTAAACCTCGTGGAAAACCACACGCGTGAACGGACTGATCTGACCGCAGTGGTTTTCATAAATAAAATTATAAAAACGGATAAAATGCGTATGGTTTTTGTTTTAGCGTCTAATTTTAGAGAAACTGTTTTATAGTGCGCACCGTCGTGCACGAAGTCTCCGCCGCTTGGATAGTCCGGACTTTTCCCAAACGATGCGGAGGAGTCCGTCGTAACAGAATGATTTTTCTTACGCTAAACGGCTGCGGGAAACACGAGCGCAGGTCAAAGGTCATGAAAGAAGGGGTCATCTCAGAGGATGTGGGATGGTCGAGTTGGCCCCGCAGTCGATGTAGGCGAAGGTGTCCCGCGTCAGCTGCTCCGTGTGGGAAAGATAGGAAATATTCATGGTCATCCTGGTGGACAAACAGAAAATAAACACATTTAATTATTATTTTTTGCTTTTATTTACAATTATGTTCTATCAAAGCGCTCTTTATGTTTCCAAAAAAAACATTTTGTGCGAGTCGTGTATCTATTGTAGACTTGCGGTCCACCGTGGGTTCTAAAATCCAATAAGTTGCAGAAAAGCCATCGCTGAAAATCTTTTGGTCTTTAAAGAACAGTAACGCAGGAATGTGCAAACTTACTGTACGAAGCATTTTAAAAACGCATTTATTTAAAAAAAAAAAAAAAAAAACGCGGAAAAGTAAAGAGAAATGCTGCATTCATGTGACGTGGCAAACATAAGAAAAATGTCTTTCCGAGCTGACTCGGTCTATTTTATCTCAAATATCATGTCCATTAAAAAGGTGATGTCCACAGAAGTGACATGTTAGAAAAGTTGTTTTCTACATCATGAAGTTTCACCTTAAATAAAGAGAAACTCGCCCAGATGACCTAAACCAAGCTTCATATGAAAGCAGCATAAAACACAGCACTCCAATAAAGATCGTTACAGCAAAAGGGTTAAATGAATGTGATTCAGTAATATAGTACCGTATTTTCTACCGTACACGTTGCACCGCCCTATAAGTCGCATCAGTCCAAATATGTCTAATTAAGCTGAAAAATACATTTATTTGCTTGAAATTACAGTAAAGGTGTGTCTCAGTTGAACTTTTACTTAATAAATGCACTTTAACGGTCGAATCAGCTGCATTTCTTGGGCAGTGAAATGAAGCTGATTTGACGTTTGCTCCAAGCGAGTTGGACGAAGGTGGCTTGATATGGCAAGCCGATTGTGTCATTAATAGCAACTTTTTACCTATTACATGACACAACAGCATCCCATACTACTCGAGTGCCATTTAGCAGCTGAAAATAATAGTGTTCAATATTTTCAGTCAGAATGAATTAAAACGATCGTATCTCGGTCAAAAATTTGTTTATAAATATGGGAAACAATAGGGATGCACGATATTATCGGCATGGTATCGTTATCAGCTGATATTAACGTAAAATTTCAATATCAGACATCAACCATTCCATAAAATAACTCGCTGACACAAAAGGTGCTGCTTGTGCCTGCAACAACGTGATGACATCACGTGTGCCATAGCCAAATTCAAAATGTCGGTGGTGTGGAAGTTTTATTTTTCGTTGGTGAGGATGTCGGATTCTGAAGATTTATGGACTACGTTGAGCCTCGCTTCATCGTCCGCAGTCAGAGATATTTTCTGACGTAGCGTTACCCAAGTTACAAGCCGTCATTTCCGACATCATTGAGAAGCTAATAGCTGATAGCACGACTTGTTGGGTGAGTTTTACCACAGACATTTGGACGTCGTGTTAGCCC
>JARVLU010000489.1:24962554-24975548 GCA_031762415.1 Simpsonichthys santanae | reverse complement strand
CGGAGTGTAGCCGAGCGATCCGTTAGAGGCGGAGGGGCCCGGTACAGGTCCCAGAGGACCTCCGCAAGCACCGCTGAGCTCCTGGAACTCATCGGAGGATTTGTGCGTGCAACACTGGCCGGAAAAGTCGTTGCACATCCTTTCCACTACCTCCTTCACAACTTCATCCTTAAACTGGGATAAAAATCGTAGTTTTAGTAGAAGCTTCAACCATTTTATTTATTTTTCCCCCTCAGAAGTAGCTGACCTTCTCCATGTATGATCTGAACCATATGGGAGGGGGCTCATCTTCAGGTTTGTTCCCCTTGTTGTCTTTTACTGGTACCTGTAAAAGAAACAACATACTGTACATGTCAAATGACACGAGCAAACAGATCATAGAAAATATGGTACCACTTTGCAATAAGGCTCCCCTCATAGATGCTAATAAATAGCTTATAGATATATTATTAATTCCTCTCTAAATGCTATATAAATCAATAATAACTGCTTATTATGCATTAATTAAGGGTGACAGAGACAAAACTGATCAGTTTCTTGCCAAATAGTGATCCAAATCTGTTCACCTATATTTCATCTAGAGTTGTTATATTAAACATTTCAGACTACAATATTTTCTGCCGTACACGTCGCATCAGTCCAAATATGTCTAATAAAGTTAAAAAAATCCATAAATTGTTGCTTCGCTGTATAAGTCACATCTATTATGCGTTGCCGCTGACAACCCCGAAACCCGGAAACTAAATGGGCTGGTGATGTGCCAAAAATTGATTAGCTGCCAAATGACGGCCGCGGGAGCGTGCACGGGAGGACTTTTTAACAAAATTTTTTTAACAAGATTAACACTTAAAAACATTTTGTTTGCTCGAAATTATAGCAAAGGTGTGTCTCAGTTGATCTTTTACTTAATAAATGCACTTCAATGGTCAAATCAGCTGCATTTTGCCGGGGCGGCGCAACGAAATGAAGCTGATTTGACGGTTTTTCCAAGCAGCTAGCAGAATGAAGGTGGAAGACTAAGGCAAGCCGATGGTGTCATTAGTAGCCACTTTTACCTTTCACATGCCATACTACTCGAGTGCCATCTAGTGGCTGAAAATGGTAGTGTTCAATATTTTCAGTCAGAATGAATGAAAACGGGTCATCTCAGGCAAAAATGCATTTATAAATATGGGGAAAAAAATCCATAAGTCGCTTCGTTGTATAAGTCGTAGGGCTGTAAATTATGCAAAAAACTGTGATTTATAGGCCGAAAAATACGGTAAGCTACTACCTTGTAAGCACCTATTATTTTAAGCATATAATATTGTACTTTATCACTGCATAGTAAGTATCTACAACAAATATTTTATGTTAAAGAAATAGGTTTACAAATGCTTATTGTGCTCACAAGGTCGTAACTTAGTCTGAAATGTTTAATACAACAACTCTAGATGAAATATATAGAAAAACACATCCGGCTCACTATTCAGCAAGAAACTGGTCAGTTTTTGCTCTTTCTCACCCTTAATTAATGAATAATAAGCAATTATTAATTATTTATTAAGTGTTAATTGAGGAATTAATAACTACAGTATTTATTAGCTATCTATAAAGAGAGCCTTATTGTAAAGTGGTACTGAAAATATTTTAAATAACTTTACTCTAGGAGCTGCTTTAGAGAAAATTGTTTTTTTTTCACCCAAGAACATAAACATTAAAGTGTAAGATGAAGAGAAAATTATTTTTCTTACAGTTTCACGCTCTGGAGTGACCTGAGTGCCTTTGTCTACTGTTTTGACTCTTGAAGGGTAAGGGGGAGCAGGTCGGAGGTCTCCTTTGAGCTCCTTCACCTCCGTTTTCAGCGGGCCTCCACAGGCCTGTCCTTTCATCTTGTACACGTTCATGTGCAACTGGTTGCCCTGCTTCTCTGCACTCTGCAAAGAAACATTAGGAGCAAACACAAATCATAAGCAAAAAAGCAAAGTTTGCAAGATGAAAGGATGTCTTTATATTACAATTTGCAGTATATTTGCAATATATTTATATATAATGTATTTTGCCATGCACTTCATTAATTACATATTAAAAAACCTTGTGTAGCGTGCACATATGTAATGTAACCTAATGTAATGTGTAAATGAATGTCTCTTATTCAACAGAAAAGCAAATGGCTACTGTACCTTGATGGCTTCTTCATACTCGTCTGAAAACAAACAACAACAAATAAATAAATACACATAAACCAGAATTCAACAAGACATTTACAAACATAAATCAACATTTTCTTACCTTGACTGTTTATGCAAATCTGAAATAAAAGATATGAAAATACCACGATTAATATACTGACTCAACCAGAAAGCATAGCATTTATATATAAAAAAGAAATATTTTATTTGTTACATTCTTCTTTTACATTAAACAATAACTTTTGTTACATTTTTTTTACTCCACAGGCCTTGTGGAGATTAACCTTGTGATAAGGTTAATCTGGCAGTTTTAGTCAAAAGGTACTGCACAGATTTAGATGTTTGCTGACAAAGACTAGCAAGTTAAACACTTCTGAATTGACCTGAGCAACTGATTGACACAGAACCTTTAGGTCAGAGTTGCTCAACTAAAAACAAACCAAAACAATGTTAATTGTTAAATTCCACTTTTTTAAACAGACAAAAATAAAATTGGGTGATTTTATACAAGCAGGATAGGTGTTTAAATTTTGTATTTTATTCTGAGAACTTTTAAAAACAGTGTTTTACTGAATAATGATGTCATGTTTCTACAAGACTGATTACTTCCTGTTCAGACCTATTTACCTCTTCATTGTCTTCATCAAAGTATTTCACTTGAAAGTGGTTGATCCCAAATGATGCTTTGATCTGAAATATACGAAAACAATTTAGATTAAATCCATAGCGAACACTTTTCTATTATACTGTATAGCCAGTCACGTTCACTGAACATCAATAATACAAGAAGGCCTTGAGAAATACATCGGCGGCAGAAATCCGTATGAAAACATAAATGTTAAATTAAAATAAGCACATTTTCTTCCTCGTGTCTGTTAAAAACGATCAGTTTCGCGCACATCTTGTTGACAGTATCGATTGTCCTTCGGGTTTTCTGTCGTTTACGCGTCTGGGCCGTGTCTCGGCCTGCTCTGTGCCAAACTGCGCCAGCTTTTAGCTAACACTAGCAGCTCACCCAGGCTTCCACGTACTCCCACTCCAGTTTGTCCAAGTCCTGCGCCAGAAACCTCTTCACGTTGCCGCGGAAGTTCACTTTGATGGTAACTGGGAGCCCCATGACCGCCTTCCTATGTCTATTTAATGGCTACCATTTGCGACGACGGTGGGCCTGCTCGATACTCGTTGCCCTCGACTGCCTTCGCTCTTGTTTACATCGTCAGCTGCGTCAGGAAGAATACGGTGACGTCACGCGCAGGCGCACTCGCGGGCAACGCCTCCGTCGCGCTCCGTTGTCGTCATCTTTAAGCTAACGTGAGTGTGGCAGAAGACAGAAGCCACACGTTTAGACATTTGATGCTGGTGGGGGCAATCTTTACTGACGTTTCTGAGCCCGTAAGATGTCTTCACTCCTCAAGGTGGACAATGAAATTAAAACCAAGGTGAGAGTTGTTCCCGCGGAAGCTTCAATTAGGGGTTTACGACGTAATGTAGCTTGGTAGCATGTTAGCCACAATTGTAGCATGATGTGGGCTAGCCGGATAGCAGCTAACGGTGGCTAACCGGTTTATTTCCCGCGTGCTACAATTCACACGTGAACTATTTACGCAGGTGCTGGCTGTCATTTAACTTCAGGGGAATGAGGTGCAGGCTTTGGAACAGCTGTTCTGTGTACTAATAAGACAGTAAGCTTTAAAAAGCACAAGCAGAGTAATGAGGGCCTTGATGGTGAGCTAGCTCAACGTGTATTTTCTGTCATACCGACCTGTAACTTAATCGATTCCAATATTGTTACAACTGTAACACAGACCAGTGTTTAAGATGCCAAAGTTGTTTTCTATTTCGTCAATTTTGTATATAAACCATTTTACAATTTATCATGCATTAAAACATTCCATTGACGCTTCTTAATACAGTATACTGGATAAACATGTAGTTTAGAAAATTTGCAAACCTTGGGGAATTGGGACACCATATTTTACTGTTAGCTGAAGAGTTTACAGGTTCATGTTTGAATAAATGAATTATTTTTAAAATGTGGATACTGGGCTGAAAAGCAATGGTAAAATTCTAACCATAAATATTCTGACTGTGCAAAAACCATTACTGTGAACGTTTCACATGAAAGTCTTCTAAAAAATACTATAAAATTGATCAGTATTTAGGGAATACTCTTGTATTTATTACTAGGTGGTTGTGGTTTTTCTTTTGAGACGCATTATGAAGCCTGTGAAATGTATTTACCGTAAGTTGAAGAGCGATAACTCAATTTCATTGTTAAATACAGTTTTTTTTATTTATTTATTTATTTTTTATTGTTGCATTTAGACTTACTTAGAGAAGGTCCTGCACAATATCAATACATAATTAATGCTTTGATGAAAAACAGTTTCACTTGTTTGATTTAACAGTTAAAACTATTGTCTACTACACCTGGTTTAATTTTTCTGCTTCATTTCTTTTTGTTTGCAGGTTGATGCTTTCAGGGAACGTATCACAGCAGAAGTAAGTGACAAAGTCTGTGGAGAGTTTCAAACATCAAATCTGTGATATTAAAGTAAATTTCTACCAAAAAAATAAAAAAAATGTTCCTTTTTTCCAGGCAGAGGATCTAGTTGCAAATTTTTTCCCAAAGAAGTTGCTGGAGCTCGATCATTTTCTCAAGGTCAGTTTTGTGCTTTTCTGGATTTACAGCGTGGGAACTGAGTTTTGTTTAGAGTCCAAACTTTGTGTTTCCTAACAAATTGAGTTTAAATAAAATACTCTTTAAGGCAGCACAACTCATCCAATTACACTGAGTTCTATTCACATTGAATATGTAGAAACGCTGTAATTTCATTATGAATGTTGCTGCGATTTCTACAATTTTATCATTTTCAACAACAAACATTTAAGAATTGTTTTTCTCGGAGTTTAAATCAATGCATTGAATCCAATTTTAATGATGTAAAGGATTTACTCAGCCCAATAGATCATCCCTCCTGAAACAGAACAACACATTTTTCTCATCCAAACATGTTTTGAGCGCTTATTTTAAAGAATAACGAACAGTTCAGTGTGAACCAGTTCACGTTTTTTACTTTCAGGATCCGAGCATAAACATTGCCGAGCTGAAGGACATTCACTCAGAGATTAACCTGACGGTACCGGACCCCATTTTGCTCTCGAACCTCCACGACGGATTGGAAGGGGTGAGTTCCACAATAATTACAAAGACAGCCATCTGCTGAATCAACTCTGATCCTGGTGTTTGTGTTCGACAGCCAAACGCCAAAAAAAGAAAGCTTGAAGATGAAAGTGGGAACGACATGGGTGAGAACCACTCGAACCATCAGACGTTTGTGGTTCTGGACTGAATGTTTGAGACATAACGGTTATTTCTCTCCTTTCGTTGTCTCACAGTGACGGGCACGAAGGTCTTCGTCATGCCTGGTGGGATGATGAAGTGCAACGCAAACCTTGTTGATCTGATTGAAAAGGTCAAACCAGAGATCAGGACCCTCATAGAGAAATGTAACACAGTAAGTCATGTCACTTATTCTTGGATTAGCTCTTCCCTGAGTTATATTTTTGGACCTAGCAGCAGCAGGTTTACAATCTGAGATTAGAATCGTTAGAAAATATGCATAAACACTGAACGATGTTTGGTGAAACAAGATGATGCTCCATAAATACCAGATCTCAGCATTTCATGTGAATAAAGGTCAAACAAACGTTTAGAGAACAGTTGGAACATCTTGACTGATTATCTCCAGACTTCTATTCCTCAACACGGGTCTTTTCTTCCTGCAGGTCAAAATGTGGGTGCAGCTCCTCATCCCCAGGATAGAGGATGGCAACAACTTCGGAGTGTCGATCCAGGAGGAGACGGTAGCGGAACTCCGAACAGTCGAAGGAGAGGCAGCGTCTTATCTCGACCAGATATCAAGGTATCGCGACCTCCGACCAAAACTCATTTTGTTTTTTGTAACATTTTAGTTCCTTGTCTTAATATAAACATGTCTCTTTTTTTAACTTTAGATACTACATCACAAGGGCAAAGCTGGTTTCAAAAATAGCCAAATATCCACATGTGGTGAGTGACTGTTTTAAAGTGAGAACAATATTGAAAGTATAAAAGAAATCAAGTTCAAGAATTTTTATTATTTCCTGCACAAAACCTTCACACTCAAGACATTAAGACGTTGAAGTAACAGAACAGAAATCATCGTCTACAGGGATGAATTTGTCCAACATCTGGGCAGCAGATACCTGCGTCCTGATGGAAGCAACCTGAACTCACCATGGAGTGATGATCAGGATCTGCCAGAACCAGCCTGGCCTCGTTCACTGACCTCACTTTGTTCTGTGGAGCTATGCCAGCAGTTTGGTTGCACATCTTGACAATCCCTCAGTTTGTTTTTGCTTGTCAAAAGTCCAAATCAACAGATAAAGTTTGAGCTTAAAAAGTTAAGAGACAATAAAACATTCTCATAAAGGTCGAATCAATCAAGAAATAAATTGTGGGAAGTTTTTGTTAAAACAGTTGGGGCTTTACTCTAAGCACAGTGGCATCTAGTGGTTTTCAGTTCACAAGCCTTCTGTTGTTTACTCGTGTCCCCACTGTATGTTTCATAAAATAAATAAATTCCCGTCAGAAGTACATTTGTTGAGTATGCAACGTTGCGTCTGAGCAGATTGAATCCTCGTATGATTGAGCCATCTTTAAAAAGCAGTCAGTCTTCATAAAGTCTTGAAGTGATACTAGAACAGGCCCCTTGACGTGACATGGGCTGTCTCTCGTTCCAGTTTTTCAGTTCTCAAAATGGCGGACGCTCGGTGTGGTTTGAGCTCTTTAGCATTTTCCCACACAAAATCCGCTAAATGAAAATGAGGCCGATAATTTTCATTTATCGTGCGATTGATTGATTTGTTTATTACAACAGGCCTAGCTATGACACTTGGCAACTCAAAATTGTGAGAACACGTTTGCGGGCAACTTTGAAAATTGCAGCCTCTTTCCGTGTTTATAGCTCGCAAAGCTGCATTTTTGGCTGCGCACATTGTTTTTGTCCATCCGCACCGTACCTGCCCAGATGTTTTTGATTCAATCTACCGGATGAGAAAATTGAAAACTCCTCCAAGGTTTCCCTCACAGATGTTAACCCCCAACATGGTGCAGTGAGGTACCTGCCTTTAGCCTCGAGCTAAAAGCAAAAACAGTCCAGATGTTCAAGTCTGATAGATGGTGCTGCCCCCTCCACCTGGACATGGGAAAGTCTGTGGACTCACAAAACTTGAGAGCAAACTTATTGCTTTAAATATGTTTTTAAAGCTTTCTCAGATTAACATAGTCTTAAATTTGGATCATAAATAAATTTTTAATTGGTTTGATATCCACCAGTCTTTACTCTGTTCCTGGGTTAAGATGCCAAAAACAAGTAAAATAAAAACGTTAGGACAAATTCTTCGGTCTAGTCTTTAGGTCTGTCGTCTTCTGCAGTTTCCACAAACCGTTTGGTGTTTCTCTGATCCAGGAGGACTACCGGCGCACAGTCACAGAAATTGACGAGAAGGAGTACATCAGCCTGAAGATCATCGTTTCAGAGCTCCGAAATCAATACGTAGGTGTTCGTCTTCTTTTCCTGGTTTTTCTACTTCCTGCTCGGACCTGACTGGTCGTTTTGCTTCTCAAGGTAACGTTACACGACATGATACTGAAGAACATCGAGAAGATCAAGAGGCCTCGGAGCAGCAACACTGATGCGTTGTACTGACGATCGTCCAGCTGCCTCTGCCTTCAACTCCTGCCTGTGGCGCTGCAGCCTGACCCCCCCCCCCCACCCACCCCCCTGCAGGTCAACATCTAGACAGTCACCTACATCAACACAATCAACTGAGCCCAGTTTGGAAATAGCTACTTAGACGGACATCTGCTCATGTTTTGTTGTTTTTATTGTTTTTTTTGTTTGTTTGTTTTAAATCACTTAAATTTCAAGTTTTCCTCAAGATGGAGAAAGGAATCATAGACAACATAAAACGCTATGTATTTTTTAATTTTAATTAAACATTTTGTCTTCTGACCTTTGTCGCTTTCTTTTTTTAAAGCTCTCTGCATCTGGGAACGTTTAAACGAAACGTAACACAAACGTTTAATGTTCAAAATTAAACCGTAGCGTAGTAAGATAAGGAATAAAATAAGTTTTATGTTTGTGGGCTTGGTGGGTTTCAGTAAAATACACAAATCGTCAGAGCTTCTTTTATATTGGGGCATTGATTCTATTAAAAAGGCTTTTTTGGGCAATATGCATTTTGATAATTGTAAAAGTGACAGTTGCATGTTTCCACCTGCAGGTGTCGCTGTAAATGCATTGATCTGCATCTAAACACACCAGACAAGTACCATAGTTTTGTTTTCAACCTGCCTCTGTCCAAAAGCTATAAAAAATGTGCAATTCAGCTTCTTCTCCAATAATTCAGTTCAAACCAGGAGAAGATTCTTGTTCAGTTGAGAATCAGTGTTTTGGACACTCATCCCCAAATTGCTGTGAAGTTGTAAAGAGGTTAACACCGTCCGGACCAGAACTTTAAGGAAACGTGGAGTAGAACTGGGAGAGTTTCCAGTTGGTTTTGGACAGTTTTCCAGTAGCCTGGAGTTCTTTCTTGGAGAGTAGCAGCATCATTCTTGGGTCCGCTGAGGTGTAGAGATGGAAAAAATTTAAGCTGGAACTGATTTGTCCCAGGATCAGAGGAGATGTCCAACAGTGGGACAAAAGTTTCCACAGCCAAAAACAAAGTTCTCCACCTGAGGATGTTCAAGAGGAGTTCAAAGTCCAGGATCTTTTTCCTCTTTGACACAGATTTAAAGCTGTAATGTATCCAACTATAAGCGAAGCCAGAACACCACCTGACTTTTAGGACCTGAGACGATGGATCAGTTCTACCATCCTCAAATCATCTGAGGGACCCAAACCATAAAGGCAGACTACAAGTTTAAAAAAAAAAAGCTAAGAAAATTTTAATCACAAAGGCAAACTTTCTGTGCATCTATAAGAGCGAGAAGCTTCAAAAAGTAACAGCCAACGCTGGAGGCCATAAACCTGAGAAATGAATGAAGCTGACCTCAGCTGGTCCAGATGCTGATTGATAGATAAGATGGATAATTTATTCCCAGTAATCCCAGTGACACATTCGAAGCATCCAGCAGCATCAAAAAAATAAAAATGCTATGAAAGATCCACTCACAACCAAAATAACCTGCATACAAAGAGGAACCAAATACCAAGATGAAGCTCTGAAGACCTTCAGGCCTCTTCACTGAAGGAATTTCAGCGACAAGAGATTTTAAGGTCTAATCAAAAACTTAGGAAACACATAGGAGGAGCCACAAGATCATCTTTTTTAAACTATTAAAAAGAAAAGTTTTGTGAATGGAGCTGTTGTCTGCCTCCAGTGATCACCAAGAAAGAGGTGGAGACACCTGGACAGGGTTGCCAGGTCATCACAGGAGCTCAACTTTTTTTTTTTGGTGGGGGGGTGTAGGTAAACATGGATAAACTGGAGAGAATGAAAACTTCACTGCACAGAGAGCTGAACCTTGGACACAACCACGCAGCGCTGTCCTATTTTTAATTTTGCTAATCGCAAACATATTTTAGTTTTAATTTAACTAGAAAAATGGCTTTCTGCCAAAATGCAGAAAGAGAGCAGAATGACTTGAAGCTGAATTCAAGCTGTTAAACCAGCAAAACTAGCTAAAATGGTAGCTAAAGCCAATAAGCAGTAAAATGTAAACTACAAAGGAGCAAAACAATAGCTAACTAGCTAAAAGTAGCAGAAGGTTAGCTATAAGTTGAAAGTAAAACTAATGGAAAGCAACAAAAAGTTTTCTAAAAGTAGTAGCTAGAAGGTGAAAGTAGCAGAAGGCTAGTCTAGCTAGTTAGCCTTAAAATTAGTAATGATAGCTAAAAGTAGCAAATGTTTTTTTCTTTTCTAAAAGCTCCAAACAGTAGGTCAAAGGTGAAAGTTGCAACCCTAGCTAAAATTAGCAAAATGTTTTCTAAAAGCTAAAAGAAGCAAAAGGTTAGTTAAAACAAAGCGAATGGTAGCCAAAAACAGAAAGTAACATAAAACGTCCTGATTCATGCTCAACAATCCAGGTAAAAGACACCAACAAAGTCATCTGTGTTTTCTTTTTTGTTTGTTGAGACGTTTTGTCCTTCATCAATTTGATGAGCCACAAACAAACTGTGTCTCACAAGAAGCTCTTTTTATACCAATCATGTTGTAAATTGACCTAATTAGTGTTAATTGGTCTTCCAGCTGTTCGTTATATTCTCAATTTCCTTTTTCCAGCCACTTATTGCTACTTGTCCCAACTTTTGGGGGATTTGTTGACACTGTGAAATTTTTAATCAACATATTTTTCCTTTAAAATGTTACATTTACTCAGATTAAACTTTTGATCTGTCATCTATGTTCTATCACGAATAAATCCGGTTTGTATTTTAAGGAGTTTTAACGTTACAAACACCAAAAGTCAAAGCATCCGTCTCCTGAATGAGCCCAACAATTTAATTTACGAATGGCTAAAATAAAGTCTAATAAATTCTGCAGAATGCAAGCAGGAAAGCAATCTTGTAAAAACTGATTATTTTTAATCAACCAGATGTTAATAACCTGTAGTTTGTTTGAAGATCATTTAATGCCGATCAATTATAAATTGTACCATTTTCCTGTAATTAAACTACGACTGGTTCAAATAATCTGTTTGACGTCTGAAGTCTTTCCAGTTAGTGGTGATGTGCTGTGAACAACCAGGGCTGATGTTTGTTGATTTTCCTGAACTGAACGAGGAGATAAGATAAGGTTTCGTCACTGAACTCGCAAAAAATAAAAAACAAACTAATTCGAGTTGCCTGACACAAACACACACCAAAGATAAACAGTTACGCAATGTCCCTGACGCAGTTGTGTCTGTTCTTATACCCCCCAGCCCCCGCCTGCATGTGCAGAGCAGCACCATATACTGTAGATACAACTGCTGAAGATATGCATCTTAAAAGATAAAAAGGACATAAAGTGATTGTAAAGGAAACGTCCTGCATCCGTAACATTATTCTTTGACTCGTTTACTGTCCTCATGCAAATGTAAATAATCTCTGGGTGTAAAGTGCTGTTCGTGTTTTAATGTAACTAAAGGAATCCGATAAGGTCATGGTTTATGAGAGTTATTCAATTAACTCAGAACAACAGATTGTTTTAGTGTGAATTATTGCACACATTTAAGAAGTAAAAAAAAAACCTAACAAATATACGCCCTGCATGCACCGTTTTAATATTTCTCATCCATAATTATAACTATGATTTGTTTTGTATGTTAATTGTTATTACAAGAAAAGGCATATTTTCATTAAATATTGGGCTGCTTCTATTAATTTAAACCACCTATTGCTTGGAAAATGAACATTTACTTTCATATTTCTGAATTTTTCCTGCATGTAAACTCAACTGCCACGCAAATAATCGACACAGTTTGAGATATTTGTAGTTCTAAATACAATCACTTAAAGTAACTCCGTTTTTATGCATGTGGCTTTAATTTGATAAATATTTGTAGTATGACTCCACCATTTAAATATAAATTACATAAAGCTTTAACGTTTAGGAAGATCTTTGCCCAAAGGTCTGACCAAAATCCTTTTGCATATCGTGCACATAAGTGACGGTCGTGCTCATCGCTTCATGTAATGATCAGTTATTGGCTGGCACTTTGTGTACAAACTGTTCAGAAAGCCAAAAAGTTTTAGATGTTACAAAAATCATCAGAAAGAAAAACAAAGAACCCTTTAATCGGAACAATACAATTAATATTTCCCCCTAATTTTCCAGTTGAAACTTCATAAAATACATTTACTTGGTGTCTAATCCTAAGCACATCCCCTTTAACAGATTGTAACAGCTACTTGCATGCACAATAACAGGACAAAGGTGTGTGAGAGTGACCTCTCACCCTGCTGATCACAGAGTGTTCAAAGCTCTATTGATAGATAATCCGAGCAGCTTCTGAGTTTAAAGCGGTAAAGAACACGCATGTTGTCTTCATCCCTTTCCGCCCCTTGACCCTCTGTGTCTCTTAAAGGAGCGTGTCTGCCCTGAAAGGCAGAGTCTCCATGCAGAGTGACGAGAGCATGCTCTGGTTAATATTTAATATTTGTTCCAGTCAGGGATACATTCAGTGTCAGTCTGCAGCGTTCTGAGAAAACACAGCTCCTCTAAAGCAAGCGCAGCCGTCCACACAAGGCAAATGATTGTAAAAGTTGTTTTATTTACCAAAAAACAAGCCGAGGCGCTGAAGTTTTACAAAAAGATTTCTGTCAATTATTATTGTCCCCATGAAAGCATCACTAAATCATACATTGTTGTTGTTTGTACAAAAAGCAATCTGTAAAAAAATATATAAAAAAAAATATAAAAAAAGAGCAACAACAGATTTAACAAAACTATAATACTTAAACTGATGAGCTTTTTGCTGATGGATTTGGGTTTTAAATGACCAAATTACATGATATTCAGCTGCTAACAGTTAGCTATAGCTTCTTAGATTAACCAATTACAAGTTAAGCTGATCAGATGCTAATAATTAGCTCATTCGCTTATTCAGCTGCAAGTTGAACTAATCAGCAGCTAACAGTTAGCTTTGCTTATTAGCTTAACTAGTGTTAGAGAATTTTAGGTCGAGAGTTATGAATGTTTTTGTGTTTTTATTAGGGATGCACAATATTATTGGCATGGTATCAGCCGATATCACCTATAAAGTTAAATATGGAACATCGGTCATTCAATCA
>JARVLU010000489.1:24946851-24961818 GCA_031762415.1 Simpsonichthys santanae | reverse complement strand
CATCGTGTTTTTTTTATTCTACAGCAGACAAAGCTATGTAGCCTCTGTAAGTAGGTCTAGGGGAAAAAATATCTGTACTGGTATCGATTATCGGCCAAGTAAGTTTTAACATATCACCATATCAGCTATGGTCCAAAAATCCAATATCGTGCATCCCTAGTTTTTATATTGTGGTTGAGAACATCTTTCCCTCCTGCCTTGAGTATTTGCTGTCTACCAGAACAATCTCTTATCTCGAACTGAAGGCCAGCTCACGATGCCTCTTTGGCATTGTCGCCATGAGAACAAGCCCAGAACGTTCTCTTGTCTCCATCTGGACGATGGCCATGGATCATGTCTGTGTGGCTGGCAGCGGGAACAAGACGAGGGAACACCCACTGAACTCCCCTGCTGTATTCGTGTATGCAGATGATGATGCGATGCTTATTCTGTTACAATGTTCTCATGCATAAGAATACATCTATGGATGTAACCAGTCCTGAAAGCAGTCCTTACAAGTAAACTGTTAAAAAATCACCTGCCGTGAATGTGGTTCTTTTAAGTAAATAACTATAGTGAAAGAGAATTTCTCCAACAAGTTAAGCTAGCTTGTTAGCAGAACTAAAATTACTCTATGAAAAAAAAAAAAAAAAAAAAAACTTTCATATACAGTATACAAAATAAAGCTATGTGGTTAATACAGTATTTTATTTGACTAGCTTCACAGGTGTTGCATTGTGGGTAATTCTACCAAACAGAACTTCAGTTTTTTTTTTTTTTTTTTTAACTATTCTGTTTCACATTACAAGCTAAGCTAATTACTAGCATGGTATTAAATCCCCAAATTTCAAAGCCTTGTAACTTAAGTCACATTCTTCTAAAACTCAATCTTAAATGCTGAGAATTTACATTATCTTTTTCTTAATAACTGTACTATTGAGGTGACAAACTGTGTATTTTCAACATACAGTGGTAAATTAGCACCCCAAAGGCCTTAAGTGATTAATTGTTACATTTAAGACTTACCAATTTTGTGCTTGAAGTTTTTTTGTTAGGTGCTGTGGGACATAAACAAGAAGTGCTTTGTGGGGAAAAAAGTTATTTGGGTAGCCAACAAAACAAAACAAATTCCCAACAGACAATGTTGTGTTCTATATTGGCTGGAAAAAATCCAACACATCCTATAAACTCATAGTTGATGTAGTCATGTCTCCTGCAAAACATCTGCACCCCCTTTCTACGATGCTAAGAGTGCAACCTTGTTAGCAGGAGCTTTATGACAGCATAACCTTAGATATAGCTAAAACAATCAGAACAAAATGTATTGTTCGTATGTTAGAAGCTTCTACTTGTCACAGTCTGGTGCTGACACCCGTTTGTGCATCTTTGGTTGGGTTAAGAACTTGTTGGTTTTGTCTGTTGACCACTGTGGTTTTAGCAACTCATCCTTAATGGACTTGCTCCTTGGTGCTAGTTTGCCTGATTTAATAAAATTGGGCCTAAAAGAAATCCATGTTACCAAAAGTAATTAAAACCAGTATTTGACTTCAATCAAGAAGGAGCTACGGTAAGTCACAAACTTTTTCCATTTCCTGCTCCCTTGCAAATTCTGCAAAGAACCCAAGGAACCAGAGTGGTTGGGATTAAAAGTGCAACAGCACTCTTACCAAAGGATAAAACATAGAAAGTCATGTGGTTCTCAGAAGAAAATGTCCAGTCATCCAAGAGATGAAGCAGGAACAAAGAGATTACAATGCACCCAAGCTTGAAAGTGGCACCTCTGTTCTTCTTGGCACCGCTGTGGAGAGGTGAGTGCAGGCCCAGTCCAAGGCCAAACAGACTGCCCATGTTCCGCAGGAGGCTCGCAAATGGTGTGGTGTCCAGGTGGACCCACTCTGGCTTGACACACCATTTCTGGGCTTTGTCAAGAGTCCAGAGCAAGTCCACTCCCAGAGCTTTGAGCACGACATAGAAGCCAACAGCAAAGGACGTCAGGAAGGCGGTGATGATGAGGTACTTGTTCATGCTGGCACTGTAGATCCATTTCTTCTTGGAAACAAACTCTGCTACAAGTGTTCCTGGAAAACACCGGAAACGTGCGCTTGGTACCTGCTTTAAAACTTTTGGCATTGCACCACATTTTAGAGACATTTACAATCAGTTCATTGGAGAATATCTTGATTTTGTTTTTAGCAAACCAACCTGTGATGACTCCTGCAACGACCTGGTGTGGGAAGTGAGCTGCCATGAAGATCCTGGACATGCAAACCACAAGCACCACCAGGACCATTAGGGTCCACAGCCCCAGCTGCAGTATTCTGTCAGAGAGAATGCTGAAAGTTGGTGCACAAAACTTCCAGACTTCCTCTGTCTGTAATGATGCCTGACTGCACTTTGAAGGACTCACTTGTAAAGTAAACGGGGGCATTGCTTTTCTGTTGCGATGGAAAGAAGCGCCGTCACCATCACGTACCAGACACCCGCTGCACCCATAGCATGACCTGATGGGCTTCCTAGAAGGAACACATTTTATACTTTAACTTTTCAGAATTTAGTCTGATAGAATTCAGAAAAAAAGCATGAATAAATGTAAATAACACATTTTCCTATCAGTTTTTTTCTACTTATGAAAAGTCTATAGACATACATTTTATGTACTGTACCTCAAAGAACAACATTGGACACACCTGTCCTAAAGGGACTTAAACTCACACAGGCTTGTCTGATTTTGCAATTATAAAACATTTTACTTTTTTAAAATTTTGATTTACCTCCAATAATGTAAAAAAAAAAAAAAAAAAAAAGAGACCAAGCATGACTTAGAGTATGATTATATGTATTAGTATACAGAAAATGTTTTTATAGTTGTGGAGTGACCAATCCTGATCCTCAGGGGCCACTATCCTGCATGTTTTAGATGTTTCTGTGTGCCAACACCCCTGATTGAATGGTTGAATCTTATCCGCTTCAGCACCTCTTTCCTGCGGGGTTCTGCAGGGCTTGATTCTTGGACCTCTTCGGTTTTCACTGCATCTGCTCAGTTTGGGGTCTATCCAGAGGAAACATGGTCTTTCTTTTCATTCATCCAATCATTCATTCATAGATAGATCAATAGATAGATGCAATGAAATGAAGACTCAGCATGTCTGCTGGCTTCTTTCTTTCTTTAGATACCAGTAAATAACTTTACTAATTGGCATTGATAATGTATGTGAATGTTTCTGTTCAGTGCCCCGAGATAACTTCTGTTGTGACTTGGTGCTTTATAAATGAACTGAATTGAATTGAATTACCTTGGCATGTTTTGCAAAAGCTGCTAAAAACTTGCAGGACAGTGGCCAAAGAGGACCAGGCAGGATTGGACACCCCTGAGTATGCATGCTGATGTGCAAAACAAAACTCAGTTGTGCACTTATTAAATCACTGAAGCAAAGATAAATAAAATACTTTGAATGGACCAAGGTACTGGAGTTTATACCTCATTCAAGACTATTAAAATGACACCCATTCATAGAAGCCCAAAGAGTCTCCTGTCAATAATGAACTTAAATATTAACCAGACCAATAGTTCACTGTGCCAGATGGATCTGATCATCGGCCTGTTCTTAAGAAGAAGGCAGACGTCACGTTGTCAGCACTATGAACCCTACCTGGTCCCGTCTCACATGTGATGGGAAACTGCTGCAGCAACGGGGCCTTTCCCGCTCCATAGAACTGGGTCTCTTGAACCCACCAGTACGGTCTCTCCCCAGAAAGAACCCTGCAACGAAAACCCCCAACACAATAACAGAAAATCTGTTGTCCTCCTTTCCCCACTGTGTTGTACACCGACTGAAGAATCTTGTCCAGATTACCACTTCAGCACCAGGTTGAGCCAGTCCCCGACAACAGCCACCCAGATCAGCCTGATCCCAGTGTCCCTGCGCACATGGAACCAGACAGGGAACAGGCAGAAGAACGTGGTGTGCAGGTCCGCCACCGTGGACGCCAAGTTGAACAAGCCCTTGTACCTGCTGTGTCTGGTCTGCAGGTGAACCGCCACCTCGACCCCCCAGCTGTGGAGAAGATCCATGACTCTGGCGTTGGTGGGCACGTGGAATCGGTGGTTTTGTGCACTTTTTGCTAGTCAGACGGGGTTCTGCAGCTCTCCGAGGCTGTTCCGTCTGCTTTTTCTTTGCAATTCCCATTTTGGACTTTACTCAAGGCTAGCAAACCTGTTTGCGTTTGGGACAGTACAGACGAGTTCCTTAACCTTTACACCCCCGAGGCCCCCTCTGCTGAAATCCATCAATAAATAAAGCTGCTCCTGTCCCTGCCACAAAACCACATTCACCGCAAAACCATCCTCCGAAACTAAAATCCCCCTTTTCATGTTCAAATCCGAGCACCTGATGAATTTGTAGCTTCTTGTCCGTGCTGATAAATCATATCTCACCTTCAGTTCCCTGCCTGACCTACTTGTCACCTTTCACGTTTTATTCAAGTCTCAGCAGTTTCTGCTCAGCCTGAAGATAATCGTTCAATCTTTGATGGCCTTACGTAATCTACAAACCAGTTGCTCCATCGTAGTGGGATGTTTTCACCAAATCATTAATGGAACGATTATATAACCGATAAAGACAAACGGTCTTAAAGATTTGAAAAGTATTCAGGGAAAAGCAAACATCCTTCTGCATTCAGCTGGAAGTTGCAGGAAGCCTCCTCCCCTCAGAGCTGACTCAGTTGGAAACACTCCAATTGTCCCCCCCCCCCCCCCCCCACACACACACACTTTATCGTTTCACCTTGTTTGTGTGACAAACCTCCCAAACTCCGGGTGTTTTATTACGTGTGTGTCAGGTCCAAAGATCAGTGCGAGCATGCGTCTGTGTGGTGGGTCTCTTGGTATAAAATCAAGCAGCTGTGTCACTGAAAGCACCAGTCCTTGCAGGAACATCTCGCTCCCACTTCTTCTTTACTTCTAATCGCTCCACGCCAAGATGCTCGACGCTCTGATGGATGTCGTGCAGGGACTGGGGGTGAGCAGCACCCACTACCTGCAGACCAACTATAAGGATGCTCAGGGCTTGTTTCTGTGGGTGTCCTGGGCGGCGGACCTCAGGAACACCTTCTTCATCTTTTTCCCGCTTTGGTTTCACCTGCGGCCTTCGGTGGGCATCAAGCTCATCTGGGTGGCCGTCGTCGGGGACTGGCTGAACCTGGTCTTCAAATGGTGAGCTGAACGTACGTATGGATCATAATAAATCATTTGAAGTATCTCCTAACAGAGTTCTTCTCTTCAGGATTCTGTTTGGCGAGAGGCCGTACTGGTGGGTCCACGAGGCGTCGTACTACTCAGACTCCGCTCGACCTCACATTGAGCAGTACCCGATGACCTGCGAGACCGGACCAGGTGAGGGATGCCTCCACACACACAGGGCTGCGTCAGCTTCCTCCTCACACTCTGCAGAAGTTAAATACTGCTCATCATGTCTAAAGTTTAGGTTCGTGATGCCAGTTAGCGTCGCACAGTTTGGATGGAATCACCAAACACCGAGTCCACAAGTGCACAATAAATTTGATTGTGATGGTTGAAGCCGTTTGAATGCAGTCAGCTAAAAGATTTTTGAGCAATAACCTTAAAGTTGTGATTATGAACAAAATTAATACATTTTATTAAAGTAAAAACAAGCATTCTGATAAAATGTTGTATTAAAACCAGACATATGTGACAGATTTCACTCTGCTTTTGTACTATTGCGTCATATTCCTCCATCTAATTTAGTGTTTTATTCACATTTTGATCTCTTTATTAAATTATTCTGTTTGTCTTCTATTATTTTATTTATTTGCGTCTGTGGTTTCGCATTGCTTTTTTTTTTTTTTTTTGTTCCTTCAAGAATATTTCTAGCGCAACTCAGTGAACGTTATGTAATGTTCCAAAATGCATGACAGCGTCTGAATTTTACATAAATAAAAAAACAAAACAATTTTATATGATCTGCAGGCGTCAAAAGTCAAGATAAAACAGAAATAAAAAAGCAAATGAAGTGAGAGGAAATCTTTGTCAACAAATGTTAAATGACATTATCAGTGAGGTGGATTTGCTTTATCATCTTAAAAGTAAAATGTTTTACAACAAAAAGTTAGTTCTGTTGATTTTCTTTATATGTTTTTGGCGAGAAAATATTTATTTTATTAGTTGAAACTGCTGAAAACTGATATTTTGATGCGTCTTCTTGGGCAAATGCATATTTTTTTATTAAATAAATAAGATGAAAAGTAACTTTTAGGTCAAAAAAATTAATTTTGTTCAGAATAACTCATATATATTGTTATTTATTTTACTTTAAAACATCATGATTCAACCAAGCAGCATTATAAGATATTCAGCTTTTTAGATAAAACAAAAGTCAAGTTGATTAAATCAAGTTGTCATTGTGTGTGTAATCTAGGCAGCCCTTCCGGTCACGCGATGGGGGCCGCGGGGGTCTACTACACCCTGGTCACGTCCATCCTGCTCATCCTGAGCAGCAACAAGAAGTCGTCAAACATTAACTGGTGAGTCCAAAAATAGAGAAATGAATAAAAGAAACGGACGGAAAGCTCCAGTTCTACTTCTCGTCATGACGTCAGCTTTGTTTACCACTTTCCCCGTGCGGAGCTGATCGTTCAGAACACATTATCAGTACTGGAGTTGATCATTGACTCCTGGAGGGGGGGACTCGTTGAACGGAGGGTGTTATTCTTGGCTTGTTCAGATTTCCAAGCAGATCAATAACTCATCAAAATCAAAAAATATCAGTCGTAGTGATTTTATCGTGTTGTGTCCAGCGGTTCTGACTCATTGATTGTTGTTGCAGGTATGTGAAGGCTGGTCTGTGGTCCCTGTTCTGGGGGGTCCAGGTGTGTGTGTGTCTGTCCCGGGTCTTCATTGCTGCTCACTTCCCCCATCAGGTCATCGCTGGGGTCGTCACAGGTCAGTGTGAAACGTTCCCGGCGCCTCAGCGCTGCGCTCGGACAGCGGGGCGTTCTCTGACGCGCTCTCCTCTCCTGCAGGTGTGATCGTGGCCGAGGCCTTCAACAGAACCCGGTGGATCTACAGCGCCAGCATGAGGACCTACTTCTACACCACCCTCTTCTTGACCTCCTTCGCGGTCGGGTTCTACCTCCTGCTCAGAGCGGTGGGCGTGGACCTGCTCTGGACCCTGGAGAAGGCTCAGAAGTGGTGCGTCCGGCCCGAGTGGGTCCACCTGGACACCACGCCCTTTGCCAGCCTGCTGCGGAACATGGGCACCCTGTTCGGCCTGGGTCTGGGCCTGCACTCGCCGCTGTACACCGAGGCCAAAAGGAGCAGCAGCGCGCGGGTGCGAGCGGGGTGCATCGTCAGCTCGCTGCTGCTGCTGCACCTGTTCGACTCCTTCAGGCCCCCCACCCACACCGCCGCCCTCTTCTACCTGCTGTCCTTCTGTAAGAGCGCCACCGTGCCCCTGGTCACCGTCAGCCTCATCCCGTACTGCGTGAACAGAGCTCTGAGCGTGCACGCCAAAACGGGCATGTGAGCCGAACCCAGAGACTGAAGAGACTCTTGAACGTGAACTTTGTTTTGGCGCTCCGTGTTTTGCTGGACTCTGAGGAGAAGCGTGGAGGCGGCGTGCCGTACTGAACCGCTGAGGAGCGCTCCGGTCGCCTCGGGGTTCTGGACAAAGACGAGCACGTGTTTCAGGGAACGTCTGCGTGGCGGCTTTGATAGGTTATTCCAATTGTCATAAAGGTGCATTTCTGAAAGTATTTTTTTTTTTGTGAATATTTTTTAATAAAAATCAGTTGAAAAAGTGTCGACTTTATCCTTTTTCTGGATGTTTGTCGACTGTTTCGGTCCCGTAACGATTTGTGTTAAAGTCCAAGCTCTGAGCTTTGCAAGCTATGAAACTGACCGTCATCTCCAAGACTCCGTGTCAACAAAACGCTCGGCTGAATCAGCCGAAAACCACGCTGGAAGCTTGAGCCACGTGTGTGACCTGCATCTGGCCGGTAAACAAACATGGCGGGACAAGAGCAGCGTGGCGCCTCGGAGAAAACGTTCAGGTGGAAACACGAGTGAATAAAGAAACGGAAGAGAACGAGTACGACCGAATCAACACGGTGAAGCACCTTCAAGTCCGGCGGTCTGACCTGCTGACCTGTTTGCAATCACTCCGGCTGTTTCTGCAGGTAAACGAACACACCAGGTGTTTGGCATCTGGAGGTTGAATCAAGGACATGAATAAAAGTTTTGTTTCCAACTAATCAAGAATCCTGTTGTAGAAAATAACAAATCGATGGGCGTTTCTTTACGGCGAGCGAGGACGAGGTCGCGTCGCACAGGTTTGAGCTTCAGGACAGGTGTCTAGTCGTCCAGAAGTCTCGTGGCGTCGACCTTCCGTTTGTTTAAGAACTGATCCGAATGTTTTACTGATGACCTGTGAGGCCTCGGACGGACAGACTCCTCCAGATCCTCCAGATCTGATCATTTGGTTTTGGGTCCAGGCTGGCCCACAGAGGGGTTCCATTAAGGCTAGTGGAGAGCGCAGCACTGAAAACTTTAGTCCACGCCCACCTCCAGTCTGTATAAATTGCCCTGACGCTGCGGATCGGCTCCTCTTTTGTCTTCAGCCAACAAGCAGCATGAGAAACCTAAAGAGCAGAAGATGATGTCCAACCTGCAGGACAGGGAACACCTTCAGCTACCGGTCTTTTCTAAACCGTGGAAGCAGCAGCTCCTTCGCATCCGACAACTCTCTGTGCTTTTAAGCCTCTTGGCTTTTAATACGACGTGGCAGTTGACAGTATTTTATATTTTTAACTTGTTGTGGTCTCATGTCCAGTATCGTCTTTTTACTGTTTGTGCAGCACTTTGGCCAGAGACGGTTGTTTTGCAGGTGTTCCAGTTTCTTCTCTTGCAGCTTTTCTACACCAGGGGGCGCTGACGAGCTGCAGGAATACTAGAGGTAGTAGAGGACTACAATCAGACGCTGGTGCGTTATCTTCCAATCGCTTGAGTCCTGGGATCCTCCTGAGCCTCCTCCAGTCGTTCCACCATTCGCCCATCGTTTGTTCGAGACCTCTTGGACCGTCCTCACTCTTCGCCATTGGAACCTTTTTGGATTTCGCCTCTGTGGCGACTCTTCCTGCATACAGGTCCCAGTCCCGCCCCGATTCTTCACACTGGTCACGTTTATTCACTTCCTGTAAATAAACATCGTTAAACGTTCTCCCGGCCCTGACGTCGTCGTTCTCAGTTGCATGCCATCTGGGTAGAGCCAAACCTTACAAACGAGCTATACCAATAAATTAGTGCTGTGGTTGTGAAGGGTTTAAACTCAGGAACGCAGGTGGAGCTGTGGAGCTCAAACATAAATCTTACTTTATTCCAAAAAGCAAAACAATATGGCCGCCGAGGCAGCAAAACCACGAGGTCACAACTCGGGAATGATCACAAGGACCACGAGGAGGACTGGCAGCGGCATGAAATCTGACAATGCTGGACTGAGGAGGGAGGGGGAACTGAGAATGATGAGTGGAGTCTTCATCTTTGAACCAAACCAGAGGTTCTCAACTGGACTGAGTTCTGGACCATTTACTGGGTTCTCCTTAAACCCTTGGAGGGGTGGGTTGGGGGAAAAAAAAAGTCTGGGTTTTGCTCCAGCCATCTTTCCTTCAGCTCTGAGCAGTCCTCCAGACCCTGCTGATAAGTAAACACCATGATGCTGCCACCTCCGTGCTTCACTATAGGGATGGTGTTCTCAGACTGATCAGAGTCCACTTTTTTCTTTAGGCCCAGTTCATTCCCTGCTCTTCATCCATGCAGCCCAACTTCTACTGGTCCTGTGGACAGATCCTCCAGTCTCTGCAGAAGATCTGAAGTTATCTTTGGCCCTCAAGTGACCCCCTTTATAGATCACATGTTCTTTATTTGTCTTTTTGTGTAACCTCGGTGGATAAAGACACCGTTCTGGAACAATGCAAATCAATATGTGAGCTGCAGAGACGTGTCTTTCAGCCCGACCCGCAGAGATTACCAGTACATGGATCCACACGTCACTCGTGCCTCTGAGCTGGTTTGCACAAATACAGTCTGTGGCGCAAGCAGAACGTTCAATATTTGTATTTTGTGGAATCGGCTCGTGACTTTTCTGCTGAACGTTCAAATAAAACAAACTTCTGTGTCAGAGAAGCTAAAATGAATCGCTCATCTTTGAAGGAAGAAAAGATCCAGATGAAGTTCAAATGTTGCAGGAAAACCTTGTTGCTCATCTAAAAACATGTTCACAAGCAGGTTCACGGAAAGCTGCCCTGAACGTCTTGAAGTGAGCATGATGTAAGGAGCCACGTGGCCCCGGGCTGCCCTACATACTGATCGAGCTCCGTGGGGGCCCCGTCTCAAAACCCACTGACCTCTTCCTGTCAAACGGCTGTTTATTCAGGCCAAAGTCTGAGGACACGTCCTGTGGGTCCACCCTGTTAAAGACTTCACGTTTGTCAGCTTTCGTGTTTTCTGACAGAGCAAACAGCTAAAATACACAAACACCTAATAAAACCGTCTTCATTTCATTATCGTGGTGAACGCTGAGTCAGCATTAATTCCTGTTGAGTCTTTTTTTTTTTTTTACCTGCAACCTTCTTCTGTGCTTTGTCTTCCTTTAATCTCTCAATCATCAACTCTTTCAGCTCAGTCAGCAAAAGTAAAAACTTTAACCATTTGTAGTTTTTATATTTTTTGATTTACAAAAATATTCAAAGTAAAGAGACAAGGATAAATATTAATTTTATTTAAAAACAATGTTTTCAGAACAGTATTTGTATGCTCCTATTAGCTTTTAGCTGCTTTTAGATTTGACCATGCTTATTTTAGATTTCAGCTTTTACACATAATTTAGAAAAAGTTTTAAACTATACAGTATACAGTATATGTACATATATATTGGTTTTAGCTACTGTTTTGTTAAATTACCTTTTAAGCTACTGTTTTGATAATTTTAGCTTTTAGGTAAGATGTTGCCAACTTCATCTTTCAGCTACTGTTTGGATATTTTTTAGCTTTTCCCTTCGATTTCTATGTTCCTATTGCTAGAATTAAGAATTTTTGTTATTTTTCACATTTAGTTACTAGTTTGGGAGTTTTAGCTTTTAGATATTGCTTAGTTCTGATTTTACTTATCGTTTTGATCATTTTAGCTTTTAGGTACAGTTTTGCCACTTACAACTTTAATTTACAAAAGAGCTAATTTTAGCTTTCAACTATGGTTTTAATCATGTTAGCTTTTAGCTACTGTTAAAACTTTAGCATTTAGCTAAGTATTTGTCCATTTTAACTTTCAGCAATTTTAGGTGATTTTTTAGCTTTTGTTCTACTTGTTTTAACTTTAATAGGCCTAGTGGTAAAAGTACAGGCAAAATTATGCAGCACTTTAATTCACCCTGTATTTGACCCCCAAAATGCTATTTATATAATAATACGAATACTACTACTATTAATAATAATTATTATTATTTAGGATGTCAGGATCTGCTAGAAGTCCATAAAAATATGGAAAAAGTAGTTTTGTTTAAAGCAAAAATGTCATTTTTCAAACATCCTCATAAAAAGACCTAAATAATATTCACTCAAGTCAAATAATTATAGTTAATTATAAAAAAGCACAATATATTGTGTACGGATAGAATTCCACTACACGTTCTAACAAGAACCAAAACCTGCAGGCGAGATTCTGAAGCAGCAGCGGATCAGTGACCTGTCGTTACCGGGTGTGGACAGCAGGGGGCGGTGTGGAGCAACATTCACCAAAGCTCTGCAGGAGAAGAAGATAAAAACTTAAAGCTGTTTGAAACTTTTCAGTGGTTCTTCAGTGCTGAAGCTTGTAAAAAGCCCAAATGATAATAATGATAATAACAATAATAATAATTTTAATAATAATAATAATGGGGTTTAGTGTGGATGTCATGTTTAAAATTGAGTCTTTTTATGGAGAAACCATGGCTGCTTCACACCAGATTCTGAAAGCAAAAATTCATACTTTTACCACTCACAATTATATAATATTTGATAATTTTCCTCAATAAATAAATGACCAAGTATGATGTTTTTATCTCATTTGTTTAACTGGGTTCACTTTAACTACTTTTAGGACTTGTGTGAAAATCTGATGACGTTTTAAGTCATATTTATGTAGACTTGTACAAAATTATAAAGGCTTCACAAACTTTCTGGTGTATTAAGTATAAAAGAAATGAATTAGATGATGCAGTGATCAGGTCACAATGTTAAATATAACGTAAAGCAACCACCTAAAGGTTCAGCAAGGATAAAACTTCAAAAGTTCAACATAGAAACACCAGTTTAACTTCAAGTTGTTCAGTTAAAACAATTTATTTGTATTTTTTTTGCTTAAATAATTACTTGGGTCATCCAGTGTAGGTTATGTTGGTTCATCATACATGTTGGTACCAGATTCATGATCAGTGAATGCATAGGGTGGATTTGTATGAAAGAAAAAAAATAGTACAGAAAAAAAGGTTTACACACACAAAGATATAGACATTTTTACCAACGTGTGATCACGGGTGTGATTTGTGTGATTCCAGCTGTTTGTTCGCTTTGATTCCGGTTAAAAACGAGATCCTCTGGTAAATAACAGTTGAACAAGATGAACGTCATAAAACTACAAAATCAAAACAGTCCCCATTTTGAAAAAAGTGGAGCTAAAAGATTTCATTTCTAGTGTGTGACGGGTTTACAGACACACACGTTTCGTGATGACACACGCACACTCACACACACACGCACACAAAAGCATCGTCTACTTGCGTTCCAGTGCTTTGAATGAGCTAAAAAAAAAAAGCGTTGAAACTCGGGTGACGTCACATGCAGCAACATATTTCTCTGAAGGATGATGCACAGTATCAGAGCTGTTGGCTTTAAAGACAAAAAAATAAATTAAAAAAATCCAATAATAAACGTGTTTTTCCTCCGTTCGTTCCTCGTTTTCATTCCTTTTTGCGTTTGTGTAGGAAGAGCAAATCAGGTCACGCACTCAAGGCAGCTCAACAGTGTCGACCTCAAACAAACTCCGCGAAGCTTCGTCTTGGATCAGTGCATAAACAATCTGTGAAGCTACTGTTTTTAGATTTTTATAGTCATTTATATACAACGTCGTCCACCTGCTGGACGTCTTACAAAAGAACCGCATGGCGCTCCCCGCTCCTGCAGGTCCAGGAGGCCACAGAAATGACGAGTGTCTGAGAGTGACGCCTGCTCCGTCGGCCGCTCTTCCTCTCTCTTTTTGCTTCGGCTTCAGTTCATTCGCCAAAAAAAAAAAAACTTTTTGAGTTTCCAGGTTCTTCCAGCTCACGTCCGTCATTTTGTGAGTTTGGTGACATGCTCATGCGAAATCAAGAAAAAGGAACGTCGTTTTGCTGGAAACCATGCGTAAAGTGAACGATTCAAACACGACTGGCCCGGCTCCTGCGGCTGGGGGTGTGGGGGGGAGGCCTCATCCTGAAGTTGAGGGTGAGGTCGCAGGTGGACCCTCAAAAACCTGGAGAGGAAACGGACAAAAAAATATATTTAAACCGTTTTTTCCTTTATTTCCCTCCAGGCTAATAAACGATTTTGAATCTGGGTAATTTTATTAAAAATTCAAATTTTCAAATGCGTTCTTCGAAGGAACGGATTTCCTCTGCTTCCTTTCACGCCAAACTTTAAACTAAGATCTAGATCTGCAGCTGTTTTTGCAGCTGTTTTGTAGCGGCGACATGTTAATGCTCTGAGTATTTGTTGTGAGAGACTCTCAGCTACTACCACACCAAACATTACACCAAAACTGGCCTAATGATGGCAGACATCTTGGATCAGCTTGACTCCAAAACATGAATAGGGACTGCCTAGTACAAGGCAGCACCTATTATTATCCACCTGACAAGGGTTTCTTAACTTTATACCTTACTCGTCCATAAACTTTAATGTTGCCAGAATCACAAGGTGCACCCCAATATCAAAATGACCGCCTCGGCACCGTGATGTGTGCTTTTACTTTTGTTGGGAGTTTTGAGTTGCCATGGCGATGTAATTTGCAAACAAAGACGCCGTGTTTCCCATTAAAAACACCTGACAGAACACTCCTCACGCCAACTGTGAGGTCACATGACTTAAGTGCAGAGGCCCCTGAAGGAATCTGGATTTGTTTGAAACTCAGAAAATAATCATACCTGATGGATCTCTAGAACTGACTAATGTCTGGAGCCATTTTGGTTCAAGATGGCTGCCACAGCTACCTCAGAAAATTCAAAATTGACTATAACTCAGTTATTCTTTGAGATATAGAGCTGAATTTTTGGTATGGTCTTTAATGTAAATTATAAATTCAAGATGGCCACCCTTAGCCAAAAGGAAAACACATGACAACTTAGATATTTTAAAAGATATTGAGCTGGGGTTTGGTGTGGTGGTAGATGACAGTGATGCACAACACACTCTGAATTCAAATAATAAAAAAAAAAAAATCAAGATGGCCACCAAAGCACGTTTCAAATGGGTATAACTCAGATGTTTTCAGAGCTATTCAGCTGAAATTTGGTGTGTTAAATCAGCCATTTTTATAGACACTGTATTAAGCTGAAATTTGGTGTGGGGGTAGCCACCATAGTTTAAAAGAAACTTATTTATTTATTGCTATATTGAGCTTAAATTTGGTATGGTGGTAGTTGAGACACAACCCCAACACACAGTACTGTCAAATCAAAAGTTTAAAATGACCGCAACGTGGCAGTCCCCGACAAAGTTTCTCCAGTTCACTAAAATCAGTCTGGTGGTTCATGAAATATTTTGCTAACAGACTAATAGTTGACAGAAAAGTTTGTCTAACAAGATTTTGCCTGATGTGTTAGAGGTCCTCCTCCCTGGGCTGCCACCTTATCGTGGTGGAGGGGTTTGAGTGTCCCAATGATCCTAGGAGCTATACTGTCAGGGGC
>JARVLU010000489.1:24852609-24868051 GCA_031762415.1 Simpsonichthys santanae | reverse complement strand
CATTCATAAAAAAAAAAAAAAAAAAAAAAAAAAAACCAGCTAAAATATTCATTTTAAAAGCAACAAGTGACATCATCTATGGACTAAACCATCATATTTGAGCCGTTCTTCCTCAAATTGTTGCAGCACTGCAGTTAAAATGGAGCTGATTGTTTGTAGACTTTTTTGGGGGGGAGGCTTTTAACCTTATGACACAACTCTTCCACAGAGAGACAGAAACCATCCGACTGCAGCAGATCCAAATATTACATCACCAACACCCCCACAGCTCCAGCTTAAGTTTACTCCTCCTATATCAGTGTATCAGTGTGAGCAGATCCATCTGGGCCGCCGTTCCTCCGTCACGTCTCGACTTCTCGTTTACCTTCGTAGTGATGGCCAGGCTGGCCCCCTGATCCAGCAGAGCTGTAGCCACGTCCCTGTGGCCCTCCCTGGCAGCCAGGTGCAGAGGCGTGTACCCAGAGATCGTTGTGGCGTCGGGGCTCGCTCCGTTGGCCAGCAGCTGCTGCACGATGTCGGGCTTACCGAGACGACTGGAGATGTGCAGCGGAGTCTGATCGTCCTGACGCACAGGACGGAAAGAAAACAGCAAGTTAGGAGACATATGCATGTAGAATCTGTATCCAGCTGATACGATTTACTTAATGATGGCTATTAAATCAATATTTAAAGCTTTCAAGTAATCAGTGAAATCAAATCCATTTCAAAAGACTTTTTAATAGATTTGGTGGCAAAAAAGACAAAATGTGCTTAGATGTGTCAAATCACTGCAAAACCATAAAAAAAAACACAGGTTTAGATCAGTTTACTCGTGCACTCTTTACACACAGATGTGTTTGCATGCAAGGAAAACTGCAAATTTTAAAATGCCCCAAATCCATTATTTAGTCTAATAAACAGACAATCTTCTACCAACTGTTTTGTGTGGTAAGCCTTAAAAAAAGTATTTGTAGCACCGCAGTTCCTCACTTTGGACCAATCAGAGCCTGACGCCCAGCCGGTGGTATCTGTACCAACTTTGAATCTTTTTTAGCTGCTCTTAAATGCTCCGTCTTTATGAAATATTTAGCCTTTTCTGCCATTTTTTTTCCTCATAGAAAATGAACTGAGCTCAATTTCCATCCTTCACATCTTCAGATGTGTTCACAACATTTTACTGCTCCGTTCACATTTTGTTCTGCTTCAGCTTCTTTCAGCTTCCTTGTTCAAATTTAAACACCTTTCAGCTAATTTCAGCTGTTTTGTGCCCGTTAGATTTTTTTTTTCTGCTAACAACATTTTGTGCTTCTTCTAACTTATGTCATGCAAATTTCAGCTTGTTATGCTCCTTTCAGCTTATTCCTAAAAGATTAATCTTTTTTCTGCTACAATTTAGCTGTTTTATGCTAATTTGGACATTTTAGTTAATTCCACATTTTTGCACTCATTTAAACTTTTTTCAGTCCAATTCATCAAAATTGTGCTCTCTCTACTTCCTTCTGGTAATTTAAGCATCTTCTACCCTTTTAGCTACAATATTAGCATTTTTTAAGACATTTTCAGCTGTTTTTTTTTTTGTGGTAATTTCTGCTACTTTCAGCCTAATTAACTTATTTCTGCTAATTTCAGCTTGTTATGCTTCTGTCAGCTTATTTCCACTAGTTTCAGCTTTTTCTGCTATTTCAGCTATTATTTAGCTGTTTTCTGCTAAATTGAGCTTTTACAGCTAATTCCACCTTTTTAAAGCTCATTTCAGTTCCTTCTACTTCCTTCTGATAGTTTAAGCTTCTTTCTGTCTTTTCAGCTATTTTTCAGCTATTTTTGCTAATTTCTCCTTTTTTTTCATTTTTTTAGCTATCTTCCTAATTTATGTGCTCATTTCTGCTTATTTAAACCTAAGTCAGCAAATATGTGCTTTTTTCTGCTTTCTTATGCTAACTTAGGCTTGCTCTTCCATTTCAGCTACATTTCAGCAAGCTTTTGGCTATTTTTCAGCTTCTTTTTTAGCAAGTTCTTCAACAATAAGCATTTTCAAAAGAAATGCAATTTTTCTAGTTACTTTTAGTTGTTTGTTAATCTCTGGGCGGTTGTGTATCCCTATTTTTTAAAAGGTTCTATGGTCAGAACCTTGTTTATTTTCCAAATATGACAACAACAACAAAATCGTGTGCACCACAACAGCATTTGTTGACACATGCATGCCTCACATTCATCACTGAGCACGCAGATCAACAATAATTATGGTATCTCTGCATTATTTTGTAATGAAACCGTGCAGCAGATTGCTGAATAATTGCTGCTTTGCATCAGACAGTTATAAATACGTGAGGGGTTTATTCTAAATGCGGACATAAAATATTGTTTCCATGCGGGCAAAGTTCACCAGCACAGACAGAGACGCTGCACGGTTAACAGCCACAACGCTCACGTTGTGCATTAGACGACAGGGACAACCTGAACTTGTGCACGCAAAAGCCACACAACACATTTATGAATCTAGGCCTGAGCTGCTTAAATGTTGATCTTTAAAGACGCACAAAGAAAAATGTATGGTTTATTCAAATCAATGTACTTTTTAAAATAATCACATATTTTAGCAGACAACCAAAGTAAAATGAGAAATCTCTTTGAAAGTGTAAAATACGAGCTCTTTAAGAAACATTAGTGCGGCCGAGTGGTTCTGCTCTGTAGCAACAATCACTTGGACCTGCAGCGACTCCCCTCCTCAGTGGAAATGTTGCGTCTGACAGTTACAGCCTACCTTGGCCTTGGCGTCGACCCGCGCCCCGTTCTGAACCAGGTATCGGACCACGCCGGACTGCCCGGCCCTCGCTGCCATGTGGAGCGCCGTCTCCCCCCTCTGAGAAACGAGAGACGGGTTCAGAGTTGTTTCAAAGTTTTCAACACTCCCACATTTTGCTTTGCAACACAGCGAGTCATATTCCCCTTTTTCTTTCCACACACCAGGACGTCCCGTAAGTTTCCGTTTCTATGGTAACCAGACCACAAACAGAGCGTAGGCGACTCGACAGTTGCCTCTCTGGATGTTTTCTCATCTTCTCTGAGACCTTCAGCCCCTCGTCCTCAATTCTTTCACAGTGATCTCAGAGTTAACGCAGTTTAGGGACGTGCGGAGCCTCGTAGGGCGACAGAAAGACGTTCTTACACATGCACACGTGGCTTTAATAAACTTTAAACTAATTAGTTCTGCGCTCAACACAAATTACAGCATTTTGGAGGAACTGCCTCAGAGGAATTTGTTGCCATAAAAAAAGGCTGTGAAAACACTTGAAGCATTTCAAACCTGCTTGTAGCCACACACGAAAAAAAAGACTGACGCTAAGTTAGAAGTTACACAACAAGTTGAGCGCAGATTGAGATTCATGCTTCGGATCTCGTGGTGAATCTATGCGTCGCTTTCTGACGGCTTTAGTTTTGAACGATAAATGATTCAATGCGAGAAGTTTAGAGAAAACTCAAGTTCAGCTACATGCGCGCTAGCGCTGTTAGAAACTTGTAAAGATCAAAACCTCGCAGACCAAACTGGACACTGGCTTTTTGAGAAAAGTCACAAACAGAATTCATCTAAATTAAATTCACAAGTCTAAACTTGGACTCAGGAAAAAATGAGAAGACAAACTGCATAAAATTTAGACGAGCTCAATTATAAAAGTTAAAGAAAAAAATCAAACCACATGAACTTTATGGTTTAGTAAATATTTTAATAAATAAATTGCACTTCAGCAACGCTCATCCTCCATGACTCAATATTCTTAACATTTTTGCATCTTCAGTCATTATCAGGAAAAATCTTACAGCCTTTAACTCATTTCATAATCCTCCTGCTGTCCTTGGGTCAAAATGACCTTCAAGGCCTCGGTTTTAAGACCAAGTCCTCGCAGGTCGTTTTGATCCAATAAGATATGAAAATATATTTTTTGGGGCAGCTGTGGCTCAGGAGGAAAAGAACGTTGTTTACTAACTGCAAGTTTGGCCAGTGGAGCGACAGGGAGGATACAAGATGAGGGACTTTGTGAACTCACCACGTTGCTTGTGTTTGGTGAGGCTCCGTGGTGGATCAGCTGGTGGACAATGTTTTCATGTCCCATGAAAGCTGCGACGTGGATCGGCGTTAGGCCAGACTGGAGGGGGAGACGCACAATAAAAATAAAATAAATTAAAAAAAAATCAACAAAACCTTTAGATTTTTTTTTTTTTTTTTTTTTTTTGCAAACGCAGCTTGATTGTGTTGAAATTATTACAAATAGACTGAATGGACTACAAGATGTTGAGGAACAATGAGGGGATTTTACTGCCCAACACGAGTAAAGCCTTTAATATAAAAACTGCATTTCTCAAACAATATAACATCCATCCATTCATCTCCTGCTTGTTCTGGAGTTGAGTCACGGGGCAGCGGTTTGAGCAGGGAGGTCCAGACATCTCTTTCCACAGCCGCCTCTTCCAGCTCTTCTGGGAGAACCACAAGGTGTTCCTCCATGCAGGTGTCTCTCCAGCGTGTCCTGGGTCTTCACTGGGACCTCTTCCCAGTTAGACATGCCTGAAGCACCTCCCAAAGGAGGTGTCCAGGGAGCATCCTTATCAGATGCCCGAACCACCTCAACAGGCTCTTCTCGATGTGGAGGAGCAGCAGTTCTACTCCAGGTCTCTCCTGAACTTCTCCCTGTCTCGGAGAGCAAGTCCAACTGCCCTTGGAAGAAAACTTATTTTGACCACCTGTTTCCACGATCTCATTCTTTCGGTCACTACCCAGAGTTTGTGGCCATACGTGAGGGTAGGAACATGAGATTGACTGGTCAACAGAGACCTTCGCCTTACAGATCAGCTCCCTCTTAACCTCAACAGAGTCTGCACCGATCCATCTGTCAATCATCTGCTTCATTCCTCTCTAAATTGTGAACAAAACCCTGAGATACTTGAACTCCTCCACTTGAGGCAGAACCTGAAGAGAGCAATCCACCCTTTTCCAACTGAGGACCGTGGCCTCAGATGTGGGGGTGCTGACCCTCAACCCAGCTGCTTCATACTTGGTTGCGAACCGCTCCAGTAAGAGCAGAAGATCCCAGCATGATGACGCCAACAGGACCACATCATCTGCAAAGAGCAGAGATGGAATCCTGAGGCCACCGAACTGGACTCCATCCACCCCCTGCTGCACCAAGAAATTCTATTCATGAAAGTTATGAACAAAACAACAGACAGCCCCAGCAGAGTCCAACTCCCACCCTGAAGGGGTCAGACTTACTGCTGGCAATGTGAACCAAACTTTTGCACCACTTGTATAGAAACCAAACAGCCCGTAGCAATGCATCCCATACTCACACAGTACCCTGACAGAGTACCTTGTTGAACGTGGTCGAATGCCTTCCCAAAGCCCACAAAACACATGTAGACTGGATGGGCAAACTCCCATGACCCCCTTGAAGACCTTAGTGAGGGTAAAGAGCTAGCTCAGTGTTCCCTGCAACATCCAGAACCTTGAGGAATTCAGTATTGATCTCATTCACTCTTTGAGCTGTGCTGCTGTGGAGCTTTTCAACTGCCTTGGCGACCTCAACCTTGGTCCTGGACCGACCAACCAACCCTGAAATGGACCGACCAGCCTGAAGTCCTAAGCTTCTTGTATGGCAGACACGTCAGTGGGATTGAGAAAGTCCAAGAAGTATTCCTTCCACCTCCCAATGACACCACTTGTTGAGGTCAACAGCACCACACTCTCACTAAACAGTGTTGTTAAAGTGCTGCTTTCCCCAGCCTCAGCCGCCAGATGGTTTGCTTTGCTAGAATCTCCTTGGAGCTCAACAAGAGTTTCTATCTAAGACGTCATCAAACTCCTCCCACATCTGAGCTTTGTCTTCAGCAACAGCCAGTACTGCAGCCTGCTTGACCTGTCGATACTCTTCAGCTGCCACTGGGATCCTACCAGCCAACAAGACCTGATAGGACTCCTTCATGTAACTGACACCTTGATATGAATAGTTTCTAAACAGAAGAAGGGTTCAAAAGCTCTCCTATTCAGATAAATAAAAAAGTTAATTATCACCTTTTTCTTATATCCTCATTCTTTAAAAGAAAATGGGAGTCCCACAGGGATCAGTTGTAGGATCACTGGTTTTTACATACAAACCATGTAAAAAACTGGTGGCTAAATTCATGAGGATTAAACAGTCAACTATCCAGTTTCAGAAAAACAGTCGCTGCACTTAAAAATTAATGTTTGAAAGGGGAAAAAAGGTCCAAAAGTATCTTTCTGGAAGATGATCTGGGTCAAACAAACTCAGCAATAAAACAAATCGACTATCTTAACTTAAAGTAATTGTGTTTATTTAAAATTAAAATCATCACATGCTAAATTAGTTTCTAATCTGTAAACTTTCAGATTAGAAACTCAGCATTTGATGCTGCAATAATATGTTTGCATTGCATTTTAGCCATTGTAGGTGAATCAGACGTGATCAAGCATATACAAATTAGACAAGAATCTGACAGTGTCAAGCACACCGGGTACAGATATGTCACTGAAACTGATAGCTTGGTGTTTTCATCACACACACACATCTTCATCACACACACCCTTACCTCTGTGATGGCCTGCAGAGACGCTCCATGCTTCAGAAGCAGCTCCATCACTTTAAGTCTGTTTTTCTTACAGGCAATGTGCAGCGGAGTAAAACCATTCTAAGACACACAAAAAACCCCCAAACAAATATATTAAAAAGAATAAAAGTATTCCTAACAACTATCCGTGTGCTGGTCGCACAAAACAAAGACGCTTTAGTGGTGTTTTTTTTTTCAAAACCTGCTTAAAAAAACAGGCAAACGTGTGGAAACAATCAAGTTCCCTCTAAGCTATAAACCCATTCTGCTCTAAAATAGATACTTTTCCCTACAACTCAACTTGTACCCACCCTCCTCCCACACACTGTTACTTTGAGGTTTCTTGCCCAGTTGTATGACTTCATTTTCCAACCCATGTCCTTTCCCTCCTCCCTATTCTTTTCAGCTATAAAGTCCCAGCGCTCCAACCACACCCAGACTTTTCTCATTACAGAGCGCAGATGCTGCTCTTACATCAGAAATCTGGCTGTGGATATAAATATATATATTTTTTCTATTTTCCCGAGTGTTTTTCCCTCATGTCCTTTGTTCCATTCTCTGTCTTTTCTTCTAAATTTGAGCTAAAAAATAAGAAAATTGTTTGTTCTCGCAAGCAATGCAAAAGTCTTAACCCCACTTCCTTCTCCTTACCAGTGCCTTAGCGTTGGGGTTGGCCTTCTTGTCCAAAATGACCTTCGCCACTTTGTAGTGGCCACAGTGGGCGGCCACGTGCAGCGCCGTCAGGTAGTCGTTGGTCACGTCGTCCACAGGAACCTCGTGGTGCAGCAGCAGCTGGACACAGTTGAGGTGGTCGCCCTGTGTTGCCATGTGCAGGGAAGATAGACCGTTCTGCAGATAAAAATGCTCAATGGTAAATAGGCTGTACTTGTATAGCACCTTTCCTTCTAATAAAGATACTCAAAGCTCTACAACACAGTCTGTGTCCTCTTTTATCCATTCATACAACACAAACTAGATCTCTACAAAGCTAATTGAAAAAAAAATCATTCTATAGAGACTAATCAGTGCTTTAAGATCATATCTATACACCGATGGGACACACATCAGAGGCAATGAGGGGTTCAGTGTCTTGCCCAGGGGCACTTCAAAGTGAATGCTGGAGAATCAACCCCCAACTTTCCCATAGCTCATCCACAGCTTCCCCAAAAACAAGACAAAGTCTCATTTTAGTTAGTTAGCAGTGTACTTTTTTTTTTTTTTAAGCATGATTTTTTTAGTAACTAGCTGAGCTAAATGAGGGGGAAAAGAGAGAAGCTGATGGTGCACCTTGGTCTTTGAAAGTATTGGAGCTCCTCTGTTCAGCAACATCTCCACCACCTGCTCATGGCCACTTCTGGCGCCACAGTGGAGCGGAGTTAGACCGTCCTGTGAAACAGTCGGCTGGTATTCAGATTTGGACTCGATAACATCACCAACCTCATTAAACAGAATAATGGTTATGGTGTTTATACCTTGGTCCGTGCATCTATCTTGGCCCCTCTCTCCAGCAGCAGTCGCACCATGTTGGTGTTTCCACGTTTGGATGCTACATGCAGTGGCGTGATGTCATTCTGCAGAGGAGGCGAAGCAACATTCAGTCACTCAGCTGCACAGAGGAGAAAACTTACAACTGCAGAACCCGATCTGAAAGAACGTGGTGATGGCGACAGCTGTGAATGCAATGGTTGCAAGTTTGCTCTCGTCTGATGGGGCCCCAAGGAAGCTGTGATTTTTATACATGCTGCATTCAGCATGTGGTCACCTTTGAACACAGAGTTACCTTTTACAGAACAATGGAGTCTGAGTGCTGAAGAAAAATGGTGAAATATCCCCCTCTAGAGGAAAATAACCTGTTCAGTTGCACCATTTTCAGATCTTTTGTTGGTGTCTTAAAGTTCTGTACTTCTTCATAAAAAAATAAATAAAAAAAAGCAAAGGCCACCAGTACTTCTGTCTGCAAGTATTGCGGTGCTAAAGGTGTCCAGAACGTTGACGATCTACTAAACTCAGTCCTGCAGGATCAGTTTTTGGCTCAGCATGTACTATATATTTATTTCCCAGCAGCTATAAGTAGCAAAACAAATGCCAAACAATTACAGCTGCAGACAAACACCTTCAGTGAACACTAATCCAAGCGTTCCATGAAACGACGACCTTAAAGGAATGCATAGCGCCTTCTGCCTTACATGGTGGTGGGCGATACCCATTCAGCCTCCACCTTAAAGATCCAGCCCACGTCCACAAGCTCCCACAGAAGAAAAGGCACACGAGTATTTTCATGAGAGAGGAGAGGGACAGAGCAGCTGAAGAATCACACACCGCACAGCAAGCAAGGTACCTACCCTCGCCTTAAAGTCCACCGCCGCCCCTCTGTTGAGCAGCAGCGTCGCTACGTTGATGTTGCCGTAGTGAGCCGCAATATGGAGAGGAGTGAAGCCGCTCTGAGAGGGACGAGACAGACACACAGAAGGAGGAAGAGAACATTTTATAAAAAGGTAGAAACAGGAAAGAAGGTGCGTCTCGTGAGCCGTGAGCAAAGCATGGTGGGATTTTACGTAGAATAGGAGCTGGCCAAAAGAAGGACTAGAGAGCAGCACAAACCCAAGCTGAGCAGAAGGCAAACATGCTGGAAAAACTTCAAACTGAGGTTAAACTGCTACTTTTTAACCCCCATAGCGAAATTAAATAGATGCTTTTTAGTAAACTAGTTTATTCAAAAGTAATAAAAACAAAAGCGAATGCAAGGAACAGTGGCGACACTTATTTTTAGCACTCATGCTCGCAGACGAGGCCGCCCTACTTGGTGACCCAAATTACCAATAAACATCAAGAAACGCTACGGACTAGTCCATTATCTCCTTCAATGTTAAATGTTAATTAAATACACTGTTTTACAAACTGGAGGTAAAAAAATCTTACTTTTCCCCCTAATCTTTTATCTTGTTAATAAAACTAAGTCCAGAACAAACTAGCTATAAACTTATTAAAAACAATAGTTAAATTATTATCACATCTCTGTCATTAAATAAATAGTATTAGCTATGTACAGTAAAAAAAATAAAATACTGTAAATAAATTCTGGGACATGTAGAAGCCAGTATGACCAGAATATAAAAAAATCTAGGCATATTGCAATATCAATGTGTGCAATAGCGGAATTGCAAAAGACTGCTTGGACTGTTTTGAATCATAGACTGTTGGATTTTTAGTAGAGATGCACGATATTTTCGTCACGTATCGGTATCGGCCGATATTAGCGATAAAGTTAAATATCAGACATCGGCCATTCCATCAAAATGATCGATATAAAATGTGCTGGTTTTGTGTGATCACCCAGTAACAAGGATGCCTGCAGTGCCAGCACAACATTATGACATCACGCGTGCCATTGAGTTTAGATTTGTGAAAATTTACAAAATCGCAATGTTTGAGTGTTGTCATTGTGTTAGAGAGAGTACAGGTCATGAATAAATTTGACATTAAACATAATCCAAGTTGAAGTGTTGCATCATTTTCAGCCCCTTTTTGGCATCAGCATTTGATATCAGGCCCAGTTGACAAAGACCTGCAGAATAATGCAGTATTTTAAATCCACAGCAGAGAAAGCTATGTAGTCTCTGTAAGTACGTCTAGGGGAAAAATATCGGTATTGGTATCGGTTATTGGCCAAATAAGTTTTAGCACATCGGCATATTGGATATTGCCCCAAAATCCAATATCGTGCATTTTTTTCATTTAACTTTATTTAGACAGGTTAATAAAGGTTGAATGAAAAAAAAAAAAAAAAAGCACAATATTGGATTTTTGGGCGATATCCGATGTATCGCCCAAAAATCCAATATTGTGCATTTTTTCATCCCTACAGGTAAGTATCTGAAGGGATGTGGATATGTCAAGCCAGCAACGACTGCATGTGAACATGTGAAGTGCCAGTTCCTCTCTGATCGTTGTAGTTGGTTAGTTAGTTGTTTTCTCGTTTTTCTTTTCTAGTTTCTAGTTCAGTATGGAAGAAGCTTCAAACAGTGTTGTGGACCAACGACGAGGTCCAGAACATTCTGCCTTTATTGGCAGATCAGAGGATTCAGCACAAACTTCAAGAAGCTGCCCACTTGGTACTGACGATCACACCCACAGAGCGGGAAAACAAAACCCGGTGGAAATTCACCCCCTTCCTAGAAGAACGGAGAAGACAAGAACCCAGTGGAGTCGCACTAATCAAAGGCAAAATTCAGCTGCTGATGAGGAAGTGGAGGCACCTGAGCATGCTGACTGGGAACAGGCCAGAGTGGGCGTGGCCGGCTGACAGAATGGAGCAGGGAAGGTGAGTGATGTCACAGAGGAAGTAAAATTAAACACAGAACCTCCAACAAACCCAAACAAAGCAAAGATCCTGACAGTCCTCTCTGAAGAATCGCTTCAGTTTCTCCTCAGCAGCTCTTCCTCTGTAAACCCCTTGTCCTCTGTCCCCCCCCCACCACTCTTCCCCCATCACGACAAGAGTTGTCTCCATATGTATTGCCTCCCCCGCCCCGCCGGCTGCACCGTTCCACCTGGCCTGTAAGGATGAGCAATGAATGAGAGGAAGCTGTGGATGAGCTCGGGGCCCACGGTAGTCATTACTGGGCTAAAGCTCTGCCAGCGTGCTTGATGAGGGGGAACAACGGAGCCTCGCCCCGGGACGCTCCGGTAATCTGCTCCGCTTTGTCTTTCTGTCTGCTGCTAACAGAAAAAAACACACGCAGAGAGGTCCACACGGACCTGTGGCTTGTAAACGACCAAAACCTGCGCCCTGAACTCAGCACCTGGAGCCGAGTGTTACCGTTTGCCTTTTCCCTCGGCACCAGAAACATCCATCAAACAAGCTTTGCTTTAAACGCTGCCGATAAACAGGAAGGGGAAAATAGGCTGTTGCAGCTAAAACTTATCTGACTTCACAAAAAACAGGTTTTACTTTAAAGAATAACTTTTTCATGATGCTGCACCGATGCTGAGGAGAAACTTTAGAGGACATTAAAACTCATGCGTTAAAATTAAAATGCTCAGGAAAAAAAAAACTAAAACTAGTCCAAATTAAAAAGTTTAAACCAGCAGAACGTAGCCAAAAGCTCAAGTTAGCAAAACAGTTGCTGAAATCTAAACTTATCAGAATAGTAGCTAAAAGCCAAAACAAACAAAACAGTAGTTAAAAGATAAAATTAGAAAAACGTGGCCGAAAGCTAGCATTTTCTGAACTGTAGCTAAAAGTTAAAACTAGCAGAGCAGCAGCTAAAAGCGCAAGTTAGCAAAAATGTGACTAAAAGTGCAAAGGATCAGAACTGTAGCTAAAGACTAAAAAGGCAAACCAGTAGATAAAACCTACAATTGAAACATGCTAAAGTATGTTTCAAATATTATAGTTTTCAAGATTTAAAAATATACAAAAAAGTATAGGAGTTGTAAAAACCACAACCATGATGTCTTGAACAAGCCGAATGTTTGGTACCCGAATGACTGAAAAAAGCTGAAGGTTTGCTAAAGAAGCTAGAGTTCAATAAATAAAAAATAAAAACCATACAAAAGGAAATACAAATATCTTCGTTTGAAATGTTTTATCCTTTCTGGATGACAAAAAAAAAATAGTGCATACACGATTTATTAGACCTCAGAGTCTCTGCTGGGAATGACTCTCAGCTACCACCACACCAAACTTTAGCACGTCTTCAACTGTGACTGAGTTTAATATATTTAGGTGTTTTTTGAAGTTGATTAACTCAGGCAGTTATTTTGACTTGGGTTGAAGTTAATCAGTTTTAGACTAATGTCTAATGATTATTTTTAAAAATGATATTTAAGATCTGTCTTCTGGATAATCAGATATTTAGCTAACAGACAAACAAGCACTTATGGGGTGAAAGGTTACACAGTCAAAATTGACAGCAATGTTTTGGTTTCTTTAGCTTTTCTTAAGAAAAAAAGTTTTTCAATATCATATTTTCACCATGTTATTCATACATTTATAAATGTCATAATTCCAAACTAAATATTTAATTTACAAGAAAAATTTTAGTTTACAAATTGAATACTTTACTTGCAAGTTAAATATTTGTTAGCAAATTAAATACAGTATTTATTTTGGAAATTAAATGTTTAGTTTGGAAAATAATTATTTATGTACGAGCTAAATATTTAGTTAACAAATTAAATGTTTATTTTAGAAATAAAATGTTTACCGGTAGTTTGAAAAAGAAATATCTAGGTCCAAGCTAAATATTTGGTTAGCAAATTAAATATTTATTTTGGTAATTAAATGTTTAGCTTGGAAAATAAATATTAAGGTCTGAGCTGTAAACTAAATATTTAATGTGGAGCTAAATATTTAGCTTGCTAACAAATATTTAACTTGCAAGTTAAGTATTTAGTTAGTAAACTAAATATTTAGCTTGTAAATTAATTATTTAGTTTGGAACTATGACATTTATAAATGTATGAATGACATGGTGAAAATATGACTGAAAAAAAATCTTATTTTTTTTCTTATGAAAGGCTAAATAAATCAAAATATTGCTATAAATTTTTGACTGTGTAACTTCACAAATGGCACCCCAGACACTTACACTGTTGTGCATCTTTTGGTGAAAGACAATAAAAATCACCAGAGAATAAACTGCAAATCTCTTCATTCATACAGAATGTTAGGTCTGCAAACATATTTTCATTTTTCACTCTCGACCTGTGAAAATCAACCATATTTAGTTCAAGTGAGAAATGATTCATAAGAATGTTTAATAATTGTTAAACTATTTCAAACCCATTTCCTGACTGAGCACCGTCTTTATTTTCTTTAATTAGCGTGCTAACAGGCTAATAAAAGCCTCCTGCTTCAAGGCGGCTGACGGATCAGAAATATGACTTTTTAATGAGAAATGTTCTCGTCTTATGACTTTTATTGAACTCATCTTTCACCGTAAAACTTTTATTGGAAAAGTTTTGCAGCACATTTCTCTGAGTGGAATGATTTGATTTAACTGATGAGAGATCGTAGATTCAAACTGCACTTTGAGGGAAAACCTTCTGATAAAAACAGCTGAAATTTCACAATTTCAGCTGTTGGACTGTGTACACCTGGCAGAATGAAAAAAAAGTGTTTATTCTCTAAAATTACATTTATTGACATTTATTTAGGCAGCAAATGAGACATTTGATGACAACAACATAAGAAAACACAGCAAAAATCAACAAACAAAATCAGATTATAAAATAAAGCGAATCAAAAACAGTTTTTGGTGGAATGCATATCACCCACCACCTTACAGGCCAGAGATTTAAACAATTACATAGTTTGATCTATTAACACTCAGAGTCTGTGTTTGGGAGAACACTCAGCTACTACCACATCAAAGTTTAGCTCAATAGCTGTAAAACTCATTGAGTTACATCTATTTCTGTCTTTACTATTATCATTCAGCTGTGACAGCCATTTTCAATTAATATACCTACAAAAATTAATCAGTTATAACTAAACATCCAATGATGACTTCCAGGAAGTTTTATTAAAATCTGTCTGTTGTTGCATGGAATATTTTGCTAACAGACACATAAATTAGGGAAGTAGCTGCAGTGTTTCCTGAGTACAGGCTGTGAGACTCACTCCTGAGCAGCTGCATCAAATTAAAACCCAAAACTGAGTCTGGACAGAAAACATCAGAGTTCACGTTGCGTTTGTGCTCCTGAGAGGAAAATAAAACATTTAAATAAATAATGCATCTCTTATTGCAGAAAAAAAAAAAAAAAAAAACACCTTCGGGCAAAAGATTTGAATTTTGAATAAATTATTTTATTTTTACAGACCTTTGGATTCAGAAGAATTACTCCTGAGACATTTTATTTTCCTCAGCAGTTTCTGCAGCCTTCAGCGATCCACCCACATGTTCCACAATCGTTCTCTCTGTCCTGCAGACATTGAGGGTTCTAGACCTACATGTTCCACCATCGTTCTCTCTGTCCTGCAGACATCGAGGGTTCTAGACCGACATGTTCCACCATCGTTCTCTCTGTCCTGCAGACATCGAGGGTTCTAGACCTACATGTTCCACCATCGTTCTCTCTGTCCTGCAGACATCGAGGGTTCTAGACCTACATGTTCCACCATCATTCTCTCTGTCTGCAGACATCAAGGGTTCTAGACCTACAAGTTCCACCATTGTTCTCTCTGTCCTGCAGACATCGAGGGTTCTAGACCTACAAGTTCCACCATCGTTCTCTCTGTCCTGCAGACATCGAGGGCTCTAGACCTACATGTTCCACGATTGTTCTCTCTGTCCTGCAGATGTTCAGGGATCCCAAACCTTTGGTTTCAGAGGAAACGAGTGCTGTTGACATGAACATGAACGACCGAGCAGAGTTTCACTCAAGGGTTGAAAACATTTTGCTGACTCAGCGTTCAGTCTGTCTGCGTCACTATTTATTTATTTTCTCATTTACCCTATATTTATACAGGTAGTCTCATTGAGCTATGAGAACTCATTTTCAAGAGAGACCTGTTTTTGGGAGCAGATGGTGGGGGTTAAGGGCCTTGCTCAAGAAGTTCATCACAGAAGATGTCTGAAGGCTCAGACTGCTAGAGGCTCAAAAAGCAAGAAAAAAGAACAGAGTAAAATAGAATAGAAACAGCCTTTATTGTCCCACGGACGGGAAATTCAAGTGTAACAGCAGCAACAGAAAAAAAGATTCACACAAAAGTTCCTAAATGTTAAAAACAACACATAAATAGAAGATAGAAGGTGAGTGTACTGGGTGAGTGGGGTCCTTCATGATGCAGGTGGCCCTCTTCCTGCATCTGGAGGTGTAGATGTCTGTGATGGTGGGG
>JARVLU010000489.1:24840099-24852509 GCA_031762415.1 Simpsonichthys santanae | reverse complement strand
ATAAATTTGACATTAAACATAATCCAAGTTGAAGTGTTGCATCATTTTCAGCCCCTTTTTGGCATCTGCATTTGGTAGCAGGTCAAACCAACAAAGACCATGCAGAATAATGTATTTTAATTCCACAGCAGAGAAAGCTATGAAGTCTCTGTAAGTAGGTCTATGGGGAAAATATCGGTATTGGTATCGGTTATTGGCCAAATGAGTTTTAACGTATCGCCATATATATCGGTCAAAAATCAAACATTGTGCAATTTTTAGTGCTAAACTTACATGCTCTGCATCCCAAGATTATTTTTGGACATTTCGAGCGACTCGCTGCCTTTGAAACCAACAATGAATGAGACGTTAGCAGCAAGGATGCTAAAGCTGACATAGGCATGTATTGTCTTTACAATATTCAACAATATTATGACAATTTTCTACAGTTTTTCCTGCCCTGGTATTGGACTAATTCAACTTGTAGATTGTTCATGTAGATCTACATTTTTTTTTGTAAAGACAAATAAACACAGTTTAGGGTTGTGGGGGAGGTGAGAATAAACATGCACAATACAAACAACAAGCTCCCTACAGGGATAGTTCAGATCCTTTGTAGTAGGGTTCTGTCAAAAGGTCTGGAACATTAATATCTTACCTGTTGCAGATAGCTCTTAGAAAAACCCTTTCTTGAAGTTACAGGTTTAGTTCTTTTTCTAACTTAGTTCAGTGTTTCATGATGAGAAACAATTCAGCGTGAACAACTACAATAGCTCCAATGACATCACGTCTGTCTGAGGCAGACCGCTGATCCATACTTAGAGCTCCGCCCCCACCATGATAACACAGTCAACTGGCCACCTCCCACTCATTCTTGCTTTCTTCCTATGGGAAACTACAACTAAGCTCCCTTGGTGCATTCAGGCTAGCTAGGTTAGCTGCTAAAATGTTCCCAAGCATTTTGTAAAGGAGCATGTCACCAAACGCAGTTCCCGGCTTCAGTTTTGAATCGTGCTGAGTAAGTTGGAAGTATCTTTGTTACGGTTAGGAGTGATGACCGCATCAAGGCGAGATGTTCCCACTGTCGCTTGGTTTGAAGTAACTGAGCAGTTGCAGGCGTCAAGGTGAGCTAGCATTCCTTTGGTGTAGCATTAGATTGGTAGCTTTAAGGTTTGTTTCCAGCTAATGTGTTACAACGAGCAGCTTTAGCCTAAGCTAGCTCAGTTTTAAACTCACTGCTAGCTTGTTACAACAAGCTAAATACCCTTCCTTCACCACGGCTAAGGCACCTCCCCCACTAAAAGGATGGAACCTAACACCATGAAGGCTGTATCCCGCCCATGCCCCACATCATGCAAGACCTCCACTTTGGGTAGGAACCCTTAGCATGCACTGGTGCCAAGCCTGTGCAAGCATCACTGGTAAAACCACAGGTGTGTCCACACTGCTCCTCCATGTCAGGAAAATTCTTAGAAAGGAGGCTGAGAGTGACATTTGCGAACAGCCTGGACCCGTGCCTGTCCGTAACCATGGTAACAGGTGACGGCCATCAGCCGCGAGCCACCACAAGCTGGGCAGGCACGATGGAAAAGGGGTCCCCGCTTTTCGAAGGGCTGGTAGACAGCGGGGAACTCGAAACAGGTCCGGAGGAGGCAGATGCTGATGCTGACTCAGACTTCCTGGACATGGAGCAGGAGGATGAGCCCACCTACCTGGCTTCAAACTTGAAACCACTATGCAAGGCTGGGATGGTGCATCTCCAGTGGACAGTGACCTGTATGATGTTTGCAGGTGGGCAGCTTCAAAATTCAGCATAATAGATCTTTTAGACTACTGTCTGGCGTTTGAGCATATACCTTAGATCCTTATTTACTGTTTATTTTTATACTTTATATTTAGCTATTTTTGGGTGTAACTGGGACCCTGTGTACATAATTTTATTCCACCTCATGTACCACATGTGATGAAATGAAGTTGACTTGAACTTATAAACAAACATATATAAATTAGCATGGATTTAGAAACAGACGGTAAAATAAAGACTTGGGATCATTGAAGTTGTTTTACGACAACAGCAATCCATTTTGGTTTTAGCCACAATGCATTCAATCTTTATGTACACAGGTTTTTCTCATTGACCCTTGTGGACTTATTTACAAGAGAGACCTGTTTTAACATAGAATGATGACAACAGTAGACAATCAGACTATGGTAGCTGTTGTGTTAGTTTACTAAGAACTGTACTTTTCATTCAAAAAGCTATCTAGAACAGGTAAGATATTCTTTGTTCAAAGCCTTTCCCAGAATCCAAATACTTTTAACTTGTTTTTGTTTAAATTATCTTTTGTGAAACACTTTCATCTGACATTTCCAGGAATCACACATGCAGTAAAACATGCATCTATATTAGTTTACAGACAACCTGAACGCAAAAAGAAAGATTTAAGGAAACAAATGGCCTAAAAAAAAAAAAATAATGTAAACACTCTAGGACAGCACAATGGCAACACTGTACCAGATTGATTTAAAAAGCATTAATCAAGAACACACTTACTGATGACAATTAAATAAGTTGTGGTAAATAAAAATAATAATTAAAGCAGGTGGGCGGGGCCAAATTTACATTATTACTATTAGTATTAACTAACCACTAGACTGAGGAACAGCTTCCACCCTGAAGCTGTTCCTCATTAATCCCTAACCAGGAAAATCACTGTAAAGCCACTTTAATTGGTGATATGAGACCAATGTGCTGCTGATCTCTTGCCTCTAAACCGCTGTATTCATAACCATCTGCTCACTACAGACTCATGTTTGGGCTGCTGTTTAATATAACATATTTTACATTATTAGTGTTCAGCATACATCTTAGATCCTTGTATATGGTTTCTTTTTATGCTTTTTATCTTTGCTACTTTGAGGTGTTACTGGGACCTTGTGTACACAATTTCTTTCCACCTCACATGTGACGCAAATGACAAAGAACCTTGAACTATTATTATAATTTTACAAATAATAATACTTATACATGTATAATCTAATAAGTATTACTCTCTCAGTGAGAGTTGTATCAAACACAGCAACACTCATCTCAAGTCAGGGCTGAGATTTAAGGCCAAGTGTGGACCTTAACATAAATATAGGTCATATATAGGCAGCTTTAAAACATAACTACTAGCCAACATTAAAATAAATAAATAAAAACAAATACATCCACTTAAAATAACTCAACATAACATAAATTTCATTCCTGTAGAAAGCTGGTGCACACACACAAAGCAATGGCCAAATGTGATGCAGGTCTGAAAACAGCCAAAGCATTCAAGCCAGCATTTAGAGCTCATGCTAGCAGCCAGAAAGCTTTGCAGCGGGTGACCGTGAGTGAGAAGAGGGAAGGAGGAAAAGGAAGAAACGTAAAGAAGATGTACCTCTGTTGTTCTATTCACCATCATCTGGAAGGGGAAAAGAAAAAAGGGGGAGGGGGAGGAGCGGAGAGGTTGGGGAGGAATTAGGAACAAATCAAGAGAGGAAAAGTTGCAGAGGAAGAGAGAATGGGGTGGGGGGGGGGGGGGGTGTTAGTGCACCACAACAAGAACTGCAGCAACACCGACACGGCTGCACCAAGCTGTTCGATGGATGTGGGACAATGAAGACAAAAATAAAAATAAAACGAAAGAGAAGTTCACGCAACTCAATGACGGTCGACAACTCTGCTCTATCTCTCAAGCTGCATCCATTCTTATTTTAGAGTTGGACCTGAATTACCGTTTACTGTCCTTTCATTTTAAAATGTGCTCTGTGGGAAAGGTCTAAAATCTTTTCCTGATAAGATCTCCTTCGATGGAGTTTTAATGAGTCAGGGTAAAGTTGGTGTGTTTTCACTGACAATTAGTTTCCTCTAAAGGACGGAAACAACACAATTATTTCCAAACAGAAATAGGCATGTTTATAAAAAAAAAAAAAAAAGTTTATTTACAGTATCGTACTTTTCAAGTTGCAACTTTTTGCATAGCAACAAAGCGACTTCTTTATAGATCCCCCCCCATAGTTGTAAACCAATTTTTGGCTGAGATATGACCATTTTCATTCATTCTGACATTGAAAACATTGAACACTAACATTTTCAGCCACTAGATGGCATTCTAGTATTATGGCATGCCGTTGTGTCATGTAATAGGTAAAAGTGGCTATTAATGATTCTATCGGATTGCCATAACTTGCCACTTTCTTCCAGCTGGAGCATGTAATAGGTAAAAGTGGCTATTAATGACTCAACTGGCTTGCCATATCCTGCCACCTTCTTCCAGCTGGAGCATGTAATAGGTAAAAGTGGCTATTAATAACTCAACTGGCTTGCCATATCCTGCCACCTTCTTCCAGCTGGAGCATGTAATAGGTAAAAGTGGCTATTAATGACTCAATCAGCTTGCCATATCCTGCCATCTTCTTCCTGTTGGAGCATCCGTCAAATCAGCTTCATTTCTCTGCACCGTCCCGGTGAAATGCAGCTAATTTGACCACTGAAGTGCATTTATTATTTAAAAGTTCAACTGAGATGCACCTTTACTATAAAGTTGAGCAAACAATAGTTTTTAGGTAGTTATCTTGTTAAATTTTGAAGAAATGCACAGCGTGTCGTCCCTCTGCACGCTCCCACAAATCAGCTTTTGAAATGTGGCTGATTTATTTATTTTTACTCAACCTTTATCTAAACAGGTTAGACCATGAGGACTCATTTACAAGAGACCTGGAATTTTAAAGTGCATTTATTAAGGACAAGTTAAACTGAGACACACTTTTACTTTAATTTTGAGCAAAAAAATAATTGTTTTTAAGTGTTGATCTTGTTAAATTCTTGTCCTCCCGTGCACGCTTTCACGGCCGCCACTTGGCAGCCAAGTGATTTTTGGCACAACACTGGCCCACATTTCCGGGTTGTCAGTGGTGACGCATAATAGATGCGACTTGTACGGCGAAGCAATGTATTTGTGGATTTTTCCAAACGACTAGACATTTTTGCACAGATGCAAATTATAGGCTGGAAAATACGGTAAAATTATAAAGTGAGGGGTGACTGCTTGTGCACAAGTGGATAAAACAAATGTGAACATTTTTTATGTTTGTTACATTGAAATTATTTTATCTTTGAAGGGGGGAAAAAGGCCACAATGATGACATCATGGGTGCAGGGCGTGTTTTAATCATCTTTGAGTGATAATAGATTATGGGAGAGAAGTCTGAAAAACAGAAAGCGACTCTTGCAGTTTCTTCCCCAGGGACTGCATTTGGGATGAAACTCTTTACCTTTGACTCCACGTCGGCGTTGTGGTCGTTCTGGAGGAGGAGGGCGGCGGCCTTAGTGTCGTCTTTCCGCGCCGCGATGTGCAGCGCCGGGAGGCGAACCTTCCCCTTCGTATCGTTCTCCAGCAGGAGGGAAACCACCTGATCATGTCCCTGCTGCAGCGCCACCGCCAGGGGCGTGAAGCCATCCTGTGGAGAGGAAATCATTAGTTGTGCATGAAATGACGTTTTCAGCACACCTCCGGTAACGGGCCTCATCAAAGGCTTCTCTGCACTGCAGTGCAGATAAAACATACGTAAAAAACAACGAATGTCTGGTTTCTCCTACTGAAACACTCAACCAGAATGAGTTTAAACTGCTTCAAAGTGTTTAGCTGCTCTTTTCTGCAGCTGTTGCCTCGCTGAGTAAAAGTTCCTGTTATAAATCAAACCGGAGCCTCGGCTGTCGGATCGTTAAACACACGAGAGACATTCAGGGTCAGCTGCAGGGCCGTGCCTCAGGCGTCCATTCTTATGTGCTTTTTAATAACAACACCATCTGCATTTCTTTTCAGCGTTGGCAAAATCAAAATACAGAAACACAGAAATGAGCTGTGCTTTAAAGAACACGGAACCTTTAAAGGTCCGTTCGCTGTTCGGAACAACAAAAAGGAACAAAAGGATCCTCATCAAAGTAACTTCCAGGGTTGTGTTTTTACCATTTCTAAAATTATGGGTCAATCCATCAAACACCACCGTACCAAAGGGTAAATATCAGCAGTTTGGAAGAAAAAAAAAAAAAAAAAGAGGCTCCAATTAAACCGATTTGGCAACAAATAAAACCAGACTCACTGTAGTGAACAAATAAGTTTTCATATTTCTCTATTGAAAGTTTCTTTGGATGCAGCAGGATTCACACATACTGGTAGTTAAAGCAAAACTTTATTTAAGCTTCCATTAGAGTTCAGTCAGGGCCTCTGGATGGTTTATTTGTGTTGAAACGTTTCATCCTTCATCCAAAGGACTTCGTCAGTCCAAGGAGCCACAACAAACTCAGTCCCACAAGCAGCACGCTCACATAGTGGACCAACCAGTTTGATGGTGATAAGATGGGGATTTTTACCTGGATTATGGAACTTATGAGTCTAATGACAATACATATGATGTATAGGCCTGTCACGATAAACAATAAATCAATTAATCGTATGACAAAATTAAAATGATCAACCTCATTTTCACTTATCGGCTTTATCGTTTCTCCGTGTCTCTCTCTTTCTACTGAAGACACTGGATGACAAAAGGCTCAATTCTGGTGCTCTTCCCTGACCCCTCCCTCTTTTCTCTTTAAAATCTGTTTTAACCGTCCAAAATTGCGTTTTTGGACGGTTAAAAGCAGCTAAAGCTGAGAAGCTAAGCTAACAGGCCAACCTCGGAAAAAAAAAAAACGTCTTGTCGAAGCTCCAAAATTCACGGTTGAAACCTGTACCTTCGTGTAAAAAGTTGTTTTTCGCTGCAAAAAGAAGCTGAGAACTTGTTCACTGATTTTTTTATTAAAAGCTTTGCATAAACATGTTATGCTAAAGAACTCGAACCACACGGAGCGTCCGCCATTTTGAGAACCGAAAAACAGGAAAGAGAGACGGGCCATGTCACATCACCCATTTTTCTTAGAGACACGCTGCTGCTCCCTCACTATCCATCCTTTGGTTCAAACAGTCTTATACTGCCATCCAGTGGTAAAAAAAAAAGCTGTTAAACACAAAAATTAACCAACATTTCTTCTTAAATTTGACAACGATTACTAATTATTGTCAAATTGCAAACAATATTATCGTTTATCGCAATAAATTCTGAGACAATTAATCGTCCAGCAAAATTTGTTATCGTGACAGGCCTAGTTCCAACAGAGTTCAGTCACGTCCTCTGGATGGTTTCTTTGTGTTGAAACGTTTCATCCTTCATCCAAAGGACTTCATCAGTCTGAGGAGCTACAACAAACGTAATCCCACATGCAGCACACTCACATCATGGACCAACCAGTTTGACGGTGATTTTTACCTGGATTATGGAGCATGAACTTTGATTAATCTTCAAAGATTCTTCATCTTAAAACAAAATACAACATGTGCGTCTAATGACACGATGTATTTTAGGCACGGCATGTGCCTGTTCAAAGATTTAGGGTTTTATCATTTTGCAAACATTTTACATCAGTAAAAAGCTGTTTGATGCTCTGACGAAGTGTGAAAATCTCCAAAGCATGAAAAGTTTTTTTCTCTATAAATCTGTTCAACGAATAACTGATTGCATGAAGACATTTTATAAACTCTTTGCAGAAAGAACTGGAACTAAACAGACGTGAGGAGAGGCGTTAGAAATTACTTGAAACTGGCTGTAACAAATCTGTTGTAGCTATCCGTCAATTTTTTATAAAATTAAAAAAGACTGCAGGACCAAAAGCATCAAACAGATCATTTTTAATAAAGCACGACAAAAAACCAGCTGAGCTGCTTTAAAACTGCTTAAACGGGATTATCAAAAGGAAACTGCTGATGGACGCTGGGAGAGCAGCAGCGACGCTGCACACATCGTGTTCTCAGGTGAAGTGCGACGACGAGCCGAGGCTCTGAGCAGCTCCCGTGGATCGTCGGCGAACGCGAGACATTTCCTCTCACGTGGAAAACAACAGATTGTGGACGCCGAGCGTCTGGATAACGCCGACTCAGCATCGCCACACGCCCACACATCAAAGCAGAACCTTCCCTCAGAGATGCTGATTCAGAGGAGAGCTTCTCCACACACACACATGCACACACTCATCAGCTCATCCTCAGACACACGCAGAGCCACACCCAGAGGAACACAATTTATTCTGCTGTATAAAATCAGCTGCTTGAAAGGTTTTCAAACGAGGGCAGGAAGTCCAGAGCAGCGCTCTCCTGTTCCATCTGGTCTTTCAGCGCTTTTTATTTGAATCTTGACAAGAAGCAGCTCAGTTTGATGGTGTGCTTACAAAACCAAACAGTTTTAACCACCTCTGTCGTCTACAGCGTATCTGCAATCGGGACGTGGAGGCAGCAGGTCCAGGAGAGAAACCCGGACCTCCTTGTCCTCAGCGACACTCTGCACCTCCTCATGGATTACGCTAAATAATTTCCAGACCAGAGAGGAGATTTAATCCCTTGAGAGGGTTCTGTGTCCACCCCGGAGTCTCCTCCCAGAGGATGATATCATGATCAGATGCTCGAACCTCCTCAACTGACTCCTTTCCGAGCTCCCTCCAGATGATGGCGCTTCTCGCCATTTAACAACAATCAATCAATAACTGGAGTAACTGCAGTTCCTGCAAAAATGCAGTGTGAATGCATACCAGTGAAGAACTTGCTGAAAAACAGCTGAAATTAGCTAAAACCATGCTGAAATGTAGCCGAAATGGAAGAACAAGCCTAAGTTAGCAGAAGAAAGCAGAAATAACACACATTTGCTGAATTTCACTTAAGTAAGCAGAAATGTGTAAATTAGTAAAAATAAATAAAAGCTGAAAATAGCTAAAATAGCTGAAAAATAGCTGAAAAGGCTGTAAGAAGCTTAAATTATCAGAAAGAATAGCATAATTATGCCCATTAAGGCTGAAAGAAGCAGAAATGAGTGCAAATAGGTGGAAATTATCTGAAAAAAAAAAGAAAAAAAAAAAAGAAAATGAATTAGCTAAAAAAGACAAAGAAATAACAGCTGAATAGTAGCTAAAAAAGCAGAAAGAAGCATAAATTACCAGAAGGAAGTAGAGAAAGCACATTTTTGCTTTATTAGGCTTAAAAAAGTTTAAATGAGTGCAAAAATTTGGAATTAGCTGAAAAAGATAAATTAGCATAAAACAGCTAAATAGCAGCTGAAATAGTAGGAAAAGTTGAAATGCAGAAATACACTGAAAGGAGCACATAAGCTAAAATTAGCAGAAAAGGTAGAAGAAGCACAGAAATGTTGTACCGGTAGTTAGCAAAATAAATCAGAAATGAGCACCAAACAGCAGGAAAAAACAGCTGAAATTAGCTGAAACTAGCTGAATTTCTACGGCACCCATCCCTTGCACGAGCTAAACATCTGGATTTATGAACGGCTAAAATAGCTCAAAGTCTGCACACAGATGCAGAACATTTTGTCTGCAAGATTAAAAAAATATCTGCGATAAACAGATTAAAATAAGATGAAATGCAAAAAGAAACAAGAAATGTTCAGATTATTCTGCCTCGAGCCGTGTTCAAATGCCTAAACATGAATTAATGAACACACAGAGATGCTTCCAACATGGATATGGATTTCCTCGCATGAATTATTCAACGTTTGTCCCACTGGAGGAGAAGTGAGGTGGTGGGGGGGGGGGGGGGGGGGTTGGAAACAGGCCGGGGCGGAGACACATGCAGACAAAAAAGGAACGATGGATGGGAGAAGGAGCTGGTTGTGCAAAGTCAAAGCCAAAGGTCTGAAAACATCACGTCTACTTCCAAAAATGGCCAACAGACAGCTTCAAGTTCAGACAAACTAAAGAGCAGAGCCTCCTTTAAAAAATTTTAACCACTTTTTTTGTATTAAGCTAAAATGTTTGTGTTTTAACAACATAACAGACTCAAAGTCTAAAACAACAACAACAAAAATCTAATACTTTAAATATAAATGTGTATACATGAAGCCTGATGCGTCTTATTTTGTGCCTTGGAGCTCTTTGGTTCTGCCACTGCAGCACCAAATGTGTATCAGTCCGCCTCTGAAAATAGTCCCCAGCAGTTAAAGTACACCTCACTTTCGCAAATATAACAACAAATAAACAATAACAAATATAAAAATGTGTTTTCAACATCAAAACCACATTTGTACGCACTGAGAATACAAAATCATACAAACTTTATATCCTTATAGCTTCATCTTTATTGGATTTATTTAAAATTTTCAAGGCTTTGAGGCTCATGTTGTACATTTTCTTGTAGATGTTTTTATGATATGAAGGCATAAGCAAAACAATAATCAGTTTTCAAAATAAAAGTCTGAATAAAATTAAAATTACATGTCTATCCAACTGTTCATAATCATCTTCTTCACTCATTCACCAGCAACAAACACCTCAGCCCCACAAAAATGAATGTTTTAACCATCACAGACGAGAATGCTGAATATCACATCTAAATTCTCCGCAGGCTGACAGCGCAGAAGGCAGAAGGTAAAACATGCGTCATGGAGGAGTTGTCTCCTGTCCGTTGGGCTTTACCTCAGTTGCGATGCTCTGACTGGAGCCGTTGTCGAGTAAGAACTGCACCACGTCCATGTGATTCTCCTGCGCCGCCATGTAGAGCGGAGTGAAGCCATTCTGGAACAAACACAGAGTTTCAGAGGACGTAGATGCGTTTGTTCAAGCAGAAACAGGAGACGTATTTTAAATGTGGTCAAAATGTAGAGGTGAGTATCTCAGATTTTCTCATTAACCTCCTGCTGCCCTTGGGTCAAAACGACCACGGAGGCCTCCTGGTTCTTTTGACCCGAGGGCAGCGGGAGGGTTAACATGTCAATGATTTTATTCCATCGTATCACCAGTAGATGAAAGGTGAAAAGCAGGTGGTAATGTTTTATATTATTTTATTTTTTGCCAAGGTCTGTGTGTGTTTGTCTGTTAGCAAAATATCTCATAAACCACTAGACGAATTTGACTGATACCTGCAGTAGTTGATCATTTGATTGACAGGTACAACTGATTAACTTTTTGGACGTAACTCTTTTCAAGATGGCCACCGCAGCTTACCAGTCTTAGTGACGCCCAAAATGACTCCAACTCAACCAACTTTACAAAGACTGAGCTTAAATTGTGATCGGTAGTAGCTGAGAGTAACACCCAACACATACGCTAAGCACCAACTGATACACACAATCTGTTTTTAAAACTTTTGCTATTGGAGACAACTGTGTCTGTTAGCAAAATATCTCACCATTTACAACAGATTAAATTTTGAACTCACATTCTAGAGGCCGCCGGCGCCAACTGACCTCAGCAAACACAACAGTGATGTGTTCGTGTCACAGATACATGATGAACCCAAAGAGCTACAACGTTGTCATTTCTCGACAAAAGAGGATTCAGGTCTAAAACCTTGGTGTGGAACACAATGGGTGACGTGCACGCCCTTTAGTTTATAGTCAGTTTCCTTCTTGATCCTCAGATATCACAATTCTGAGATGCGAGGGTGTTTTCAAAACAGAGGCTGGTCATTTTAACCCCTACATATTATAAAGTTCAGCTACTTCCTCTTCATAAAAACTGAACCCACACTGGACTGTAGTTAAATCATCCCAATTCCAAACAGATTTCTCATGCAGGTTTTTGGACTGCAAGAAACTCTTCATCCAGTTTAATTTGTAAAGCACCGTTCAGACAAGGTAAATGTAATTCAAAGTGCTTTACAACCAAAACAAAACAATAAAAGCTCTCCTGTGTAAAAGACCGACCGAACAGACGGGATTTTAATCCAGAGTCATCTCAGATTCTCCAGCAGGCAGTTCCTCAGACTCAGTGTGAAGCAATTAAAAGCAGAATCTCCAAAACTTCTTGGTCTTCTTTTAGGGTCAACTAAAAAAAAAGGACACAGAGGATCTGAGGGAAGGGTCTAGGCTGAACCTCAGACATGGGGGGCTTTAAAACCAACCAACCAATCAACCAAACCACCAACCAACCAATCAACCAAACAAACAAACCAAGAAACCAAACAACCAATAACCAACCAATCAACCAAACTAAACCATCAACCAATCAACCAAACAAACAACAAACAAACAAAACACCAATCAAACCAACAAACAAACCAAGACACCAAACAACCAATGAACTAACCAACCAATAAATCAACCAACCCAAACCACCAACCAAACAAACCAAACCATCAACAAACCAACTAACCAACCAATAACCAATGGTTTCCTCTTCTACACAGAATGTAGTCGACCTACGTACTCCTTCCTCCACTCTTATAGGTCACTCAATGTTCCTCCTTCTTTTGGAAATAGGTATTGACTATAGCTATTTCCATTCTCTTAGCAAAATCCACCACCATCTGTCCTTCCTGGTTTCTTTCCTTGACACCAAACCTACCCATCACTTCCTCATCCCCTCT